>MQTX01000119.1:314282-334552 GCA_009735665.1 Angiostrongylus cantonensis | reverse complement strand
TTTTTTGTATTCTTGTTGAGCAAACGCGAGGTGTTATTATTATTCTTTATTCACAATTAAGCTGACGTTTCGGCGAACTTCGCTTTCTTCAGAGCCTGGAAAGGTCAAGTTGACAGCAATCTACTCGGTCAAGCGCCTCCATAACCAAACAAAGAAAACGCTAAACCAAAATTTCAACCACAATGAACACAACTTTGCGCACCCACCGCTTTCTATGAGGCTTCCACTGAATATGTCTAGTGGAGACCAACCGCACAGAATTCACATGGGATCGTAATGTGCCCTTCCTCTCAGAATAATAGGCTTATATACTGCCCAATATCACGCGTGATGACGAGGCATTCTTCCCTGCGGTTCATTTTTGGATTTCTGGAATTAATCCAGAACGCCTCCAGTGTTTTGCGCGCTTGTGTTTTCGTCTCCTGTGCGAGGATCGTGACGCGTACTTCAAAGTCCTCCTGCTCATGTCTCTGGGTCCTATGCGTGCCTAGTGGGGTATTTGGTTTACTTTTGCCGACTAGGTGTTCTTTTATGCGGACACAGAGAGGTCTACCCGTTTCGCCAATGTATTCGTCTCCGCACGCCTTACATGAGATCAGATAAACTGTACCTGAGCTCATGCAATCACCGTCTCTTCCATTAGGGCAAATTATGCAATTTTGCGTTGCACATAGACGGTCATATAGGCGGTTACGAACTAGCTGGCGCCTCAGATTACTCGGTGGCATTTCAACTACGTTTACCGAGTTCTGTAGACCTACCCTTCTTAAACAGCGTTTTATAGCTGCGCTTACATCATTTGAGATGAAGGGTAGGAAAACCGTTTCGCCAATGTATTCGTCTCCGCACGGCTTATAGGAGATCAAATAAAATGTACCTGAGCTCATGCAATCACCGTCTCTTCCATTAGGGCAATTTATGCAATTTTGCGTTGCACATAGACGGTCATATAGGCGGTTACGAACTAGCTGGCGCCTCAGATTACTCGGTGGCATTTCAACTACGTTTACCGAGTTCTGTAGACCTACCCTTCTTAAACAGCGTTTTATAGCTGCGCCTACATCATTTGAGATGAAGGGTAGGAAAAACGGGACCTTTTTATCACTAGAGTTGTCGTTTGGAGGCCTAGCGTTTCCCCTGTACCTATCCCGAGCTACAGTTTCCTAACCATTAGAAATTAGAATTAGAAACCACTAGAAACCATTAGAATTGTTCAGTGTGAACCTATTTGTTACGTTGTAGTTTTTCAGGTTTACTTCCCCTATCTACTTATTAATAAGAAGCGATATGCAGGTCTTTATTTTACCAAACCGGATAAGCACGATAAAATGGATTGTAAGGTGGGTATAATTGAGCAAAGTGAGTGCAACAAATATAGTCTTGTTGGAAAGAACTGAAGAGCGCTTAGATTTCGTCGAATACACTTCCTTCCAACTCTACCCAATTCTATATTTTAATAATTCAAGGGTGACTTTTGTAACGTGAAGAGATTATTAATATTCACATCTAATAAATGTCTAATATTCAACAATTTGTACCATGATCTTATTGTTGCTCATTATGATCTCCCAACATTGTACCGTTTCATGGTTGAGAAATCTTCCTGGGAATTGGGCTGAGATATACACCGGTGGGATTCATCCCCATCTCAAGCTGAGAATGAGTCCGGCGTTTCTAAGAGTAGACCAATACCAGGATCTACCACACTTCTGGTACCAAACTGGTTGCATGCTGGCAAATCTCGGGATCCACAAGGTGGCGACTGCGTGTGGTGATGGAGACCTGGAGCAGACCTTGGCCAGGATGACCTCGGGATTTCAGGGAACCACAATGGCTTATTCAGCAAATTTCAGAAAAAATTGGGAATTATACTGAGGCTCGCACAAGTAGTGAAGGCGCGCCATCCAAATATCCAAGTGTCCAGGTGGTATTTGCTAATGTAATCGTTCAGGGTTTGGAAACCGTCCGGCGAGACAACTGTCCATTAGTTGCAAAAGTACTCAATACATGTCTTGAGAAATTGATGATCGATCGTGATGCAAGTTCAGCATTAGAATTTGCGAAGAGAGTCATATCAGATTTGCTCTGCAACAAGATCGACATCTCTTTGCTTATAGTTAGCAAAGAACTGACAAAGTCGGGTGATGTGAGATTTGTTCTATCTCTAAGAACTATGATTTTTTTTCTTTTCGTTATAATGTTTTCATTGTTCGTGGTAATTCAGAAATATCAAGCTAAACAAGCTCACGTTGAGTTAGCGGCAAGAATGCGTAAACGTGACCCAGGATCGGCTCCTCGACTTGGTGACAGAGTCCCTTATGTGTTCAGTGAGATTTTCGTCAAATATCTGATTGTCTTGTGAAAGTTTTAAAGAGGCGCGTATAGCGCAGCAGTTGGAGGTGTTGTGTAGTTCACTACTACTTGTTCTATCACGAGCTCCTCTTTAACTAAGCCTTCACCTTTCTGGGTGAATAAATTGGTGTAGAGCTTGTCTAAGAGTATAGAAGAAACTAGGGTAACACATTACTGAGGCCCAATTAGGCCACTGTACACACCAAATACACATTTAATAACCTCTACGATGCCTATTCAGGTCGGATACATTCTGCATCCCTAAGGGATGGATCAGAGCAATTCCCTTTATCCATTTTGTTTTTAATGTAAAAATGTTATGGTGGTGTGTCAAAAGAAAATCTAGCAAACTTTTTTTGGTAGTTTTCTAATCATTTTTTCCTCTTAACTGTTGCCACAATGATGTTTATGCTCATCCGATGTTTGTAGATTGTACTGCTTTTAGTTGCTTCTGCCAAGAATGTGCCAGCGTACGAAAAAGCAGAGGATCCTGCGTTTGTTCTTAAGAACAATATTCCAATAGACACGAAGCACTATCTGACAAACCAGCTAGCAAAACCATTGGCCAGAATATTTGAACCAATATTGGGTGATCGCGCAGAGCGGGTGGATTTTTCTCTCCTACATTTCCGTATTTTCTCTATGGATGGGCACTTTTTTCACTTATCTATTTGCTAAGATTACGTGTGATATAGCCTAGCCAGAGTTTTAGTAGTGTTATTTGTTCAGATTTTGACAGAAGGCGAACACACACGTATGCGAACAGTCGTTCAAAGCAAAGTTGGTGGTCTTGCAGCTTTCACAAAGAAACAGGTTACTTGTTTGGGGTAAGCGAATCCCTCACTGATCAACTTTGTCATAAAATATCTCTGATCAGTGTTGTCTTAAAATTTCTGCATTTGCTTAAAGAAAAAGCTGTGAGAAAAAAGGAAAATTAGCACCCTAGCAGTAAGAAACAAAATGAAATAAACGAAAACTTCACTGCGCTTAATTTGAGATGAGTCTATTAGAACTACACTTGCATGGTGAAACTAGGTGGTGGCTGTGTTCCGCTAATTCTCCATATGGTGACTAAAGCCATAGGACGAAGTCAGTTTGTTAGTATTCCCGTTAGATTTTTTTTTGAATTTGCAAACATGCTAATTTTCCGTATCTAGCTTCCACATAGGGGCATATGTGGCGCAGTGCATGGAGGCGCCCTGAAACACAAGTGGGATCGATCTCCGCGCCCATGGCCCACCAAGCGTTCTATCCCTCTGGGGTCAGCAAATTGGTACTGGAATTGTTTAGGATGATAGCGTCACTGGCTCGGTATATCGATAGGCTACCGTGGGTCATTGTAAAGTTCAGATATGCATTCAATCGAAACGATTCTTAGTAAAGTTGAATGCATTGCGCATCCCTCAGGGGTTGATCAACTTCGAGAGCTTTATCGTTTTATTTTTTTTAACCTTTCATAAACGGCACGTGTCGCGCAGTGGTTGGAGGCGCCACTGCGATACGCACGTGGAATCGATCGCTGCGCCCATGGCCCACGAAGCCTTCCATCCCTCCGGGGTCTGCGAATTGGTACCAGACTTGTCTGGGAGAATAGCAGCACTGGCTCGATACATCGGCAGGCCACCGCGTGTGATTGTAAAGGCCAGATATGCATTCAGTAACCTCCTCCGATACTTAATGAAGTCGAGTGCATGGCGCATCCCTCAGGTATTGATCAACGCCGAGAGCTTCATGCTTTTATCCTTTTTTACCTTTCATACACGAGTGCAACACTACTTGCATATTTCCTTGGTTTTTTGAATCTTGACGGTAAGCAATTTTTGTATGGTCTGAATTGTGATATCCAGTTTATGCTGCCTCCCACTACTTTACCGCCTCATCATGGCTGGAAGCTGTTCCAAGGGGTCGGGCTGCGTTTACAGCAGAGGATTTATCCCCGCAGCAGGGTATCCCAATCTGAGAAGGGGTCCGATGTTTCCTTGAGGAAACCCATCTGTGAGTTAACGAATACCAGAATCCACCATCCTCCAGGTATCAAACTAGTGGCATGGTGGCAAATCAAAAATTCATAAGGGTGTAGGCTGCCTGGCTTGGTGACGACTCGAGGAAGGCTTCGGCTTCGCTGACCGCGGGACTCTAGGGAACCACAATAGGACAATCCCTCAGGGATTGATCAACGCCGAGAGCTTTATCGTTTAGCTTTTTTATGCTGATACTCGTACAATCAGTGAAAACGGGCCATAATGCTATCAGTATTTGACGACAGGGTTCTCTCCGCAAATAGCAAAGGTCTTATCCCATCTTTGTGTCGTCTATTCTGCTCCTTTCGACTATTTCGCTTATATAACCACTGTCAGCCAATCATAAAATTAAAGGAGAGAAGGTATTTCTACATGTTCTCATTAGACGCACGCTAAATATTGAGAATTGCAGAATGTAAATCAATGAAGGTTCCCCAACAATCGGCAGTTTTGCTTCCTTTAAACCGAAACAGTAAGCTTCAGCGATGCAAAAGAATACCAGCAACGAGTGAAACGAAATAATCATCGCTGACGTCATGCAACTGTCTTGGTCATCGGTGTGAGTACACGTGTTGCAAGTGAAGCGCTGCAGTGGTTGTCATTTGTGGAACTCGTTTCTAAATTCTTGTTCCTACTTTTTTTGTGTTTCATTAGATGACAAGTATCGATGTTAGGAAGGGGTTTTCTAATAAACATGGGGCGAGTATATCGCAGTGGTCGCATGCGCGATACACAGGATCAATCCCCGCTCTCGGGACTCACCAAGCCTTCGATTTCCTCGGGGTCGGCAACATGTTACCAAACTTGTATGGGAGGTTAGCAGCACAGGCTCGGTACATCGATAGACCACCGCGAGCCATTGTATAGGCCAGATATGTATTCAGTCACCTCCAACAGTGCCTAGTGAAGTCGAATGCAAGGCGGATCCCTCAGGGGTTAAACAATGCCGAGGGCTTTACCCCTTTGTATAATCCTTTTATCAATAAGCAGGTCTATGACTATTCACATAGTGTCTTTCAGAAATAAAGGAGTTAATTTACTAACAGCGCAATTTTCAGTTGCAAAGCGGTTCTCAAGGACCAGAGTCGAGCTGTGTGTGATTTTTGTATATCTCAAGGCAAACTACCGGAAATCTATGCTTACAGGTGATCTTTGTTCAGGAAATTTAGTTTGGTATAGTATAACTCCTTCAATTACTATTCCTACGTACTCCTACGTACTCATTTTAGGATAGCAAATGTGAATCTTCTCGAGCGACACTTCTCGAGACTGTGGACGGAATGCCAAAATTGCGCTAAAACCATGCACGACAAGGTTCGTACTTTATCCCAAAAAAAACTGGGAAGCAATTATAATTTTTAATCCAGAAACCCAGCCGAGAGTGAACCAATGTCAGGAATCACAGCCGACCTGATAGAAAACCGGTTACTAAATAGTAAATCGCGCTCTAATCCAAAGGGGTGGCCATCTCCGTGATGTCGATCTGAGAACGCTCAAGCAAGACTGCCCAATTTCTTTGGCTAAACCATCTACAAATTGCTGAGAAATTTGCAAAACTCTAGACCGCAGGTGTTTAAGGTGGGGAACTACGCGCTTTTGTTCTTTTCAGGGAGTAACGCGTTCACCAATACATCATGCGGGTCCCTAGTTTCGCTGGTCTTTCAGCTAGTTCTATCGATCAACGCCACCAGCAATCACCCGTCAACGGGATTGATATGGGAGGCCCAAATCTTCAGAAAGGACAATAGCGCGTTCGTTAGAATTATCTGAGAGTCTGGCGAAACAATGGACCTTCACGGTGTGGTGGCGAACGCGTTGCTTCCCGGATAGGACAATAGCGCGTTCGTTTCCCACCTTAGACACCTGCGGTCCAGAGTTTTGTAAATATCTCAGCAACATTGTGGTTCTATTTCATGTAGTACCTTGCTGTGAAAATTGTAGTAGGCAGAATATGAAAACTAGAACATCTACATACCGTCACGTAATCTCGGTAGCCATGAGATTTTCAATATGCTCATATATAAGCCATCATGTGCTTTCCGTCATTTCGCTAACCTATAACATCACTTGACTATTCTTCGTTTTAAACCACGTCGTCGTAAATTGTCATTGAGCTGCTGTTCACCATCCTAAACACCTAACGAAAGTGAACAGGAAGTGTTCTATAATCAGTTAAAAAATACAATCAAAGACGAAAAGTCCTACAAATTTGTTGTCTAGCCTCAGAAATTTTGGAGTAGAAAAATGAATTTAAAACTTATCGTCTTACTGTGTTCGTGTTCACAGCACCCTGTTCCTTAAAAATTCATTTTGCCAGAAAAGAAAAATTCGCTCGCTGCCTAGTTGTGGGTAAATTAACTGTACGAAACCTGCTTAGTTCGGCCACACTCTCATGAACATAAGATGGTGCTTCTTTCACACTTCTTCTCTGCTCTCTCTGAACATAGCCTCTTTGCGAACGTTTCCATTCATAAGCTAGAACTGATTTCCTTTTGGTAAAAGGTGAACAATACAGATCGTATATGACTACGACATTCCGAACGAAATTTTTTTGCCTAGTTTTCTACAAGGCTGTGAAATTTGAGCGAATAAGATTGTTAGTTGCTCGTCGAAGGACCTTGAAGCTGTTCGTTTGCTTGTTGCATGTGCTGCACAAGCTGTTTACAAAGACTTTATCATACTGCTGGTATGATGAAAAAGCACATCTATTCGGGCAAGGATTACGACAAAAGCGGAAACAAAACCATATTTTTAAATTCACAGAACTGACGGTAGTACCACATAACTCCTAACCTATGTCAACTTGAGAAAAAGCGTCGGATAGCATTAAAAATAGTGCGGTCCAATGAGCTCTCTTCATCTAAGGAATAGACTTTTCCTCCTCAAGAACTGTGGTTACTTACTTAGATACTTGGACGGTCCGTCTTCACAAGTTGTGCGGACCCCAGCACATATGCCATTCGTTCCTTTCTCTCGCAATCGTAGTCCATGGTGGTGGTCTTGTTCGAGCATGGTATTGCTTGCGAGTCTCATACCGTGATCTGTAAAACAACTGCAGCTGCGGGTACAGCTGAATAACTTTGTTTACGAACACGTCCGCCCAACGTGTGGGTGGCCGCACAAGGGAACGTTTGCATTCTCTTGGAGTCCACTCTACTGTTCTTTTTGTCCATCTGTCGTCTGTTCTTCTCATTATGTGACCGGCCCATCTATGTTTCGCTCTCGATGTATATTATCCTGAATCTCGAAGATGTGACAGATTTCGAAGGTCAGAGCTTCGCATTCCGGCTAGATATTGAGAGTGCCGGTTATGTCTTAGAAGACATCGCTCAAGCGCTCTGTGAGTAGTGCGAAGATTTCTTGACGTTGTTGAAGTATCAACCCACGTCTCTGCACCATAACAGAGCGCTGGGAGGACCGTAGAATCGAAGAGTTGAGCGCAGACTTTCGGGTTCTTCAATTGGTCGGTGGCTTTTTTGAGAGGCCCGAATGCGGCCCAAGCTGCTCTCCTTCTTCTATCTAGCTCTTCCTTCATGCTGTTTTCCATGTTCATTGATCGCCCAAGGTATACGTACGAGGTGGTCTCTGCAATGAGGGAACCACCCAATTCAATTTTTTCGCCTTCGCACCATGGGTTTTTCATGAACTGGGTCTTCTTTCGATTTATGCGAAGTCCAATCTTTATCCCTGCTTCATTGAGCTCGTTGATCATCATCTCTGCCTCGCTAGTACTTCTTGAAAAGATGACAATGTCGTCGGCAACGAAGGTTTGATAGGAATTTTCCATC
Organism: Angiostrongylus cantonensis; assembly: GCA_009735665.1. NCBI lineage: Eukaryota > Metazoa > Nematoda > Chromadorea > Rhabditida > Metastrongylidae > Angiostrongylus > Angiostrongylus cantonensis. The sequence continues at coordinate 326,391 of MQTX01000119.1, read as the reverse complement.
AATACGTATGCCTTTCTCATCCCAATCGAGTGACTTCATTATCCACCACAGTGCGGCACTGAACAGCTTTGGCGATATTGTGTCGCCCTGTCGAACCCCTTTTCCTATGGATATGATAAGAGGTCGATGGGAAAGCTGTATTTTCGTAGTACAGTTCCGATAATAGTCGGACAGAGTTCTTATGTAGGACGGGCCCACTCCTTGGTCGACGAGTGCTGATAGGATTGCATTCGTTTCGACACTGTCAAACGCTTTTTCATAGTCGACAAAGGTTAGGCCTAGAGGCAAGTGGTATTCCCAAGAAACTTCGATGACCCTGGACACGGTTTGGATGTGGCCATGCAGCAAAATCCTTTTCGAAATCCTGCTTGTTCGACTGGTTGCGCCTCATCCAATGTCCTTGATATGCGCGAGAGGACATTCTTCGTGAAAAGCTTGTAGAGTACATTCAACTAGCATATAGGACGACAGTTACGAAGATCTTTTCCATCTCCTTTCTTAGGCAGGATGGCTATGCGCGACGTCCTCCACTGGTCTGGGATTTTTTCCTTTTGAAGGTATGCTGTCATATGGCCTGCGAGAAGTACATGTAAATTTTGGCTTCCGGCTCTAAGGAAATCGGCGGTGATATTGTCTGGTCCTGGAGCTGTGCCTCTTTTCATGCTTTCTATCGCAACTCGAGCCTCCGACGGAAGAATTCCAAGTGGTGTTTCTCCAGCGGGAATATTAGGGCCTGGGCCGGGGATTGTGGAGCGGAAAAGGTTGGTGTAGAACGCTTCCACTACTAATTCCATATCATTGCGGAAAGTTTTGACGATTCCATCTCCGTTCATCAAGTTGCGAGACGGTTGCCATTCTCATTTCTTCCTCATAATCCATAATTTCCGATCCTGTATTCGTTCTCGTTGGCTTTTCCTATTCTAGCGTTGAAGTCTCCGACAACAAATTTATGATAAGCTTTATCATTGCGGATGACTCATCCGCGCCGTGGATGTTGATGATAGTGATCTTCTTATGGTGCTATAGTTGAAGACGGAGGACGGCTATCCGAGGGGAAAGGATCTCGTATGAGTCAACGAGATGGACAATGGACGGTGGACGACAAAGCCTACGCCGCCGACATTTCGTGACGGGACCTTCTCTCCACGGGTCACAAAGGTCCCGTTGTTTAATTGGCGTATGTCGGTCTTCTCGATTTTTGCTTCTTGTAATGGGATCACATGAAATTTAATGCGATCTGCAGCTGCAAGAAGGGCGTGAAGAGCGGCGTCCGTGGAGAGTGTTCTGGCATTATACGTGCATAGTAAGAAACAATCTCCATGGCGTGTCGTACGTGTGTTTGTCAGATCCGGTTCTAATGACGTCCTGCGCAACCCGAGATTTTCTGGGCTCTCACCGGTCGTCTCACCGCAAGACGTCATAGACGGGAGTACCCATTGTGCGAGGTACTGAGGCCGGCCTGTTGCTGGTCGTGCAACTTGGTCCTCCCTTGAGTCCTGACATAACCTTGCAGGGCATATCCAGGTCCTCACCTCGATGTGGATCAGAGAGAGGTGTGTTTTCGGCGTCGGATCCTTCGCTCGGTTTTCTTACTAGTTGATTCGGAAAGGTGTTGAAACCTAAATCAGAAAAGAAAGTAGGAATGTGAAAGTAACCGGCCGCTCAAGGGCGATGTAGAAGCCGTCAATAGTGCAAATCAATAGTCAAAAAATGTCTGTTGTAGACAGCTGCTGTCATTAAGAGGAGAGCATTTGCTTTGGTCACTTCAGATCGCTAAGAGTGGAGACCAAGTGGCATCGCAAGACATGGCAACTGTGGTTAACTGTTGTCATAACTGCAACTTTTTCCACGGCCCGTTGCCACCACTGTGGGGAAGGAAGTCTATTGGAGCCATTGTGAAAGATGGTTGCTATCGCATTGCGGTAGGTAATATTGTCACTCGATTGAGAAGAGAAGCTCATACACAGTGGTGTAAAAGGAAATCAGTGGGCCATGGAAACGAATGCGGAGGGTGGGTTGTGTGTAAGTTGGGAGAATACTACGTTCATGGGAAAGCCATGGTGTGGAGATAACCAAATTAAACTAAATGATTCCATCATGCAGTAGAGAACAGCTGTAACTGGACCTTTCCATGAATGTTTGAAATGATATGAAGAAGCGATTGTACACAGAAAAGAACAGCACGAGCCATGTGCAATCTTCTCAGGGGTGTAACCGACCAACCAACCGCTCCGAAACGTTGCAACTGCCTTTCCGGCTAAAAGCGATCTCTCAGCGCTATATTATACAACTTGAATGTTTTTTTTATATTTACAAATGGCAAAGGCAAAAGTAGAAAGGACGTATGTTCTTAATATGTAACTGGCTGTTACAGAGATACATTGTAAGTGAACAAGTGTCACACTTAATGACTGAACATTATTAAATAGTGAAGTACTACAATATTAAGGTGACTTGTTCGGCTTGTGACTGTCCCATCTACTATATGCGTGAGAAGGTGCGAGGTGATTTAAAAGAGGCTTACTCATGCTTAGACCGGTTTGGCAACCCATCATGGTGATTCCACGATGCTAATGTGTAACCAATTTTTTTCCATTTTAGCTAACTTTTCTTTTTTCTTTTGTGAACTATGCTCTGTCCTCTACTTCGTTATTACGGATTTTCTTTGTGTGCTCTCTGCTCTTGCGGTTTATCTCCGTCGTACTTTTTGTACTAATAAGGTTTGATTCAATGTTTGATTGCTTTATATGTTGGTTATGACTGGGTTGCTGTTACTTTAGTTGTGTAGGAAATAATTGTTTGTTACGTTTCCGATCTCATCGTTTCTATGTTATGCGGTTGAAGTCCGTATAAATCTTCCAGGATTTCGATTTTCACCATGAACTGTTATCGCAGTGGATTCGAATATATACCAGTCCTCCAGAAATTCTGCATTAGATTACAGTATTGATTATTTGACTTGATTAGGCACCATATGATTTAGAATTTCTGAACACACTGGTGCCTTTCGGGGTTCCAGTTCATGTACCTACATCATGGTCTATGGTTCGTGATTCTGTCAAAATGTCTATCGTTGGAATTCAGTGACGACATGATGGCCATGTAAGCTCCTTTTAAATTTTAATTCGACTTGCAATTCTTTACTGTTCACGACATGTTTGACGCAATGGAGTGAAATTTAAGAGCGTTGTTCCTGTAGTAGTGAGGAAATTTCTGAGTTGATCATTTCTAGTTGACGGTACCGTTCCGATATGGTACATTTGTCATTCCTTGTATCTGTGTAGCGCAGTGGTCGGAGGCGCCCTGCAATACACATGGGAATGATTTCCGCCCCCCTGTCCCCACCAAGCCTTCCATCCATACCGGGTGGTCAAATTGCTACCAAGTACATTTGTCATTCCTTGTATCTGTGTAGCGCAGTGGTCGGAGGCGCCCTGCAATACACATGGGAATGCCGCCCCCCTGTCCCCACCAAGCCTTCCATCCATACCGGGGTGGTCAAATTGCTACCAGACTTCTCTGGGAGGATTGCAGCAGCTCTGGCTCGATACATCGCTAGACTACCGCGGGTCGTTGTAAATGCCAGCTATGCCTTCGGTCACCTCCAAACGATACTTAATGAAACCGAATTCATAGCGCATCCTTCAGCGATTGGTCAATACGGAAAACTTTATCCTTTATCCTTGTGTACATAGCTATTTCGTGATTTTCAGGTATAGAGAAAAGGTAAAAGGAATGTTTTACCATGCCTATAATGGTTATCTAAACTATGCATTTCCACTCGACGAACTCAAACCAATTACTTGTACAGGTAGGATTTAACCCTAGAATAAGTAAAGTTTGTGGTCTCTCTTCTTCTTCTTTCTTTTTTCTTTTTTTAAAAATTGCACCGTTTTCAATAATAATCAGGGCAGGATACATGGGGATCATTTTCGTTGTCATTGGTAGATGCTTTGGACACGCTGATCGTTATGGGTAACACAACAGAATTTCGTCGAGCTGTTGACGTTGTATTGAAATCTGTAAGTCATAGAACATACCATCTTTTGTCTACTATTTTTTTTACTAGCCAAAAGCTATTCCGAAGCAGGGAGTGGTTTTGATTTCAAGGGTCTTTGATTAATTGTCTAATGGGGTTGTCATAGATAATTATGCAGAAAATAGGAGTCCGGAAACATTTCAACGGATTAGATTTTAACCATTATAAGGTTTTATTGTTTATCTATTGTTTGTTTATATAGTGTTAAGTTCATGTTTAGGTAAGAACCGATGCGAATGTGAATGTCTCAGTGTTTGAAACCAATATTCGTATAATAGGTGGGCTGATATCTGCCCACATGCTTAGTGGACGTGTTGAAGGTAAATCTTTGTAGTAGATTTTTTTTTTTGGAATTTCACGTGTTTAAAATTGTTTAGCTTTTTGCGCACTAGTTGGTATGGTCGAGACTATTGACCTTAATGAGCTCGTATTACCCTACAGACTCTCTCTGATTAACCGACGGGGCGTTAACACATATCGTTGATTTTCTGGTGGCTAACATTTCACGACTTCATCTTCTTCACAGTTGTTTTCGTTTTATGGAAATGAGCCCACGTTTATTTTGTTCGCATAGAGTGAATTCATCATGTAGGCTAAGTCACCGAAACGTTAGGAATTCAGAATCAACGATACACGATACCACCTAATCATAGAGAATTAGTGAAATGAGGCCATATTATTTGTTCATTGATCAGGGAAATAAACGCAGGTATGGTGCTTGAAGACGGATGGCCATGTTCTGGTCCACTTCTAAGACTTGCTGCCTCTATGGCATCGCGCTTGCTGCCAGCTTTTAACACTGGTGATAGACATTGCTTATTTATCATATTAGAATAAATGAAAACAGATTTATTCAACTGATTTTCTGTTCAGTAACAGTCTTTGTATGGAGAGAATTTTTAGATACGGGAATGCCATATGGCACAGTGAATTTGAAGTATGGAGTACCGAAGAGTGAAACACCCATTACGTGTACTGCTGGGATTGGAACATTTATCGTTGGTGAGATGATTCTAACTTGACACTTGACACTTGACTCGTAATAAGCGGAGATTTGCTAGTTAAGCCATTGTAGTTCCTTGGAATCCCGAGGACAGCCTGGCCAAAGTTTGCCGCAGGCCATCACCACGACAAGCAGTCGCAGCCCTTGTGGATGAGAGGGAGGTTTGCTACTATGCGACTTTTATGCCAGGACGGTGGTGGATCCTGGTATTGGTTTACTCTTAGCTAGCCTTCCTGATGGAAACGCTGGAGTCCTTTTCAGCCTGGGAGACCCTGCCGGAAGGGACGAATCTACCCGCTGTAAATCGCAGTCCGACAACCAGGAACGCCTCCCAGCCACGATGAGGCCGTGAACCGTTGGGAGGATGCTTCTAACTAGAAAAAGCGATGAATAATATCTTGCTTAGACGACGCTTCTTAACATGTTATTCGATTCACAGTACTTTTTTCGCTTATGGTTTTAGAAGCGTCATCCAAGAGGATTTGTTAGGATTCGTAAGCGTTTCAAGCTGTGCCGTGAAGAAGTTATGATTGATTCCAGCAATAATGGGCGCTTGTGGCGCAGCGGTTGGAAGCGCCACTGTGACGCGAACGTTGAGTCGATACCTGTGCCCATGGCCCACCAAGCCTTCCATCCCTCCAGGGTCAGCAAATTATTACCAGACTTGTCTGTGAGGATAGCAGCACTGACTCGATACATCGGCGGGCCACCGCGAGTCATTGTAAAGGCCAGAAATGTATTCAATCAACTCCAACGATACTTAATGAAGTCGAATGCATGGCGCATCCCACAGGGATTGATCAACGCCGAGTGCTTTATCCTTTATCCTTTTATGTAGACAACCAGGCTACGCACAGAAACGATCCGCCTATCTTTCTCTTGATGTTGTTTTATCTTTCTTGAGATCCTATCCCAGATTTACCATCGTCCATCTGTCGATACTGGGGACTGATGAACATTTTCAGGAAGCTTCAAATGCCCAGCTTATTCTACATTATTCGATATTGTTTAAGTAGCAGTCTTTATTTCACTTCATAATGAAAAACTAGGAGAACTGATGAGTGAGTGCGTAGGTCCAGGACAGAAAATTGTTTAAATAAAAGATCGAAGCTTCTCAGCTATTTGTTTTATAGTATAATCAATTCTTTCCCGATTTCACTGCTTATTCATTGACTCGTTCAGGGTGGCACAACTACCACTTTCACATCGGGAGTTGTTCATCGATTAGGTTTTCCTCCGATTGATTCGTAGTCCTAGCTTTCTTCTGTTTCGTTAGGCATGAACAGGAAGCGCCATCTCTGTTTCTGCGGCACTATTCGAAAAGGGGACAATTTCGTTAAAAAAGGAAGTTCAAGAGGGAAAAAGAGAAAAAGAGAAAAAGGAGAAGATAATAATATTTCGTTAATACATATCTCTTTTTCCTCAGGTCTCAATTCAACTGCATATACTGCAACGTGATGATGAACAGCTATGATGAACAGCAAGGTCACCCTTGCTTTACCAACTGTAACATTGATTGTTCCTCCTGACTATTTAGCACCTCATCGTGTCAGGCTGCTGTGTACAACGGAGGAATGAATCTCCTTAGCACTGCCTCCCAAGGTGAGAAAGAGTCCGGCGTTTCTATCGGGAAGCCCAGCTAAGAGTAAAACAACACCAGCATTCACCACCATCCTAGTATTAAAGTAGTCGTATGTTGGCAAATTTCGCTCTGATCCACAAGGGTGATGACTGCCTGTGGTGGTGACGAACACGGCCAGACTGGCTAAATTGACCTCAGAAATTCAAGGGTACCACAGTGGCTAAACCAGCCAATCTCCGAACAAGTGGAATCTTTGCTTTGGCCCACACACGTAGTGTGGGCGAGCCGTCCAGGTATCCAAGCTCCAAGTAATATTAATTGATCGATGGAAAAGTTGTTTCCTCGGTGAAAGTAATTATTGCGGTTTACTAGTTTTCTTATATAAGCACGTCTCTATCTTTATCAGCTAAATCGAGCCAGATAGTACTGTTCTTCACACTCTCGAACGAGTTTTTATTGTAGACGAGGGTTAGAACAGTCGAAATGTGGTATCCGTGGTGAACTCTTAATGTTGTCTAGATGTCTTTCATTCATCTAAATCTCTTATGAAATCCAGTTCGTTCGATTGGCTGGATTCATTCAGCTTTTGCGAGAAATGCTTTGGGATATCTTCTTTAGTACATATAGAGCACTCTCAGTACGGTGATTAGGGGCTACAAAAGTGACGGCTGTTCACCTTATAGTGGCAGTAGAGTGAGTGCAAAATCCGCTGGTTGTGATCCGTTTCTTCTGCAGGTATGAGATCATCTGTCATGTATTGTATTAAGTCGTATACTCAAAAGCCATGTCTTCCTTCATTTTTCGAATTGTTTCCACGACAACGATGGTCAGTGGTGTTATTTCGGCATGAAGGCAGGACTTGGTCCGTCTAGGGTTCTTGTTGAATTGTGGCAAGAGGCTTCTGTAGAATCTCTCTTTTACTGGTGTTGTAATGCGGCGAGAAATTGTGGTTTAGAGATTTTCAACGAGCAGAGCAGAAGACGGGGCGTTGTTGTCGATGACATATGGAGAAATCTTTTTGTGCTCTTCTTTTTTAGCACTGTCTCCAAAATATTCCCCATCGGTATTGATGAAAATCCTGCTGTACTGCTTTTTTGTAAATGAGGTTTCTGTTGCTGGATGTACGTCGCAGTGGTCTCTGGTTGCTTCCACCTTCTCTTTTTGAGGAACTTTATCTTGATCGATAGTGCTTCCCTGCTTGTGCCTTTGTTACGGACAACTTGTTCAGCGCAAACTGAAAGACCTTTCAACAGCGTATAGTTTTTGTTAGATCCTCTTTTGCATCATGCATAATTGGATAAAGCCCAGAGAATAAAAATATTTTATGCGACTTGCTTTCTTCATTTTTCAAGGTGACTAGGTTTCTATCCCACTTTGTAGTAAGGCGAATCTCCGAAAAAAAAAAGGCGCTGATCCAATTCGCCAACTACAATTCTCGCGAAGGAGGAATTATAACCTAATTATTTGACTATACAGTCGATGAACAAATAGAATGAATTTGGCTCATAGTCCCTAACAGTCTTGAATGCAAATAAATTGCCACATTTAGAATTTGGAACATTATCACGTCTAACTGGAAATCCACAGTTTGAGCGAGTAGCATTGAGGGCCCTGGAAACTTTATGGCGAACACGGTCTTCTATTAGTTTGGTTGGGAACCACATCAATGTGCAAACAGGTGCGACTTACTGAGTTGTTACAGCTGTTTCCAACTGTCACAGCATTTTTTTCAGCTGCGAAAACTGGGCTTTCTTCTCATTTTACGCTTTATGGACTAAATATCTTCAAGCTCAGTGCAAAAATAAGTCAATAAATTGAGTCTCTTGGTATTTTCTTGCGCATTTGAAATCCTGACTTCAATTATACTGTAGTAAGAAAACCTTATTTCCGTATTGATAGGGAAAAAGAATATTGATCAAATACAAGGTATCAAAAATAAATGGGTCGGTCTCCAACTTAACTAGATAAGGAGACGAAATTTAAATGTGAGCGGAGGCTTTGACACTGGAGGCTTGGAGGGGTATATTCTATTGATAAAAGAAAGTAATTCAGTTCTATGTAGTAGAATAGGTTCAAAAATTTATACTATGAAATGGAATGGGTAAACTCCTGTGAAAATTGAATTGATGCCAACTTTTTTTAGGTCAGTGGAAAGCCACGGATACTGGCATAGGTGCAGGAGTGGATTCATACTTTGAGTACCTTGTTAAAGGGGCTCTTCTCTTTCAACGTCCTGATCTTATGAAGCAATTTAATGGTAATTCTGATTTGATCATTTTTAGGGCACTCTTGTGGCTGCATTTTTGAATGGTAAATTGGTGTTTAAACCTTTTTCTAACTAGGAGCCAGATTATTTGTTGGTGGAGGGGGCACTGTGGCCTCGCATAAACGACGAAGGTATCAAAGCTGGTGTTAATCTAAATCTCTTTAATTGCATTCGTCCGAATCCGGTTTATTAGTTGTTCGAATGAATCGATGTTCATGGCCGAACTGATGTTGACGAGAACGCTGACACCGCCGACTCCTCTACTGTCGCATCTTCCGAGGATTAGTTCTCCGATATCATTGACGGGGTTGAATGGGTGGCGTCGTCTAGTCTCGGCCAGTACGATGACATCGTGCTTTTTCGTTCTTGCTTGCATAATCAAATCTTCTATTGGGGTCTCAGATGCAAGTGTACGTGCATTGTAGGTACAGATCGTCACCTTAGTTTTTTGCGGTTTAGGCAGCTTAGAATGGCCCTGAGATTTTAGCAGCCTCTCCGTGCCCGTCCTACGCAATGCTCCCGTATCGAACGCTCTTTCGAGATCAAGGGAATTGCCCCATTTGTTTTTTTGTGTTCAGCTCTTTATTCCAAGTATAGCTTGCTGAGCTCTGAAAGTAGGCACTGAGTATGCCCACGGATAGCTTGCCAGTCTCCACCAGAGTAGACATGGAGCTTATTTATTAGAGACGACTCTCAAACTCTTCCCATATACTCCTCTGTCACTTGTTTACAAGCTTTTACACGAATCGACGTATACGAATACAATCCGCATAAAGCGAGAACGCACTCACACACGCAGGCATGAATACGCCTAGCAAATACAGAAAGTAAGTGCCAAATAAGCGCAGCAGAAACAGGGAGTCCATCCCCTGGATCCACCTTCGTCTAAGGGAAGCAAAGATCGCTTTTGGTTCGCGATTAACCTCCTGTCCGTGTCCTGGGGAAGCGCTACGTTGCTTCGAGACTAACCGGCTTGGATCCCTCTTACAAGGGAGGTTATTGGGAGTGAAAAGTACAATGACATATTGAAAATAGAAAAGCATAAATGACCGTTGAATTCAAGTGACAGTTTTAAATAACGATACTTGCTCTTAAATAGATTGAGCGAAGGCTGTTCTATGAGCCATTGAAGTTTAGAACTCAAGTTTTCTTGTTGTCTAGGAAATTATCAGAACTTTAATGCTGCTGAGATATTTGCAAAACTCCGAACTGCAAGTGTCTGCGATGGGAAAGTATAATGGAACGATAATTGCTTTTTTATCGTAAATAGCTTTCTCTGGAAGCTTTTGTAGCCCTATATAGCAGACTTTGTGGCAAACGTTATTAACTAAGGTGAAATTCAAGGAAATCATTGCCAACGTCATAACACAGTTACTAATACGGTGGAGAACGAACGCGCTATTGTCCTTTTCGGAGAGTAACGCGTTCACCACGGCACCATGCAGGTCCTGCGTTTCGCCTGTCTCCCAACTAGGGGAGTAACGCTGAATATAACTGCAGCCTCAGCTTAACTGGGTTCGTTGCCGATTTGGGCTCCTCAGGTCAATCCCGCTGACAGGTGATTACTGGCGGCAAAAGATCAATAAAACTAGTTGAAAGACAGGCGAAACGAAGGACCCGCATGGTGTGGTCGTGAACGCGTTACTCCCCGGAAAGGACAATAGCGCGTTCGTTCTCCACCGCAGACACCTGCTTTCCGGAATTTTGCAATTATCTCAGCATCATTGAAGTTTTATTTCCCAATATACCTTGTCGTTAAATAGAGTAAGCAGTAAATAATAAGTTAAAATTACCAGAACTTTTCTAAAACCAGTTTCGGTCCTTAAATTTTAAACCCTTCCGCCAAACTCTTCGTTGAAGAATCATTTTTGGTCGTTTGAAATGCTAACAGGACTTTTTTTTTAAGGTCTCAGTTTGCTTCTGTGGAGTGGTAAGGCTAAATGAATACTTTTTATGTCAAAAATCTTAGGTGTTTGCGATGGTGATTCACGTAGCTCCTAGGTTATATTAGTCCAGTGATTCTTTGTGAAAACGCAGTATTTGTGACCTATTTTAGAGTATGCTTCTGCTATAAATCGTTATGTTCGAAGGGGTGACTGGTTTCTGTGGGTTTCCATGGATAAAGGTGCCGTTTCACTGCCCATATTCCAGTCACTGGAGGCATTTTGGCCTGGTTTATTGGTATGTTCTGTTTTATTTAGCCTTTATTTTCTGATTTCTTACGATATCTTAACAATACTTCCGTATTCCCAGTATATTTTGTATGACGTACATAGTTTTACGTTTTGTTGCTTCGTAGTTTTCTTTTTAACATGTCTTCATTTCAAGACAATGGTCGGCGATGTAGAGGATGCCTCTCGAATCATGCTCCAGTATTCCCAAGTTATTCGTCAGTATGGTTTCCCGCCCGAATTCTACAATATACAGAATTCAGCAGTGAGTGGAATCGCAAAAGCACATTTTTTGAAAAGGGCACAGCAATATTTCGAGACCAACTTTCGTTTGACCTTGGTTTGGCTAGTGTTTATTTATCATTTCTTTCATAAACTTACTCGAGATTGAAAAACAATCTTTATTCGACTAACATTTCGATGTCTTCGTGTTCTTCAGAGCCGATGGTCCACAGTTGTCCGTGTTCTAAAGACGATTATTTGTCAACCTCGTATAAGCTTATAAAAGAGAGAATTGATTTTTTGGAAATCTAGTTAGACATTCTATCCGCATTATTTTTAGATGTTGTTTTCTCAGAAGTTTCATTTTCAGTCCGACAAACGTTCTGCTTTCCCGCTGCGTCCTGAAATCGTGGAAAGTTTGATGTACTTATACAGGGCAACGGAAGATCCGCAATTCTTAGAACTTGGAGCTCAAATAGTCGATGTGAGTTACATCGTGATGTATCTGGCGACTATCGATTTCACTCCCATATTATCCCATTCCAATGTTTTCATGACGTTCTGGAGGGAGGCTGTAAACAATTTTAGCGAGATTGTATCGCCTTGCCTAACTCCTCTTTTGACGTCAACGTTAATATCGTTGTAGAATGGTGAAATTTTGGTTGTGAAATTTGTGTACAGCTCACGAAGGATCTTTGTGTACTGAGCAGGGTCTCCTTCACTACCAAGGGCTTCCATGACTGCTATCTCAATTGAGTCAAAAGCCTTCTCTAAGTCGATGAAAGTGAGACAGAGTGGTCTTTTGTACTCTCGCGATACTTCAATG
>MQTX01000119.1:155712-314158 GCA_009735665.1 Angiostrongylus cantonensis | reverse complement strand
ATTATCCCATTCCAATGTTCGCATGACGTTCTGGAGTGTGGCTGTAAATAATTTTGGCGAGATTATATCGCCTTGCCTAACTCATCTTTTGACGTCAACGTTAATATCGTTGTAGAATGGTTAAGTTTTGGTTGTGAAATTTTTGTACAGCTCACGAAGGATCTTTGTTTACTGAGCAGGGACTCCTTGACTATCAAAGGCTTCCATGACTGCTTCTATCTCAATTGAATCAAAGTCCTTCTCTTAATCGATGAAGGTGAGACAGAGCGGTCTTTTGTACTCTCGCGATACTTCAATGAGCCTTGTTAACGTGTGAATGTGGTCCATCGTAATAAATCCTTTTCGAAACTCTGCTTACTGGCATGGCTGTCCTTCTTCCTTGTCCAGTGTTCTGTATCCTGTTTAGGATGACTTGAGTGAAAAGTTTGTAGACGACATACAGCAAGCAGATTGGGCGATAATTGCCTATATCGTGTAGGTCGCCCTTCTTGAACAACAACACGGTCTTGCTGGTCTTCCACTGAGTAGGGACCTTGCATTCAGACAGGTAACGTGTGAAGAGTCGAGCCAGTGTATTTACGAGGACTGGCGGAAGGTTCTTCAGATGTTCTGATCTTATCCTGTCCGGACCCGATGCTGTTCGATTTTTCACCGACGAAATGGCATGTCGGATTTCGGAGGGGGGAACTGGTGGTGCAACATATCCATCCTTTTTTATTTCATATGACGGAAGATGGACATGAGTATCGAAGAGATGTGAGTAGTATTCGTGAATGATTTTCTTCTCTACCTGTTTGGACGCTGTTATTGTTCCGTCATGGCGTCAGAGTGCAATCTTCTTGGTTTTTTAATTGGCGAAGCTTCGGCGGGCTTTGTGAATGCTTTTCCCAGTCTCTGCACCCTCGACCATTACTGCTGGTGTTCTCTCTTTAAGATCTTCTTTTATTAGTTCGCGGTTGCCAGCAGCTCGTACGATTCCACGCTGGCATATTAGCTCGAGAGTTTCTTGAGACAGACGTCTCTTGGTGACCTTCGAACTCTCAGCTTTCATGGCGCTAACGTGAAGATGGTCAATGAGGCGATCGTATTCCTCGTCGATGTTGTGGACGACGGCATCTTCCCAACAGCCGACTAATGAGTTGAATAAGTCCCAGTTTTGGTTGTTCTGGAGCCTCGGTTTTTGAATTTAGCGGCTTTTTCTCCTTTCCGTGAGAGATAGAATCTTGCACGAAGGAGGTGGTGGTGTGATCCCGTGTAGAATTTTGGGACAGCAGCGACATCTGTTAGGCAAAACTTCCTATTTACTATAATGTGGTCTATTTCGTTATGGTATTCTCTAATGGGAGATTCCAACGTCCAGCGTTGACGGTGAAGCTTATGGAATTGCGAGTTACAATGGATGGTCTTGGTCGCCGTGATAAACTCAGAGAACCGCTCACGCTGTTCGTTCCATTCTAATCCGTGGATCCTAATGTGACGTTACTCAGACCATCTTCTTGGTCCGATCTTGGCATTGAAATCTCCAATGATGATCTTGAATGTATGGTATTCTCTGCAGAACCTCCCCAATTCCATGTAGAACGCTTCGACTTCTCCTTCGTCATAGTTTGATGTTGGCGTGTAAACGACGAAGATGGTCAAGCCAGTGTTGATCCACATCTTTTTAATCGTAAACGTCCGATTCGGCTGGTTAGCTGTTCGAATGAATCGATGTTCATGGGCAAACTCGTGTTGACGAGAACGCGTCACTGCCTACGCCTCTACTGTCGCATGTTCCGAGGAACAGTTCTTCTCCAGTGTCACAGACAGCGTTGAATGGGTGGCGTCGTCTCGTCTCGGCCAGGCCGATGACGTCGTACCTTATCATTCTTTCTTGCATGAGCAAGTCCTCTATCGAGGACTCGGATGCAAGTGTGCGTGCGTTGTAGGTAGAGATCGTCACCAAATGTTTCACTGTGGTGACACGTATCTATATTTATATAAATATATATATATATGCAGTTACATGTATATTTGTTGAATAGAACAAGCTATATATGTATTAGACCTTTTAGGCCATTGAACATAGTGCTAAAACGTCTTGTGGTTACGCCACTATCAATAACGTTGAGGATCATTCAATTGAAGATAGGTATGTTTGTTAATTCCATCGTTACTCAATTTCATTTCATACGTCTAGTGCTAAAACTTTATTATTACAACACAGCGTTATTGCTGCACAAATCTTAGGGAGAATAGGTTCTTTCCATAACTTATCAACGGTCTTGAACTGTATGTTTAGGTTTCCTCATTCTAATCGATCATGTAAACTTATGAAAAATGTATATGTTCGTTGTTCCTAAGTGATTTTGTTTTTTGTCTTTATGCTAGAGCTTTTTTTAGGATGGAATCGTTTTTCTTAGCTGAGACAACAAAGTACCTGTATCTTCTTTTCGATCCTGAGAACTTTTTGCATAATGATGGACTACTGGCGCGAATAATAGACACGCCGAACGGCGAATGTGTTATAGATGGTAGTTTCGTTGCTTTCTTCACTTTTTATTTTTGTGACAACTTTAGTTTCGATTTTATGAGGTTTTGTAGACCCAAAGCGGTGTTATTTCAAGGGTCTTTGAATAATGGTATTAGGAGAGGAATCGTACTCTTTTATTTCGTAAAATGTTAAGTTTGGTCTCAATCTATTCCATTAAAAAGCTGGGGTGGTACCATGTTTAAGGAAGAACGACAACCAACTATTGTGTTATTCTAATTTTATTTTATTTTATGTAATCCGTCTTCATGTCTACTGTGTGGATCAGAGCACTTCTGACATTCAATTCGTTTCGTCGCATCCATTTTCTACGAAGATCTCCCAACTTTACGTGTGGCTTCGGTTGCTGCTTGAGCATTTTTATTTCATCTTAAATGTTGTAGAATGCTCGTCGAATAATTCTCGCTGGGGTCCTGAGATAGCCAGGCCGGAGCGTTCCCTATTGTATTGCAGAGAGTGATTTTTTTCCTAGATGAGTCTGGTACCAGTTGCCCGACACAGGAGGGATGAGAGGTTTTGTCGAAATCATTAACATTGTACTATCCGCCTCTTATTGCAGTAACAGCTGCTCATTAATAGCTTTTACTTGTCTTTGTAATAGTTCCATCACTTTTTTGACCTGGAGATTCGGTCATACATGGTGTACAATTGTCCAGGATCTAATTGGCAAAGAAAACTTCAACCCTGTTAATAGATTCCGTTTATCCTCCAATAATAAACTATTTTCGGCTACTCTTTTAGTTTTCTTGGGCTGAACTGTTTTATTATTGCCTTATGTTTTATTATTACTGTTTCTCAACAACGTTTTGTGCTCTGCAGATCATTTCCGTTGCCGGATGATTGCTTAAAGCACAGCTAGAGTGTAGTTCAGTTAAAGGAAAGGTAAAGCAAATTCCTTGGTTGGTGTGGCGGGATAGCATGTAAGCTTATGGAATGCATAATCGTGGGTTCGAAATGCAACTGAGGTTCCGAGGTTTGCTCATATCTCAGCCTCGGTGTGGTTGTATTTCACATAATACGCAACATTGAAGAAACGATAGATAGTAAATGGAAGTTAAGCATTGTTTCATTGTTGTTTCAGCTGGAGGGTACATATTCAACACGGAAGCACACCCGGTTGATCCTGGTATTGTTCATTGTTGTTCGGCACAGAGGCAAGCAGAACGTGAAGCTGTAAGGAAGTGGGAAGACAACTACGATTTGCTCTCTATACTTGACCGTACGGATAATATGTCACCGTTCTATTTTCGAAAAGTATGTTTTTCTCCATTAAAAATAAGGACTGTTAATCCTATTTAGATTTTTCTAGGTGTTGATAAATTTTCCATGGAAAAGCTTAAGTTTAAACTTTTTGTAGGCCTTGCTGTGGGCGAATAAGTAATCAGTAATCTAATGCTACTATTTAGTAGTAATTTTCTAAATGGCCTTTCAGGAATCGTTTCGTCGTCCTGTTAATGACTCGAAAAATGAGCACGAAGGTTCGCAACATCTGCACGAATCGTACTCATCAGATCCATCCTAAAGGTAAAGCAAATTCCTTGGTTGGTGTGGCGGGATAGCATGTAAGCTTATGGAATGCATAATCGTGGGTTCGAAATGCAACTGAGGTTCCGAGGTTTGCTCATATCTCAGCCTCGGTGTGGTTGTATTTCACATAATACGCAACATTGAAGAAACGATAGATAGTAAATGGAAGTTAAGCATTGTTTCATTGTTGTTTCAGCTGGAGGGTACATATTCAACACGGAAGCACACCCGGTTGATCCTGGTATTGTTCATTGTTGTTCGGCACAGAGGCAAGCAGAACGTGAAGCTGTAAGGAAGTGGGAAGACAACTACGATTTGCTCTCTATACTTGACCGTACGGATAATATGTCACCGTTCTATTTTCGAAAAGTATGTTTTTCTCCATTAAAAATAAGGACTGTTAATCCTATTTAGATTTTTCTAGGTGTTGATAAATTTTCCATGGAAAAGCTTAAGTTTAAACTTTTTGTAGGCCTTGCTGTGGGCGAATAAGTAATCAGTAATCTAATGCTACTATTTAGTAGTAATTTTCTAAATGGCCTTTCAGGAATCGTTTCGTCGTCCTGTTAATGACTCGAAAAATGAACACGAAGGTTCGCAACATCTGCACGAATCGTTCTCATCAGATCCATCCCATGATGTAGAGGAATTTGATTTCGAGATTGATGAATCTCTCGGAGAGGGAGTTGAAAGTTCGTAGTGTTATGATTTTCTAGCGAGAATTTTCCATTTAAAATTTCTCCGCCGAGTATAAACTTTGCCCAGAAAATTGCTTCTGAACTATTTCCATCGACTGAAAATGGGTTGATTCATTGGATAATGAGAATAATGGTAAAGTCCAAGAATGTGACATATCTAACTGCGAAAGTATTGTGTTCCCTGTTTTTCTTTTGTAAGAGAAGATATAAAAGACTGGTCTACGATGACCGGTAGATTTTTTCCCTGTTTATACAGCTGTTTTTAAAATAAGCAATGGTCTACGTCTACAAATTGGTAAGGTTATAAATGGTTACGAGGATTCTTTTAGCGAGGTTTATGTACGCTTTGAAAATTTTTCTTCATGAGGAGATAAAATTCACGGCGTTGATCAGTCCCTAAAGGATGCACCATGCATTCGACATCATTAAGTATCGTCGGAGGTGATTGAATGCATATCTGGCCTTTACAGTCACTAGCAGTGGCGTATCTTTGTATCGAACCAGTGCTGCTATGCTCTCAGACAAGTCGGGTACCAATTTACTGACCCGGAGGGCTTTGTGTGCTACGGGCGCGGGGATCGATTCCACGTGTGTGTTGCAGTGGCGTCTCCAACCACAGCACCACAAGCGCCGTGAGTTGGGAATAGGTAGCTAAAAATCTAAATAAGTGAATAAGCTGAACACATAGTGGAACATGAATATGCTGATGGATAATGCGATAACATGATCATCTGTAGTGTTGCTAGTTATCGACTGGCTCAAAAAAAAGAAAATGTCTTGTCTTGCATCGAAATCTTTCAGCGTTCAATGCTGCTTCGCTAATAAGCTAAGCTGTGTATTGCTAGCACTTCTAGCCACCGCACTACACGCGAAAATTTTTCTTTATACATTGTTTTGTCGCTGTTAACTCTAACCATTTATATGCTATACTTTTTTCGACCGCTATGATTCATTTACTATTTAATAATATTGAGGAATTTTAATTCGTTTCAGCAGTGGATGAGACTGAGGGACAGACAGAGTTTGTCGCGGAAGGTTCAGTGGAACTCGATGATTCAAAGGAAGGACAGGAAGCTGATTTAGATGAAGAAAAACAAGGCAACAGTGATGAGGAGATGCCGTCCAGGGGAAGTGAAATTGAAGAGCGATTGGAGGATAAAGGAGCCGCTGCACCTCCAGTTCCGCAACCATTAAGGAAAGCGTTTTTCCTTGAAACGACGAAGAAGGCATTGTTAAGAAATAAGGATATTCTAGATAAGGTAGCTGATTAGTTTTGTTTTCTCCATTAGCATAAAATCGTTTCATAGTTTTCGAGATTCTTTTCCATATGTCTTCAATATATTTCACTTTAGAAGATTGTCTTAGAATGTCTTAATACTTGGGTGCATGCATCTTTACGTTCTTCACCAATTTATTAGCCTCCATAGTAGCTCTGGTACAGAGAAGTTTTCGTACGAGCGGCGTTACAGTAGCGATACGTTGCGGAGCTTTGAGAGAAATTCAATTATATATGTTAATTTTGATGCTGATGACTTCTATTACTTTATAGTCTAATGCTAAGTCTTGGTTTAAAAAGAATCATTGTAGCTGTTCAGAAATTTTATAGGTGAAGACGCTAATTCTTAATGCTCGGCTGCTTGATGAAGAAAAACAGAGGAAAGGTAAACTTTCTAATTCTGTTGAAAAGCTCGTCAGTGCACTGACAAAAGGAAGTAGTGAGTTAAGTAAGGTAAGTTAAGTTGTCCTTCCTATTTGTTTTGCTGTTGTTTTTAATTGTTTTCATATGTCACAGTGTAGAAATGTTATGCAATAGGAGGTAACCAAAAACAGCATTAGAGCCTGCAGGCTAGGAGCGCGTGTAGCGCAGTGGACGTAGGCGCCCTGTAATACACATGGGATCGATTACCGCGCTCACCAAGCCTTCCCGCTGGAGTCGGGAAATTGGTACCAGACTCGATATATCGATAGGCCACTGTAACTCATTGTAAAGGCCATATATGCATTCAATCATCTCTAACGATGCTTGCTGAAGTCGAATGTATGGTGCATTCCTCAGGGATTGATCAACGCCGAGAGCTTTATCCTTTCATCCTTTTTTATGGGAGATTGATGCATTTTTTCTTAATACGAATAATGCAAAAATTTAAACAAATGAGCTCATTAAGGGGTAGGATTTGCTTTCATTTTGTTTAGCACACAGATATTCTGGTAGGTTCTTGTTATCTTTGAACGTGCTTTTTTTTTAATGGAAAATCTAACTCTATCCTTAAGGATGTGGTTAAACACGTCAAGGAATTGACCGATTTTTACTATGAAGATATAAAGCGGCAGGCAGAGAGAGTGAAGATTGCATCGTTGATACCGGTTGTGACTGCAATGTGTCAGGTAAAATCGTCATTTGGCAAGTATATATTTTGAAGTTCTGGTACTTGACTCACTTTCTCTCGTGTGGTTAAGTTGAGTAAGGAAAATTGTATAGACGGATGTATAAGATAGAAATATTTACTTACTTCGATAATTGGATAGCTCGTCTTCACTAATTGTGCGCACGCCGGCATAACTTCCATTGTTTCAAAGTTTTACTGGCTTAGTCATTGCACCACGGGCAGTCGTTCATTTGTGGATCGGAAGGAGTTTTCCAACCATGCATCTAGTTTGATATCAGGACGGCGGTCGATCCTAGCATTGGTTTTCTCTTAGCGAGATTTTCTGATGGAAAAGGCGGGCCCCTTCTCAGCTTGGGAAACCCTGCCGGAGGGATGAACACCCCGCTGTACATCGCAGCCCGACACCAAGGAACACCTCCGAGCCACGATGGGCTGACAAAACGTTGGGAGGAGAGTAGAAATCGGGAGGGACAATATTGACAAATATTGGAAGGTGAACATTAATGAACAAATTCAGATGTGGATTGTTTTTAATGATTTTGCCTATAAATGAAGTAAAAGCCAAGGATGGTAATTTTAATGTTGTGTCTTTGCTTTATTCACTCCCATTTCGTTCATTCTCAAAAGAAAAAAGAAGAAAGGAGAAGGTTGCAAATAGCAGTGTTGGCAAATTTGTTTTTGAACATGGTTTCCAGAATGGTCAATATTCCTAATGTTTTCTCTTCTAGTTCTGCTGCTATCCTACAGAAGAAGTTAGCGATAGTATAGGCTATCGACACTGGATGAACTCTATTTACAAGTCGTATATCTACAACAATCGTGGCGTTAGTTCCTCTATTATCTACCGGAACAATACTTTGTCCAAATTGCATTTTTCCAGATTCTTAAACAATTTGTCTTAATGTGTCAACTGATCAAAAAAAGATTTAATTTTTGAAGTTAGATCTAAGCACTTTTATTTGAAGGAGTCGGCTGCTCTGGAAATGTGATAGTTTATGAACGATTTTTAAGGTGGAGTACGAGCTTGGACCTCTATGTTGGCCTTACGAAGCGCCGAGAGTGGAGGATAACTATCACAACGTAGCTCCTGGTGAAGCTTAAGAACAATTAATTAATGATAATTATTTTGATGGTTTGGTGGATAGATGATCCCTCCTTACATATCGAGCGGAACCCAACTATTCCTCAAATTGTTTGATTGTCTTGCAACCATTTTCTACAGAGGTGATTGAGTTTATGTTTAAATTCTGCTGTGGCTTGATAATGTGTTGTGTTTTCTTATTTCCATGCAAATTAGTGTTTGGGCTTGGTTTCCTGTAAGTCGTAAGATAACTGTTTGGGCGTCTTTAGGGCTCCAATCGCTTTCAATAACCGGCTACCGTGTATCGGTGGGAGATTTCCCGTTCATTAGGGAATTAGTGGATAAGTAATTGGTGACTATACCCTTAACCAGAGGAATTCTTTTTTCTCAAAGTTTATTCGCCCAATTTTGAACTGCTGTAGTGGAGCACATGTAGCGCGTGTGCCCAGCATACACACGTCATCGGTATTCGATCCCACTCCCCAAATAAATGAAGTCCGCTATCCTTCTGGGTCGATAGATTGGTACTATACTCCTTTTGAAGAATGGAAATGCTCGATTGATTCAGTGCCCCGCCACTTCAAATCACTCCGTAGATGAAATGTTAATTCAGTTATTCTACGGTGCTTAATGGGGTTAAATGCATAGTACATCTATAAGGGATAGATCGAGGTGAACGTTTTTGTGTTTACCGGTAATCACGGATGGTGATCATACCAGTTTAGTCATGAACCTTGTGTATATGATTAACATAGTCTCTTCTTGTGATATTTCACACAAATCATTTATCAACTCTGTGCAAGCTTGTCAAAAAAGAATACGTATTGGTTAGTCATACCGGGGTTAAAGGAAAGTTGACTTTGAAGTATTTCCCTGTGTTTTTGGAAAGTGGGACCAATTTATTATACCGCCTACATATGGAATTCAGATGTTTCTTCATCAACATCGCTACCAGGAGACGTGCCAATGGAGCTGTTCTATCATCCACCATCTCTTATTCATTTCCAGTTAGAGGATGTCGCGCATTTTGGATTCAAACTTCTATCCTCACCTCCCGTTGGGTTCAATTTTAAGTTTTCTGGACTTGGGCAAGTTACTCTACGGTCTAATGTATCATGGTATTTCTCTTGAATAATGGTTTTTTTCCTTCCTTGTTTTCACTTTCCGTTGCTTGTTATCTGTTGCTGAAGTCAATGGAAGACTAGAATTTTACCTCTTGTTCGTTCCAACTTGTTAAATGTTTTCTGGAAAGTTCTTTATCGGATATTTCTATTGGTTTTATCAGGTTGATACTGTGATAATCTTAGTTGATGAAGGTGATTAAAGATTTTCAATTTTTTGAAATGTTTCTGACTATCCCTAGCATGAATGCTTACTGTACTTTTCTTCACTGTTTATTAAATTGCATGGACAAGATTTATCGTAGGGTTTTCTGCAGATGATCAGAAGGTGTTTTTGGTCTCTGAGGAATTATTCGGTCAACAGGTACACAAAACGAACACACAACTGCGGCGAGTTATCTAAGAAAGACGAAGGTAGGTGCCTTCCCTACGTCTTCAGCACGTGTGGCGCAATCGTTGGAGGCGCCTTGTCAGACGTGTCTGGGAGGATACTAGCACTGGCTCGGTAAAGCGGTAGGCCACTGCGAGTCACTGTAAAGGCCAGATATGCATTCAATCACTTCTGGCAAAGTTTAATGAAGTCGAATGCATAGAGCATTCCTCAAAGATTGATCAACGCCTAGAGCTTTATCCTTTACACTTTTACCTCTTGCTCTCTCTCTCTCTCTCTTTCTTCGTTATCCATTTGAATGTTGGAAATCCAGTTTTGAACTTCTGGATTTCCTTAGAAAACCACTGAGTTTCCGTTGCAACACGTCTTTTGCCACGAATTGCTTCATAGCTTTGTATTTCGTTAAGGAGCATATGTCTGTGTTATGGGATGGCTTGTTTACAAAAGGATGAACCGTTTCATTATACTGCGTGACGCCTACGGAATTGTCCAGGTTTTTTTTTTCTATATGTGGTACTCAAAAAATGGCTCAAATGAATTTCTTTGTAAACAATGTCACCGTTGCGTTTCCATCTATTGCCATCGTAGAAGCGTTCCATCACCACGGATTATTGTGCATTTCTTCTGTGCTTCAGGCAGTCATAGATCCTGAGTCTCCATTATCAAAAATCGTGAAGGATTTGCACTATGAGTCGGTGCTACAAGTAGAAGGAGCTGTGCTTAGTCGTGGAAATAATGTGAATCCAATGATGAAAACAGGTGAAGTAGAGGTCTGTGTTCTGGTTTCTTTGGAACTATATTTGCTAATTTTACTACATGACACTTTTTACGTGCAGAAAGTTGTTTCTTCACAAACTGTCTCTTTTAAGCACAGTTGGTTTTTCATTGTTAGAATAATGTTTTTCATTGTTAATTAAAATTCCATTCACTGCTTGTTCTAGAATTTTCTCTTATTCTGGAAAGCAATCAGAGTTTTTATCCAAATTTTAATTTTGGTCGGACCCTGAGAGATCCTTAAAAGGAGTGCTCGATTGTATTCAAGTCACGGAGGCAGAAGACTTACTGCACCATCCGTTTGGAACGATACGCTTATTCGATACGCATTTGCTTGACAGTCTTGAAGAGTTTCTTGAACGTATTTGTTAATTTCTTAACCTGGAAAGTTCTATCTCAGATTAATGTTTCGAAACTAACGGTGTTGAACCATGCTTCGTCAAACTTACCAATGCTCCCGGATTCGAAGGCCAGTGAAAAGACACGTCTCACTTATCGTTATATAGATCTCCGAAGTGATCGCATGCAAAGGTCGTCTTTTTTCCAGTATTCTTTGCTAACTTTTCTATCAGTTCTCTATGCAGCTTGCAGATAATCTGGGAATATATTTTCTGTGAAATGCAGGGCGCTTCGTTTACGCTCCAATATGGTTCACAAAATGAGACGTTTTCTTATCGAAGAGGCAAAATTTGTCGATGTAAGCGAAATTTTGTGAAATGCTCACTTTGATCTTATATGTTATCTCTTGTTCATGTTTGAATACTCACACTCTATGTTCATTTACTTTACTTTTTACTTTTTCACTTTTTTTTTTAAACTCTCATTTTGCTTTTTTACTTCACCTTACATTCCTAGACTTGAGAACTTTCACCATATTCCTACGTTTTGCATTCTTTCAAATTGACAGATTTACAGAAATGTTGTGACTTTCTTATCCAACTAAGCTATGATTTTAAAGGCCTA
The DNA here is from genome assembly GCA_009735665.1 of Angiostrongylus cantonensis. Lineage (NCBI taxonomy): Eukaryota > Metazoa > Nematoda > Chromadorea > Rhabditida > Metastrongylidae > Angiostrongylus > Angiostrongylus cantonensis. Next base: position 302,686 of record MQTX01000119.1, on the reverse strand, counting down.
GGTGTTTGAACTTTATGAAGAGGTTATCAGAGAAAGATTAGAGGAATACATATTTTCCACTCATTTTGCACTCATGTTAGTACTCTGTTTCCTGCATTGTGACATGTGCGAGTTAATATATCACAATGATTAAGTCGTATGCAGCCGCGATTGCAGCTGACTTGAGCAATAAAAAACCTTCACCCATCTTGGGGTGGTTGCTGTTGAGGACGCTTCTCCTTTTAACCGTTTTATTTATTGCCTACTATTTTTAATGGCAGGTTGTAATGAGAAATATAACTACAGCGATACTGAGATTTTTGCAAAACTCCGGACAGCAGGTGTCAGCGGTGGGAAACGAACGCACTATTGTCCTTTCAGGGGGTAACTCGTTCACCACCACACTATGCGGGTCCTTCGTTTCGCCTGTCTCTCAGCTAGTTCTATCGATCTCTACCATCAGCAAACACCCGTCAGCGAGATTGATCTGGTGAGCCTACATCGTCATTGAACCCAGTTAAGCTGAGGTTGTAGTTGAATTCACAATCGTTTAAATGAGCACAATGCCGATATGACGACCCGTTAATAAAATTAAATTTTATTTTTTATTTCATTAATTATCCATTAAAAATAGTAGGCAGTAGTTAAAACGGTTAAGATTGTGATTATAACTAAAAGCAGCGTAAATGGGTTCATTGCCGATTTGCGCTCTCCAGATCAATCCCACTGACGAGTGATTGCTGATGGCAGAGATCGATAGAACTAGCTGAGAGACAGGCGAAACGAAGGACCCGCATGGTGTGGGGGTGAACGCGCTACTCCCCGGGATGGACGATAGCGCGTTCGTGTGCCACCGCAGACACCTGCGGTCCAGAGTTTTGCAAATATCTCAGCATCGCCTTTTATTATCCACTGTACTGTTCCTCTTATCCACCTTTCGTCAACTAGTTGTTTGTTGATCGATATACTTGTGTTACACTTTACGTATGCGTTATAGATCTTAAATACGAGGTGTTTTTGAAGTTTCAAACAGCTTTGTTCGTAAAACACAGTCCATGCACCTTTTAGGTGGTGAACTGTTGCTACGAGTTGTTATCTTACACTATAGCCTCGAGCAGTGTTGAAAGAGTAGTTTAGTCAAACAGGCGACAACGGAGTTCGGTTCGTCAGTTGACCAGTGACTTTTCTGAGAGATCTGAAGGCGATTTGTGTTAATTACTTGCTGCACGATTTCTCCTTCTGAATGGATTAAACGCTGACTTTTTTCAGGAGATAAGTCACTATGTTGAAAAATTATACTTTTGGACTTGCTTCCATCGCAAAATTAGTCTTTCTAGATTGATTTTCTTTCGATTTATTGGCCTTTCAATTGTTTTCTTTGCATAGTAAAAGATTGCTGAGATCATCTATATTACACGGGTACTTTTTGATAATATAACGATGACATCATTAGCACGTAGCGGACCGTGTGCATGCTATGCAGTCACATCGTAGGTGGCACACCGACTGGCCGGCATGAGCTATGTAAGGATCATTTTCATTCTGATAGCTTATTTTGGCACAATTCAACACATGTCATGGTTAGCTCACCAGGGCAAAGCTCTATTCCGCACTTAAAAAAATACGAAAAACTTTCTCCAACAACTCCGTCGACCTCCGTAATTTACCTAGCAATTGTCCCTTATTTCAATTGCAGTCACTATAATGAGTCATAATCATGGGATATGGGTCTGCTGACAACCAGCTGTTTTAATGATGGACCGCAATAAAATATTTTTGCATTTGATTATTACACCACTGCACACCATATGTATCACGATGCGCACATCCTAGCACTTCACGTATTTGTTTCGTGGCGAGTGTCGTTGAATGCTGATTGAGTCAGTTCTCTTTAGAATCCTGAGATTGCCATGCTGAATCATCTCTACTTGGATTAGAAAGAGAGTGAGTTTGTTCCAGAGTTCCACACAAGGCTGATGCCAATTCCCCGCCTCGGAGCGATGAGAGGCTTGATGGACCCGGGGTGAGGTTGAGCCAGGGCCAAGGACCCGTCTAATGAACAATGTTGTTACCACTGCACTACCCGCTTCACATTGATGTATGGCATGTAGTGGTATATCCACAGAACGATAACGCAAAGGTTGTTCTACATTTCTGTCATATTCACAACCCCTCAAGTCCCTCAGCTGTAGAAACACTACTATCTGTATTCTGGAAATCAACATGCTCGATGCATGTTTTATTATTTAATATAAAATGTAAGTATTGATTTTTTTTCAGATTTTTAATCGGTTCTTGGGTCTTGTGCATTTTTTCGGCTTGGTGGGCCATGGGCGCAATTCACGTGCGCGCCGCAGTGGCGCCTCCAACCACTGCGCCACACGCGCCCATAACATGCTCGTAACGACTAAAAATTGAGGTTTCTCCGAAGCGGCAAGGCCACTAAACGCATAGCGTCGCGGACATATTAAAATAATGATTTGAAAGCATTTTTTCATCATTTTGTATGGAAAAAAAGCAAAAGGATGGTGGTAATGGTGGTCCTCACCCAAGGTACAGCTTTAATATTGCCAACATAAACAGAGTCCATTGGAATCTCGACTGTTCAATGATTTGAGACTCATCTATTATGCTTATATGTAGCTTAGAATGATCTTCATGATGAGTTTGAAGAACACACTCAGCATCCAAGTCAGGGTCTTTTTTCTTTTACATTTCCTGGATAAGATAAATGCGCCAGGGTTGTAGGCTGCCTGTTCTCGTAAGCTTGTTCGCAAGTGAAACTTCCAACAAATGAATCTAAAAGTTTTTCCCGGCCGTGGTTTCGGGGTTTGAGGGAAGAATTGTACGATTGAGAATATTAAAGTGGAAATTCTTCCTTAACGAGTTTATATTGTAACATCGGCATTACAATCAGTGTGAATTCTGTTCCAATTGGACGTAGCGTTAGCGTTCTTCATTTTTTGAGTAACTTCGTGGTCCAACTCGAAACTTATGGAGGCTTTGGTCAATCTGTGGTGCAAGGTCGAATTAACGACCGCGTGAGTATTGCAGATCGGCCATGACAACTGCATCTACCAATGTATAAGCGTGGTCAAAATTCATTTAGCCTTAAATATTTAACCATGACCAACAATTCCTCTGTAATACCACTGCCTCAGAATTTTGATTATAACAACTTCGATGTGGTAATTTCTCTAAGTTTCATAGAAACAAGAGCCTATCATTTTCTTTGTCATCTGTAAGTCATTCTAAAATGCCCAAATTTATTCAGGACAAGGAAATGGTTATTGTAATATTTGTTTCTATAAATTTATAGGTCTTTTGTTTAAAGCTTAACTATCGCTGATATGATCAGTTGTTTACCCTTATAAGTCACAGCTCCTTCCAATCTGATATTCTACTGATAAGCATGTTTTAAAGGAAATCAATTAACAGGGGTTACTAAATGTCTACATCAGATTGTTGAGTGTTGGGTACTGTTTTATAATCCCTTGACAAACGACTTACATTTCTCAGTAGATTTCCGTTACCTTCGAAATTTATCTTTGGAAAAGATTCTATACAACGCGACTTTCGCATACGCACTTAGAGAATGCGTTCGTGTTGTTCAACTTACGTTTTCCGATTTCGTCGATATTGTATATGGTGGGAAATGAAAAGGGTGGCCCGCTATTAACCTCGGCATTGAATTATGAATTCGACGTTTTCTCTCTTATCAATCGCGAGGTTGTTAAGTTTAAGTGTATACGTTTACTTCCATACAATAACACACATATAAAAATGTGGATTGCGAGAAATTAGAGAACTAATAAACTAGAAAACGATAAGATAAAAAGGGTGGCCCGTGGTTTTCAAACGTTCTTTTTTTTTGGATGTAATTTCTTGGTGAGTTTTCGTATGGTTGCTGAAGCCGAAGTTAGCACGTTGATTTTTCTGGAATACTTTTCTGTACTAGGCTCGAAATCTTCGATACTGGTATGTGGGCAAAGTGTAAAGCATAGGTAGCGTGTTCTAAGTATATATTTAAGAGTTTCTTTTTAGGTGGAAACTCCTACGCTTTTTCGTCGTACCCCAGGCGGAGCTGCTGAGTTCATAGTTCCTGCGCCGTCTCCACAAAGAGGCCTTTGCTATACTTTGCCACAGAGTCCACAGCAATTTAAACAGTTGCTTATGATTGGTGCCATTGATCGGTATTTTCAGGTTAGTTGTATTTTTTCTTAATGGTTCATTTAATTGCAATAAATGTGAAACGTCGCATTTCTACAAGTCAGACCCACGTTGTGGCATTAATACGGGCATAAGTGTTAATTAAGATGAAAATCATGTTTTTATTTCACAAACAAGAAGACTGGGTTTTTCCACGCTGAGCTGCTTAACCACATTCCAGCCCACCTCACGAACACCCAAATGTTCTTAGAACGTCTACGTGACGCGTCTGACGCGTCTCCTAATAACGTGTGCGTGCGTGCAGACCATTGTGTATCCGTATAAAAGAACACCTAGATGGCAAACGAAAAGCAAGACAAGGCATGCCACTAGGCACGCATAGGATACAAAAGCATAGCGGAGACGATTTTGATATAAAAGTCGCTATCCTCGCACGGGATACTAAAACACCAACGTGCTAACTCCTCGAGGTTTTTGGATAAATGCCAAAAGCCCTACAATGAATAGCAGGGAGGAATGCCCCGAGATTACGCGGGATCTCGCCACTTACCTCCGTATGGATCGTTGATTGGGGGTGATGCAGTCGTCAGCCATATGCGACTCTTAGCGGCTGTTATTCCTCGGTGGAAGACAAATGAAAAAAGCGGCTCTGAAGAAGGCGATTCTGCCGAAACGTCAGCTACGATTGTGTTGTATGTGTGTTATTGTATGGAAGTAAACGTATGCTGTTTAACAACCTCGTGATTGCTAAGAGAGAAAACGATGAATTTGGATACCTGTTAGTTAACCAATGATATTCTCTCATTCGCTTGTGTAAGGATTTGTCAGTTTGTAACGGCAGGCAATCACAAGCAGACCATTCGAATTAGAGGGAGATTTGCTACCGTGCGATTAAGTTTTTCTAAGGCAGCAGTGATTGCCGTTGTTGTTTCACTCTTAGGTGTGTTTCTGGATCAGAATGTTGAGTTCTTCATTTTGGAAGACTCCGGTCGAGGTGTGAACCCCAGATGTAAGCCGTAGCTCGATGCGTACGGTTACTCTCAGCCTTGATGACGCCTCGAACCAATATGTCGGTTATTTCCAATATCGTAATTTCCACGTAGTGTTGTTGGTGAACCTCGGCGTAGAGTCGGTAACGAAGTGCTTAGCATCTTGGCAGCCGAATACTAATGGAACAGTGGCTTCGAACAAGTGCCCTTGTGAATATGAATTAGCGACATGGACGGCATCTTCTTTCAGAGGTCTTAGTGGTCGATTCATTCTATTGTATTATGTGCTGCTAACATCGTTGCAACAAAATTTCGGAGGATTTTTAACGTAAATTCTAGCAGAAAATAACTACACAATATAAATAATTCGTGCCTATTGATCACATCCACTTTTATCACCTGTAGATCTGTTAATCACCCAGTAACTAGACTGTTCAATGGATTTAGGAACTTGAAAAACTTCACTTTTTCTGTTATATCCATTTCATAGCGTGTTAGGGAAGAGGTTAGACAAGGCTGACTGCCGGTGCTTTCCAATGTCATGGCTTTAGCTAATTTTTTTGGATTGAGATGATGAACTGTTAAGATTTTTGACCCTACTGAAACGATGGTCCTTCTTCACATTGAAGTTTAAAATCCATGAGTACTCCCAGCTAAGATTATGCAGTCAATCTTTGCGGGTGACATGTTAATTACTTGGACTCTTAGATGTCCCGTCTTCACTTTTCGTTTAAACCGTAGGACGATTTTCCATCCGTTTCTTTCTCGTGCAATTATTATACATGATAGTGACCTGCTTCCAACATGGTGGCATCCGCGACATCCATTCCGAATTCTTAAAAGCGTTACTATTTGCGAATACAGGTGGTTGACGTTGGACACACGTCCGTTCTTTGTTGGTGTGGTCTTCCACAAGGACACTTACATCCTCTTGGAGTCCACTTCAGTGTTCTTTTCGTCCATCTGTTATCTGTCCGTTTTGTTATGTGAGCGACCCGTCTTTGCTTAGCCATTGGTGTACATTCCCCTGGATCCTGAAGAAGGTATACGTTTCGAAGGTCTGAGCCGTGCATTCCGTTTAGGCGTTGTGAGTGCCGGTCAACTTTCAGCAGACATCGTTAAAGCCGTCAGTGGGTGATGCACAGATTTCTTGACATGGTTGAAGTATCATCGCATAGTCGAGCGCTGAGAGGGAAGTCGAATTGGAAATTTGGGCGCGAGATTTTGGATCCATTGGTGTTCTCCAGCTTGTGAATGAATCTTGGCACGTAATGGACGAAATCAGATTCAGCACACAATCTGGATGGCATCGACGTTTCAAGGAGACGCCATCTTCTGCTTGTGAGATTATTGTTTATCTCCGCATTAGTCGTGCCGTTAGAGGACTACCATATCCTTCAGCAATTTTCATACCTCTTGATAAGTGAATTCCCATGGATGAGGCTTTCTGCAGTCTTTTTCTATTTTCATTTCGTACTCTTATTCCAAATTTCCCTATCCTATGTGGCGCGTTCCTAATCTTATGTTGACGTTTCCAACAAAGAACTTCCTCCAACTGTTTGTAAAACGCGTCCAGTTCGCTCTCATCAACTGCACAAATTGGTGAATAACAATTCATGACGCAAACTATGTTTTGATGCTCAAATTGAGGGAAAACAATGGCCAACCACGATGATAGAATTTCGTATGAGGCAACCTCCAAAAAGGCTGAGGTTTCGCCATCTAAATGACTTATTTTGGCTTTCCTGCCTTTCATCTGTTGGAATGCGATCACTTGGAACTTGATACGGCTAGTGGCCTCAAGAAAAGCGTAAACGTCGACATCTGAAGGGACTATCATGGTGTTGTGGGTGCACAGAGAGAAGTAGTTTCCATGCCGTGCCATAGGGGTGCTCATTTCCCCGTTTCCATTGACATCCTGAGGAACCCGAGATCTGATCGCCTCTCAGCGGCTGTCTCAGTGGCCGAAGCCATAGCCGGAAACGACCATTGTGCGGATAGTGAGACCGAAGTTTTGCCATCTCAGAAAATGTAGTTTCTTGGAGCTCCGAGGTCAGCGTAGCCGAAGCCTTCAGGTCTTTACCACCAGAGGCAGTTGCCCGCGTTGTGAATCAGAGGAAGAATCAACCCTTGCAACAAGTTTGGTACCAGTGTGTTGGTGATTTCCGGTATTAGTTTACTCTTAGGTAGACCTCTGGATGGAAACATAATAGGGCATACGTAAAGGAATGAATATATGTGAATATATGAGTGAAAATATGTTGATTTGCTGTTATTTTTTCTTCCGTAAAAAATATGAATGCAAATTTGACTAAATCGTTTTTCGAAACTGTTAATTGTAATTCTCGAAAATTCGGAGAGTGGAACGGACAAAACTAGCGGTTCTGCTCATCAGAATTGCGTAATGGGTTCCTTACTCTCGCAGGAAGAGAGGAACATGCTTTTTTTAAACAAAGGCATGTTCATTCTGATGACGACTTGAGTTTATAACATGCTCGCGTATGATGAAAATGTCGTGAAGTGTTTATTTACTTGTCGTTTTCTCTCTCAGCAATCGCTAGGTTGTCAAACAGCATATATTTACCTCCATGAAATAACACACATACAAATAATAATACAATCGTAGCTGACGTTTCGGCAGGTACAAGGTCAAACATTTCAACAGCACAAGCAGAAAGATGAAAATCTGAAAGATAATTACAAGATTTACGGCTTCTCGAAAAAACCCACCGCTTTTTCACCTGTCTTCCACCGAGGAAGAACAACCTCTCAGAGTCGCACATGGCTGACGGCTGCATCATCCCCATCAACGATCGATGCGAAGGTAAGGGGCGACAGCACGCGTAATCTCGGGACATTCCTCCCTGCTATTCATTGTAGGATTTTTGGCGTTTATCGAAAAAGCCTCGAGGAGTTTGTGCGTTGGTGTTTTAGCTGTACAGCTCACGAAGGATCTTTGTGTACTGAGCAGGGTCTCCTTCACTATCAGGGTGCTTCCATGACTGCCTCTATGTCAATTGAATCAAAGCCTTCTGTAAATCGATGAAAGTGAGACAGAGCGGCCTTTTGTATTCTTGCGATATTTCAATGAGCCTTGTTAACGTGTGGATCTGGTCTGTCGTACCAAATTCTTCTCGAAACCCTGCTTGCTCATATGGCTCCCCTTCGTCCAATGTTCTGTAAGTCTTGTTCAAGATGACTCGAGTGAGTTTGTGAGACGACATACAGCAAGCAGATTGGGCGATAGTTGCCTATATCGTGTAGGTCGCCCTTCTTGAACAACAACGCGGTCTTGCTGGTCTTCCACTGAGTAGGGACTTTGCATTCAGACAGGTAACGTGTGAAAAGTCGAGCCAGTGTATTTACGTGGACTGGCGGAAGGTTCTTCAGATGTTCTGATCTTATCCTGTCTGGACCTGGTGCTGTTCGATTTTTCATCGACGAAATGGCATGTCTGATTTCGGAAGGGAGAACCGGTGGAACAGCATATCCATCCTCTCTTATTTCATAAGACGGATAGACGTGGCTATCGAAGAGATCTGAATAGTAATCGTGGATGATTTTCTCCTCAGCCTTTCTGGACGCTGTTATTGTTCCGTCTGGGCATCGGAGTGCAATCGTCTTGGTCTTGTAATTGGCGAAGCTTCGGCGGGCTTTGCGAATGCTTTTCCCAGTCTCTGCAGCTTCGACCATTACTGCTGCTTTTCTCTCTTTAAGATCTTCTTTTATCGCCTGTCTGCATTGTTTCGCAAGCTCGGACGTTAGTTCGCGGTTGCTTGCAGCTCGTGCGAGTCTACGCTGGCGTATTAGTTCGAGAGTTTCTGGAGACAGACGTCTCTTGGTGACCTTCGAACTCTCAGCTTTCATGGCGATAACGTGAAGATGTTGACTGAACCGATCGTATTCCTCGTCGATGTTTCGACAACGGCATCTTCCCAACAGGCGACTAATGAGTTGAATAAGTCCCAGTTTGTGGTTGTTCTGGGACCTCGGTTTTTGAATTTAGCAGCTTTTTTTCCTTTCCGTGAAAGATAGAATCTTGCACGAAGGAGGTGGTGGTGTGATCCCGTGTAGAATTTTGGGACAACAGCGACATCGGTTAGGCAAAACGTTCTGTTAGCTATGATGTGGTCTATTTCGTTATGGTATTCTCCATTGGCAGATTCCCACGTCCATCGTTGACGGTGAGGCTTCTAGAGTTGCGAGTTACCATGGATGGTCTTGGTCGCCATGATAAACTCAGAGAACCAGTCACCCTGTTCGTTCCATTCTAATCCGTGGGTCCCAATGTGACGTTACTCAGACGGTCTTCTTGGTCCGATCTTGGCATTGAAATCTCCAATGATGACCTTGAAGAATGTGTGGTCTTTTCTGTAGAACCTCTCCAAGTCCATGTAGAACGCTTCGACTTCTCCTTCGTCATAGTTTGATGTTGGCGCGTAAATGACGAAGATTGTCAAAACCGCTATTGATCTTCATCTTTTTATTCGTAAAAGTCCGATTCGGGTTGTAAGCTGTTCGAATGAATCGATGTTCATGTACAAACTCGTGTTGACGAAAACGCCTACACCGCCTACCCCTCTACTGTCGCATGTTCCGAGGAACAGTTCTTCTCCAGTGTCATAGACAGCGTTGAATGGGTGGCGTCGTCTCGTCTCGGCCAGGCCGATGACGTCGTACCTTATCATTCTTGCTTGCATGAGGAAGTCTTCTATCGTGGACTCGGATGCAAGTGTACACGCATTGTAGGTAAGGCACTCCTTTAAGAGAGCCATAAGCTGCTGCATGGACAAGCCATGCATTTTTATTTTGACGAATTCATAATCCAGTGCCGAGGTTAATACAAAGTCGATCCTGGGTACTATTACTGGAAGTGTTTATTGTTTTTACAAGATCCATCTTGATCATTCGATTCATTTCCTCGCATCTGTTATCCACAAAGGTCTTTAAACTTTTCGCGTGTGGGCTCGACTGCTGCTTGAAGATTGTTTTCTTCTATATAGATGTTTAGTGTTGATGGAGTCGACTCTCTCTTGAGTCCTGGTGTAGCCGTGCTAGAGAGTCTCTGTGTGGATTTGGTGGAGTGGATTGGGTACAGATAAGTCTGGCACCGGTTTCCGGGCTCAGGAGAGATGAGAGGCTTGCTGAGAGCGGACCTGAGTCGCACTAGCACCGTGTTCTTCATAAACGACGTAAGTAGCACTGATATACCCCCACTTGAAACGAAGTGTAACGCGAAGTTTGTACGGTGGTTTCGTCAACACATCAAAGTCTATTCGTGACCTGCGAGCGTGCGTAGAATCGCAAGTAACCATTTCGTTACCCTCATGAAGATGATCCATGGCTTGTTGTTGTACTTTGAGGAGTAATAGTATTGAATTCTTTAAAAGACTTGGAAATTACGAACGATAATGAGTACTGGAGGGCAATACCTTTATAACAACGTGGAATTTTTGTATCCTTGATTTGACGATTGCCATAACCTCATTTTTCTTAAGGTAGATCTGGAATTGTCGTTCACCACTCAGGATGATGTAATGGCTCTAGTGGAAGAAACATTGATGTCAGCATGGCCTGAACATTTGGTTAGTTTAACCCATTCCATCTTATGTTTTGCTTGTATATTATGCATGATAACTAGAATTGGATTAAACCGTTAATTTTATATTTCATAGTGTTTGCAATTTTTCTTTTCCTGTTTGGTGTGTTCACTATTTCAAATTACTGGTGAGACTTTGAGAGAACGAAAACAATATGTATTCACCATTTAAAGGCGGACCTGAAGCCCCCAACACCGTTTGCACGTCTGAATTATAACGAAGCAATGCGAGATTACGGTAACGATAAACCGGACATGAGAATTCCATGGCGCATCGAAGACTGCACACAGACTCTCGGTTTTTTTTATAATTTTTTCCCATTTTTAAAAATATTGTGTAGGTGGCAGTTTCAGCACTTCTATTTTCTTCAAAAACCCATCAATTTCACTTTAAAGCTGCCGTTTTAAATAAAATGATGGTGATTTTTGTGCTCAATATTTCTGGTCGTTTTTGACAGTTGAACAATTTCTGGATTTTTCTTTAAATAACTGCTTAATATTTCGTTCTAAGGCCGAGGCACTTATCTTTCTTCTAAACTTCACCGTAGAGTTTTAGGTTTTCTTCGTGGCTCCAACGCAAACAATGACTGGGTTGCTCGTCTAATTGTGTGCAAAGGGCAATTAAAGGTCAATCGAACTGCTGCAAAGAAGGAGTTTAAAAGAATTTTGGATATGAATAAACTTTCTCGCGTGGGTGTTTTATACCTCTAAGTTGTTTTGTTCTTTTCTCAAAACGTTTGAAATCGTAGTTTATATCCACTGGCTATATAGATAGCGATGGCATCATAGCGAAAAGTGTGATAAAAAGTAAAGATTTCCGAAACACAATTATTATAGATACACATAAAAGGGATAGGACTCTCGGCGTTGACCAATCTCTGAGGAATGCGCCATACATTGGACTACATTAAGCATCGTTGGAGGGGACTGTATGCATATCTGGCCTATACAATGAGTCGCGTGGGTCTACCGATATCGAGCCAGTGTTGCTATCCTCCTACACAAGTTTGCTACTAATTTCCCGACCCCGGAGTGATTGAGGGCTTGCTGAGCCTGGGGGGCGTGGATCGATCCTATGTGTATGACAGGACGCATCCGACACCGCCCTACACTCATCCTCATAAATACATATATGCATACATTATACATGTTTATGTATGAGTCGGTAAGTTTAGAGCAGTACAGTGTAACACAATACGCAGTTGGTCTCTGGTTCGATCTTGCGTCTCGGATAAACCAAGCTTTCTGTCCTTCCAGGATTATTAAATACTTCTTACAACTGCTTGGAAGGGTAGAAAGTGACACCTGGTCGATCGTTGAGCCACCAACAAGTTATTGTATACGGCATACATGCATCCAAATTAAATGGAATACGTAACACAACCGTCGGGGATTGGTCGGCGCCTAATATTTTAATATTTATTATCAAGTGAGCGTGCATAGAAATTTCATCCATCCATAAGTTTACTTTGTGCATTAAATAGACCTTCAGCCTTTTGCGATCTTTGACCGGACTAAAGATGTGTGGTTCAAGAAAATAGATAAAAATGAACTGATCACACATTTTCTTATTGATGAAGAAGACTGTGTGGTTTTTAGGTCAGTTTTTTTTTCGCTGATTGTTGTTTGAAGTTTGGCTTAATTCTTTTAAATTTTCTTTTTTGTCACATTTAGCTGGGGAGATGAGGAAGGTGTGCAATGGACACTTGGTCAATTACGGAATTTCGTTGCAGATGCTGGAGGACTTCGCAAGCAGAGGAGGGCTAGTCAATTTTTTTTTCTTCAAAAAGAAAAAACATGTCTTATTAGAAAAATTGGGTGCTCCAAGTGCTTTGGAGCGTGTGAACCTAGTAACGACAAATTTGTGGATTTCAGTTCAGTACTTTTCGATGACATTATGGTGAATCCAGCTTACATGTTTTTTTCTTTTAATAGTTATTAAGTTACTTGTTTGTTTCTACACAGTTTGAAGGTTCATTTAACAACTTTGTTATGGCTACCACTATGTACTGTTTTGCATTCTAGCAGTGGAAGATTCGTTTCAGATTTGTGCACACTGGATCGTCAATTTTCCTTTGTTTTCCGTAGAGGATGACAAGCTTGTCGCAACTCACCATCCCTTCACGGCGCCTATAGAAGAACACAAACAATGGCTTGATGATAGCACGAAGATCTCTAACATAGTCGGTGAGCGAAGTGAAAATTCATATCAGCTAGAATTTTGGTAGCTGTATTTGTTTTATCCTCTTTTTCTAATTTTAGCACATTTAACATTTAAGCGTATTTTGGCACAAGTTTATTGGTTTAGAATATCAGAAATTTAACTGTACATGAGTTCTAGTGAACATGCAAGTTTGCTTACCAACCCTCTCTTAACATACACCGTTTCTATCCATGTCGAATAATGGAAAGAGAATCTCTTTTCGTTGCGTTAGCTTGTAGAGAGGAAAGACATAGGAATGATCTGGTAATGAACTAAAATCACTGAGGAGATTATTGTGACTTTATTTCATTCTTAGGGATCTCGTAGAATCTCCTTGTAGGGAACCGAATCTTTTGAGAAGGGAAAGACCGATAACTGCCTATAATGGAGACCTAAAAATTCTCTTGTATGGCTACCATGTGATTACATAGAACTACATTGCTGACGTACGCTCGATGAGGAGAGAAAACGACAATCAGCAACCGAGACACATGCACAAATTGATCCGCTATGTAGCTAATAATTACGCTTCTCTTTAGAAAAATTGTGAGAAATACAAGGTGAAAGGGCTTACAAATGATGAAGATGATAGAAAGTACTGACCATACAATGCTTTCATTGGTTTATAATCAAGAACTACCCATAAATTTAGCAGTGTCCGCAGTCTTCTCTTATGTGACGTTTTACGATTGGGTAAAGGTATAGCATTAGTCTTTCATCTACACTACACAGTTTTCACACTAGTTCTTTCCTAATCATATTTTTTTTAAATGAAAAATGACAATCGGTGACTCGTCGTTGCCGTGGTTGATATGAAAGATCTAAAGCACTGTCGTTAAAGAGGTGCTTAACGGTGACTTAATGTACTGTTGCAAATAGACCACAATTTTTAATTCATTTTTTATGGATCTACGATTTTCAGTGGATTGCTAAGGACTTTTTCTCCTAATGAACTGGTATTAACCATTTATAGCTGTATCATATCATAGGTAGTACGTAGGATACGGTAGTTGTTATTTTAAGGACAACATTACGACTTGGTAATGAATGGTGTTGAATTAGGAGGTGGTTCTATTCGTATTCATAATTCGAAGGAACAAGCTAAAGTTCTGGAAATTCTCGGACAAGACACTCAAGAGATGGTTTGTTTACAGGCACCTCTTATGATTAAGCAATGGCAAAGTTAGTTGTACATATTTTATTTTGAAGAATAGAAAGGTTAATCGATTTTTCGCCAATCTAACAGTTACAATCCAAAACCATTTGTGTTGGGCAAAGTATTTCTCAGTGCTGTGCACTGCTGTAGTCAATTTCTTTCAGAGTCATCTACTTGATGCATTGTCTTTCGGAAGTCCTCCACATGGTGGATTTGCTTTAGGATTAGATCGTTATATAGCTCTGCTTGTAGGTGAAGGGGATCCTTCTGTGCCAGTTCGTGATGTAAGTGCAAAGGAAAAAAAAATGAAACATAGGTGTTTTTTGACAACAGCAGCTCCCAATATATTGTATCATATGTATTACATTGTTCAGGTAATCGCTTTCCCAAAATCCAAGGACGGTCGTGATTTTGTGAGCAAGGCTCCTGTCCGTCCAACTGATGAGCAGCTTAAGCGATACGGTGTTCAGTTTGTAGAAGAAGAGGAAGACTTAAAGAATGTGCTTGAAACGTAACGTCGTTAATTTTTATTAAGTCGTATGTTCCTGTTATTTTTACTGGTTATAAAGGCAATTTAAGTCATTTTCTATTTCATCTGGAAAATTTTGCATGTTAAAGTTAAGTATTAGTCGAAAGGAAAACTACGATTGACAAGATTATGCTTATTTTCCCAATTTTTTGGTGATCTCGGATTCCTTCTCAAAGTTTTAGTGTGAGATTTGAATTTATTCCTGGATGACTTTCAAAACATACCTTCACCATAATTACCAGTATGCTTTTTAAATGTTTGAAATGATGGTCAAAGGGAAGTTTGTTGGGATTTTTACTCGATCCTTCGTGATTCGTGGAAATGCGTTATTTAATTCAGAAAATTAGAACATAGGAATGATCTTTATTGACAATCGGCTTAGCAGCCTGCGATAAAGTCATGAGTAATATCTTAGCAAATAGTTAATGACCGGAACTATACATACACTATGCAAAGTAAAAGTGCTATTGCAAAATACTGTGAAACAACTTAGTGGTTCTCCTCGGTAACCAGTTGTTGACGAATATTCTGAAGCTTCTTACGACAGAATTATTACTCTAACACATAAACATCGAAATCAAAAGCAACTGAACGCGAATACCGTATGAACTCCTGAAAACTCGAGGAAGTTCGGAAAAATCTGGATTACGGTATTACAGTTAAAGGTAGATGAATGTATCACTGCTTTTTGTTCTTCACGTTGCGCTAGTATTCGAGCTTAGACCACTTTCTAGTGTGCGTGCACAGAATTCTAAACATTTCTTCCTGTCACTAAGTACGCCCAAGTCACCGGATTAGATGATGCGAAAATTATTTCGTTGAAGTTTACTGTACAATGAGGTACAAGCGACCCATTGCCGTCATATTTACAGCATTCTGTGAAGTTACACAACCTGCAGCTGCTTAATCAAATTGGTAATAAATTGTAGTTAAAAGCTTGTCTCTCTGTATGTACAGTCTTCATTTGAAGATGGCGGCGTATAAACATCGTCCTCTCCTTGACTGGTACTCTGTCGTCTTTCCGACTCCTCTTCACTACGACGATTCTCACCCACCAATCGTTTCCTGTAATATTTCGAAGTCGTTCTTATTTTGAGTATATTCGTTTTTACCACCCAAAAGTTCGATAAAGCCTTTCGCGACGAATCTGCTTGATTTTTCGACTGTTGGCGACAAATTTTCGATCAGTAGAATATTTCAGCAGTTGGGAAGCTTGCATATTTCAGAAAGCAGAAAGGATAAAAGGATAAAGCTATGAAGCTCCCGGCGTTAGTCAATCCCTGAGGGATGCGCCATGCATTCGACTTCATTAGGTATCGTTTGGAGGTGATTGAGTGCATATCTGGTCTTTACAATAACTCGCGGTGGCCTGCCGATGTATCGAGCCAGTGCTGAAATCCTCCCAGACAAGTCTGGTACCAATTTGCCGACCCAGGAGGGATGGAAGGCTTGGTGGTGGGCCGTGAGCGCGGAGATCGATTCCACGTGTGTATCAACAGAAGTACCAGGATTAATAGAAGAGACTTTACTATATCACACTAATTATGTATAGGTTTTATGTAGTGTTTTTCAAAATTTCAATACGTTTAGAACGTGGATTTCGAGGAAAAGTGAAAATTTCGAAACTTCCCACTTCGAAACGGCAACTGTAAACGTAAACAGTACCCTGGGAACACCGTCATGTCTTTGAAATGATTTGGGTTGTTCATTTGGTTTGTTTTCGAAATATGAGCTGTCAGACAATAAAGTGCAGGAAACATATGTAGTTGGCTCCGAGGACCAAAATTTTACCTTAGTGAAATAAGGAGACTTTTTGCCTATAAGAAACCATTTGCAGATGCTAGTCGTTTTTATCGAAATTAATGACATTCACAAAGAGCTGAGATCTCTTGATTCTAATTTGAAGGCGGCCAATATTTTCGGATTGTATGACTCCCATACACGTCATGCCGTTATTTAAGGTGCAACGTGACGCTAAAGCTAAGTATGAATTTTAAAACTGAAGTCATCAGAATACTGAACAAGAGTAACCTATTGTCGTAGTGGTTACGCATCGATGAAGACAAGACATGAGATGGATTTTTGCTTCTGAACCTCATTCGTCGAGCTTCTGGTTATGTTTATCTGGTGTTTTTATCTATAACCCATTATTCTGTTACTTGAATAACTTTGGAGGCTTTTGTAATGACAAAATACATTAAGAGCTATTGAAAAAGCTCCAATTCGATTCGTTTTTCAGCGTGTTGATGTGAACATAGACAACCAAAGTGGCAGCCAATCGCGAACGGAATTGTGTTAGATAAAGAGAGGAAGATGAGAAAAATAACAAAACGATGCAACTACTCCGGAACACATGTCATAACAATAAAAAACCCAAATAGTATTTATTCTAGCGCCAGCTTGCAAAAAGAAAAGTGACATACGTTAAACGTTACTGGTGATAAAGGACAAAACGATAAAGGTCTCGGCGTTGATCAATTCCAGAGGCATGCGCCATACATTCGAATTCATTAAGCGTTGTTGGAGGTGATCGAGTACATATATGGCGGCAATGACTCGTGGTGGCTTACCGATGTATCGTGCCAATGCTGCTATGCTCCCAGACAAGTCTGCTACTAATTTGCCGACCCTGGAGGGATAAAAGGCTTGACAAGTCTTGGGCGCGAGGATCGATCCCATGTGCATTGCAAGGCGTCTTCGACCATTGCGGTACACACGCTATTGGTGATAGATTGATAAGTATGGTAGTAATGAATAAATAAAGAATAAAGCGCTTGGCGTTGACCAGTCCCTTAAGAGGACGCTGGGTATTTGACTCCATTCTCTAGCATCGTAGAGATTTTTGAATGCATATCTGACTAACACAACAATGATCTTCGGGGGTCGATGCAACTACTCCGGAACACATGTCATAACAATAAAAAACCCAAATAGTATTTATTCTAGCGCCAGCTTGCAAAAAGAAAAGTGACATACGTTAAACGTTACTGGTGATAAAGGACAAAACGATAAAGGTCTCGGCGTTGATCAATTCCAGAGGCATGCGCCATACATTCGAATTCATTAAGCGTTGTTGGAGGTGATCGAGTACATATATGGCGGCAATGACTCGTGGTGGCTTACCGATGTATCGTGCCAATGCTGCTATGCTCCCAGACAAGTCTGCTACTAATTTGCCGACCCTGGAGGGATAAAAGGCTTGACAAGTCTTGGGCGCGAGGATCGATCCCATGTGCATTGCAAGGCGTCTTCGACCATTGCGGTACACACGCTATTGGTGATAGATTGATAAGTATGGTAGTAATGAATAAATAAAGAATAAAGCGCTTGGCGTTGACCAGTCCCTTAAGAGGACGCTGGGTATTTGACTCCATTCTCTAGCATCGTAGAGATTTTTGAATGCATATCTGACTAACACAGTGATCTTCGGGGGCCTACCGATGTATAATGTTAACACTTTATCCATCTATACAAGTCAGCCACTCATTTTCTAATCGCCGAAGGATGAAAGGTTTGGTTAGCCCAAAGTGCGGTATCGAATCAAAACAAAGTGTGTGTTGCGGGCACCTCTAACCACCGTGCTATTGGCTGACTGACAGTAAAAAAAAAATTAGTAATGTTCTGCGCAAACAGTTGTGAGCCATTCATGCAGATGAATGTGAATATGTGAGGGCGTTAGTCTAAACCTTTGACTTCTGTTCTCTCCTGAATTGTTCATTTCTGAAACATCACTTAGGCGGTGTGAGAATAAATATCGCATTCGTGCGAGTATTCCGTGTCTCAAGGGATACATCATATGTCACATAACATTAAATTAGTGATGGATGCATGAAACCTCACGGTAAGCAAACCCAACATTATTTGTTAAGCATCAGGAAGAAAGAAATATCATTAGCAATAAATCGAAAACCAGCGAAACGAAAACAACTGATGGAAAACACAACGAAGAAAAACAGCAGACGCAGAGTTCATATAAGCCAAAAACCTTCAGAAAATTGGTGCTATACAACAACGGAATACTATGGAATGGTATGAAATGCCCGTATCACAAAAGGCTCGGGTACCGTACCACGTGGTTCGCCAACCAATTAAGAGCGATTTTCTGTCGGCTGTGGAATTTCTGGTTTTTTGAAAATAAAATATAATCTTCCACTACAGTGCTTTAGGGGCTGTGAACATGACAGAATTATAGAAAAAACTTCCATTCTATAGATATGAATGAAATGTATGCTACTATATACTGTGTGTTACTACGGTCCCTCCCAAAGGTTTACCGCCTCATCGTGGCTGGGAGGTGCTCCTGGGTGTCGGACTGCGATGTACAGCGGGGTGGTTCATCATCCCGCAGTGTTTCCCAAGCTGAGATGGAGTCCGGCGTTTCCATCAGGAAGCCTAGCTAAGAGTGAACCAACACCAGGATCCACCACCGTCATGGCATCAAACTAGTCGCATGGTGCCAAATCTCTCTCTGATCTACAAGAGCGACAACTGCGTGTGATGGTGACGACCTGGAGCTGACTTTGGCCAGGCTGACCTTGGGATTCTAGGATGCCGCAATTGCTAAACCAGCAAATCTCCGAAAAAATGGAGATTATGTCGAGGATCGCAAAATAGAGGCATTATAGACGTTGAGATATTTCCAAAACCTGGACTCCGGGCTAGATCGAACCACGATTTCCATTTCCGGGGACTCGCGCATCACATACTGCGCCACGGAGGCCCTTGATCTGCGTTCCAGCAACAATATTCAGTAATAATAGATGTATGGAAGAAATTTTATCTAAACAACTCACGAATTCGAAGTCGTGTGAGTAAAAACGTAAAGCTAGCACCAAAGACGTGAACATTCGGTTAGAATAAACTGAAAACGTACTCTGGAGTGTCGTGCCAAATTTCCTCAAACTCTGAGACGAAGTTCAATACATGCGATCTAAAATAACAACATACATGCGTAGTTATTTCGGGAAAAAAGCTCAAAACGAAGAAAACCAGTAACAAACCAAACAGTCAATGAGAAGTTAGCGGAAATTTTTACAAACCTGATTGCACTTTTATGCTACTGGACTGTGACTCTTTAAAGTCTTATGTTAGTGCCGATTTCTAAATGTATATCGAACATTTGACAAGGCAAACGGCCACTAAGGTCAACCTGAGAGACCTAAAGCCATATTACTGCATTTTTATTATATATTCATCCAAAAATTCTTCGATGCGATCGTGGAGAGTATTGATCGACGCGCAACGCCAATCAATACCTATTCAATGCACTGCACATGCACTAAATGTGTAGGTGTCATGAAGTGTAGAGCGCACAATATTTTTGAATGACGAAAAAATCGGCTTTGCTTTAATATCAGCCTAACTTAGTAAATGACCTATGCAAATTTAAGAACACATGAGTACTAGGTGGAAGAGATAGAAAAAGGTAACTATTTGCGACTCCACTGACAACGTTTCTTGCTTTGCCTTTTTCTCTTAATTAACCGCTTATTACAGCACTGTGGTTGTAAAGGTTATGCAACAGATTAAGCCTATTTCAGAATTTCTTGGTTGCACTAGTATCATTTCATCAGAGCGTGACGTTTTGCGAAATAGACGTGCCTTTTAGTAAGGAACGGGAGATCTGTTAGAAATTCGACGTGTCGGTGGGACGGATTCGCCCAGTTTCATGGTAGCTCGAGAATGAACAATGATGTCAAAGATGCGGTTTGACCATAGGTAGGTGCTGGCATTGGGCATTAGGTGAGATGCGTATATGAAACGATGGGGTTTTACTTTTGAAGAATCAATGGGGCAGTTTTTCTCTACTTTTAGGACGTATTCGCTACACCTATGCCGTGTGATGGAGCAGTAGCACTGTCGCACACAACCCATACTCTCTCTGAATAATTTTTTAGCAGTTGACAAACTCTCTTCTTGCACAGTGAAGCACTTCAACTTAGCAGAATTACAACACAAGAGAGAAATCCTGTTTGAAAGCTGTTGAAAAGAGCAGCTTTATTCGGAAAATATCGACTATCCTTTTAAAACAAACCTCAGATCCTCGTTGTACATCGCCTGTGAGAGTTCACCACGAATAATATGCGCTTCGTCACGCATCATTTGCTTCTCCCGTTTGATGTCCTCAATCAACGTTCTGATCTGTTCCAGATTCTCTTCGTCATTGTCTTGTCGCATTATGTCCTACAAATACAGTAACCCAGAGCAGTATTCATCATATTCTAAATTAAGTGGACGTTTAAAAATATTTGTGCAGTGATAAGTTTGCCTCACCTCCAATTCGTTGATCTTCTTTTTTAGTGTCTGCGTTAATTTCCGCAGATGGTCGTAACGTTTGTCGATATATGATAGTCGATCTTGAAACTGAAAAAGGCTACAGAATTGATGAAACTTAACCATCAGTCGACATCTAAGGTTTTAAGTTGAACTGCTCCACCTCTTTCCACCTTCTTCTAGACTTCCTTTCTCATACTCTAGTAAATACAACGTAAGGTACCCATGAGAAACAAAAGAAACTAGCTAACTGAAACGCATAAACGGTTATTGGTAGCAATGCTAGCATGGGAGAGAGTTCTCCCATATATAGTTCATTCTCCCAATACTTATAAAGATGGAAGTAAAAGGAAACGCTACTAAAAAATATCTTTTCTAGTTAACATGTAAACATTTTTCTTTCGTTCAAGCTCCATGCATTTTTACGGAAGGAAAGCTGGTGAGACTTTGAAAATGAAGCTTCATTGATTCCTGCTTAACAAATCTTTCAGAGTAGACCCTACTTTTTGATTGACTATAATTTTTAACGTTGGTGGTATAAGGCCGTGAGTTCTAGTTGTTGCAAAAAATAGTTGTGCATAGTTTTCATCAAAGTTCAGACAGAATCTCAGCGCAGGAAAGCTACATTTCTCGTCACAGCGATACCGACAAAATGGTCCTTTTCCAAAGAAAAAAAAAAGATAAGCCATAGCTGGATTGAAAAAACCTGAAACCTTGTGCTTGGAGAAGCCTGGATGAGCCACTGCAAGAGACCGAAATCCCCACATATCCCACCAAGACGTTATGTTCTTGTCGATAGCTTCGTCATAACGACCGCCGTCACTTATACGATCTCATTGTCTTACGACTGTTCGACTTAAAAGAAGCCGAACGTGTTGAACTCACCATTGTCGTCACTATGTCACTGTGTAAAGTGGAATTCAAAGTTTTGATGACAGCCGATACTCTGCAATATTGAAATGACGAAAGGCTCTGCGCCTACTATAGTAGTACTGAACACTGCCAACTCCTTGCTGATAAGCTCGCGTTTGCTCAAAATACTGCTTTTTCATTGAACTATGGTGCAAGACAATACGATCTTTTAGTGAGACCGCAATTATGAGCACATATTCCGTCGTGAGAGGTTTTGTTCCATGGCGTGCTCAAGGAGTGCTGATTTTTATTAGGCTCTCAAGTATTAACTCAAAATACCAACTTTCTATAAACCTCGGCATAAATGATCGATATATATGCATATATATACATATAAATTCATAAAAACTGCTCTTGTTGAGTTGGTTAGAGGTTGGTATAATTTGTCGTTGTCGTTGATGCTGTTGTTGATGTTCTTTCTGTGGTTTTTCTTGCTGTTGCTCGTTAGCTGACGTTTCCGTGATTTCGCCTTCCTCGGGGTCGTGCTGTTGCCAGCGGGACCACCAGCGTGTTGTCCACATCGGATGGCCGTTATTATTAGTGGATTATTCGAGTGAGAGTGCCTAGCTCGGATAGGGGATTTTTATAGATCGTTTATAACCGAGTCTATCCTTCAGGGGATAACTTTCAGTAGAACATCCAATACGAAAACAATTTTGCAAATAGGGACGGCTGATCCTTGATGATGATAGGAATGCAATTTACAAACTTATAATTATGAATAAATGGCTACTTTTTGCGTTTACCGCTTCTTCCACTCAATTCGTTGTTTTTCGACCACAAATCCACGAAGGTAGATTGCTTAGTATGTAGGCTCGACTATGGCTTAACAATCCATTGCCTTCTCTCGTCAGTGACATGCTCAACGCTGCTTGAGCGTGGTTATACCTAGCATCTCTAGATTGTAGTACTGGACAGTGCTCTGCTCATCATCAGAGGAAGTCGCCGGATTTGGTGAATTAAAAAGAGATTTGAAGGATTAGAATTCTTCGAGGACGCACTGGTAATTTCTATGAGTTCATCAAATCCTACGATCAGTCAAATGACCATTTGGTGTCACTGCAGCGCAGCAACTTCAGCCTTGACTTCATAGACGAAGATTAACGAATATTGAAAAAAAAATAATTATAAACATTGTTTCCCTAAATTGGAAGGTGTTTAAAAGATGACTAAAACGTGAGATTTTGTAGTTTTTTCCAGTCTGCGAAAAGTAAACGTCATCGTTGCTGCCTTAATCCACGAGAACGAATGACTCATGGATAAGTGCTCAAAGAAGGATGAACAAATGTCGCTTCATTATAGCCAGCAGCTTTTGTGAGATCTGAAACTCTTGAAGTAGTAGGCTATTCAGTTACTCTCATGTCATTCGAAATTTTTTTCTAAGTTTTAAGCTGTAGTAAAACCAGTTCATGCAGTTCAGCGTCATGTGTGGTTTGTAAAAAAATATTCAACACAAATTAACCAAAAAGGCATTTTGCTATAAAAAGGATAAAGCACTCGGCGTTGATCAATCCCTGAGGGATGCGTCGTGCATTCGACGTCATTAAGCAACGCTGGAGGTGACTGAATGCAAATCAGACCTTTACAATGATTCGCGATGGCCTGCCAATGTATCGGACCAGTGCTGCTATCTTCCCAGACAAGTCTGGTACCAATTTGCCAAGCCCGGAGGGATGGAAGGTTTGGTGGACCATATGGGCAGGGATCGATTTCACCTGTGTTGCAGGGCGTCTCCGATCACTGCGCCCCACGCGCCCCTTCATTTTACTATAGGATACTATAATTCATGGTTTTATTTTCACAGGTTATTCTCTGAATAGTTTGTTTTCTGCCAGAATGTTTCATTTTTCATTCTACACTACAGATATCAAAAATGGAAATTTTTACTCATTTGGTTAATTTTTCGACAGCCAATCTCTATTTTCAATTTTCAAAGTAGAAGCCCGAACCTACTATTTCGACTGAGGAATCTTCGAACCAATTAAATGCCACTTAGATAGAAGAAGTTATCTCGCAATGAGAATTTCGCTCACGAAGAGGAAAGAAGACAATGGCGCTACTACTGCAAAATTTAAGAAAACGTTGAAAAATGAGCCTTATATAAACATTGACAGTATTCTTGTGACAAGAGAAGATTACCGGAAATGCCGAGAATTTTCTTCGCTTTCATTCTATAAAGGCTAGTCAAGCATTCCATAAATACTCTCACCTGTAGTTTACCATGATAGGTTACGGTAGCTCTACACATTTTCGGTCGTTCACTATTAGAAAAGTCACTGCTCATTTCGTAGAATTAATAGGTTTCAAAAGAGATTTGATTGGCTTATTGGCTGAAAAGAGTTAGAAAGGTTTATTGAACTTCTGAAAAATCGAGTAGAAACCAAATCGCATCGGAGTAAATAAATTCCTCTCGCTGAGCGAAAAAAGAAGCCCAAATATTAGGAGTTTCAAAGACTTGTTGTTATTCATCAGCGGACGTTCAATCACTACACAATTACTGCTAATAAACTCAATAGAGAACTCTGGTGAAATAGAACCTAGACCTATTGAAATCGGCCTAGATGTGTGAGGACGGTGATTTCAGATGGAATCGCTAACAATTTGCAGTGATAGGATGCAATGGGTAGAATTGGACGACGATGAGCAAAGTGAGAAGAAGCGAGGAATAACTGCTTAGTGTTAACTCTCCGCCCAGCAAGGAAAAAACATCTTTCCGTTCAGCACGAGTGAATCATTTGAAGCTCAGATTTTCTACGAAAAAAGGATGAATTGACGCTAAATTAAGGAGTAGACAAAAGCACGCACTTTTTGAAATTTTACCTCATAAAACCTGATCTAATTCATAATGTAGTACATTTATTCATATAAGATGCTATTTAGTCAATGATTTTCAACCTCGCTCATCAGTCGGATAAGGTACTCAATATTTCAAACCAAAAATCCCAGTAGGCTGCTGTAAGAACGACCACTGCCCTGTTAGCAAACTTAGTCGAAAAGTGGAAGACCTTCGTTCCCTATCCTGGGAATAGGAAACCGTCTATGCTGATGACTTCGAAAAGAAATCACAGAGTTACTCCACCTAATTAACTGGTCTTACTATAATAAATGCGTGTAGTAGACTTGATAATAATACCGTTCCATACGCTCAAGGGCCTAGTTCGATAGTCAATGATTTTCAACCTCGCTCATCAGTCGGATAAGGTACTCAATATTTCAAACCAAAAATCCCAGTAGGCTGCTGTAAGAACGACCACTGCCCTGTTAGCAAACTTAGTCGAAAAGTGGAAGACCTTCGTTCCCTATCCTGGGAATAGGAAACCGTCTATGCTGATGACTTCGAAAAGAAATCACAGAGTTACTCCACCTAATTAACTGGTCTTACTATAATAAATGCGTGTAATAGACTTGATAACTCACCCTGACCTAACCAAGTCTTCTATTCCACTTTGTTTGCAAAATTGGTAACAGACCTGTATGAGATCATTTCTCTGCCTCTCTGCCTCTCTCTCTTTCTCTCTCTCCCTCAAATCCATAAAAGATAGCTTATGGCTGTAACTAAGATCTGGAATTCTAGTGACCAGTACAGTACCGCTATCCCAAGATTCCAGGCAATAGACTCTACCAGTTTTAAACAACGTTCATGGCGAAAACTAAAACTCTCTCGAAGCAGCTGAACCGACATGAAAAATCCGAGGACGTTGGTGAACGACGACTGAAAGGATTACTAGGGTCCTCAAAATATGTGATGCTGGGCCGTGCGATGAAATAGTCTATGAAGAAAATCTTTGTGGACGTTGTAAAACAAAAATTCCATGCTGCATTCCATAAAGAACAAAAGTCTGATAATGGATGGCGTCGTATGGATTTACTGCGATGTTCGAATTCCATTCTAGAGACAACTCGTACTCGGGTCGCATGCCCTGAGTCGTACATGTACATGTACAACCCCTACGGTTTTCACGATAGAAGTTCTTCTTCTGTTTTGGACTCTTGAGTGAATATTTGGGGATTTCAGCCTTTAATTTATGATTATAAAATTATATTAATTGCTCACAATTTTCTTACATGGAAACGACAATCAATTTAGATTTATCAACTTGTTTTATTTTAAAAAACAAATTGACCAATCATAAAAGCAAAAAGAGACAAAATAGAGTTACGACATGAAAGAATGAAGTGGGGAAAGATAGAAAGTAGGTCAGACGTCGTCCAGAATAAGGAATCAAAACAAAAAAATGCATTATATATGCATTGTATCAAGAATATTATAACATAGGCAACATACTTCAGAGCTAATGAAGTTCGTATCCATAAAAAAAAGTTGGCGGGCCATTCATATAATAGAGAAGAAAAGACAACAGGTGTTCGGAAAGAGTGTTTAAGTAGATTCAAAAGAAATAGAACGACGCTAAAGAAGACCTAGTACCGACCTTCTTTTAACTTCCGATGATAAATGGAAAACTCAAGAACAGCAAAAAGGCTCTGAAGAAGGCGAAATCGCTGCAACGTCAGCCGCCGTTGTATTGAATAAATCTCACTATTAACAGCTTCGTGCTTGTTCATCAAGAAAACAGATTATGTGAGATCACCGAGAAGAAAGTGGACCAAAAGGTTCGATGTAGAGCGTAAGCCGGCTGAATGAATTCACAAGTAGAGTCAACGTTCAGTTTCTGAATACCTGAGAAAAATTCATACAAGAACGAGAATGCCACCACCTTCACCTCAGGGTTAACAACGGTAAGATAAGAAAAAACAAATCAAAAACATGCTGAGAGTTGTCTAGCACATGGAGAGGAGTGATTTAAGCGACACATCTTCCAGCTATTTCTGGAGAGGAGCGAAGAAGGATGATGGGTCGCATATTTGGCGTCGAGAGGCTATGATCACATAATTTTCTCTACACACAAATCTTCTTTGGTGTGAAACCGCCCGCTTCGGCTTTCCCTCTAAATAAATTTAGCAATCTAATGGCTCTTCTGTATCACCTGACAAGTAGAAAAAAAACGAATGTAGATGAGAAGAATTTATGGAAACTACTTAGATGTCATTTTCTATTTTTTTATAAGTTATGTAAAATGATGGATTTCTAGAGCACTGAGATGATTGCCGGAAGGCGATCGTTATGTCGACGTGTGGGAAACATATATCAGTGGTGTTCGATGAAAGTGATTTCAAACCGCTGTTTTTTTTCCTCTCAGTCACTCTTCTAGACAAAGCAAGTGAGTCCTACAAAATATGCATACTAGACGTCTGCTATAAGTCTAAAGCTACAATTTCTTGGGTAAATGTTCAAATTTGTGTCGAAGACTTCACTCCTACGGATTTCTCCCTGAGATCAGATTTTTGGCTTCTCTTCTGAGAAATTTTGCTAAAATTACGGTACAGTTTTGGTTAAGAAGAAGTAAGCAGCACTATCGTAACACCGAGATATTGTTTTGCATCAAATGGGACATTCTGAGAGGTTTTCAATCTCTGTTCGAAATATTATTAGTGATGGATTCAAGAAAAAGTGTGGAACCGAAACTGAAGTTTTTGGCTTAATTTTGTGATTAACGCTATTGGGGAGCACTCTTCCCTTGTTCTTCTGTTCTGGTCACTAATAGTGTTACTTCTCTCGCGTTCCCTTTTGTAAACAAAGCCATCCGAATCGTAAACGTTCTCAACAACAGAATATTGGAACAGAAAAACTTCTTTCCAATGAGCAATTCAAATCGGGGTCCGAGAATTCTGAATTTAAAATAGGACCGTTAAACTTTTCATAATCAAAGGTTCAATACAACGATTAATAAAACTGAAGATGTTATTGTCTTCAGCTTACATGAATGAATTATTCTTCACAAAAATTCTTCAACGTTTTAGAAAACCCAGGCTTTCTTTCTTTGAGTAAATATTTCTTTGCCTTCGTAAATCAGAAATCTGATTTTTACAGACTCGGAATGCTACAGACATAATAATTTACTATTTAGTTTATTTAGTTTACATGATTCTCCTCGTATTATCCGTATAGATTCATGAACGTCTTGCACTTGATTCGTTTCCTCGCAACTACCTTCCCTACATGATAATTAGGGTATTTTTTTTGAGCAACTGAGGACGATAAGCGCAGTAGTTCGAGGTGCCCTGCATTTCACGCAGGGTGCTCAGTTCGACCCTGCGCATTGGACAAACCATGGACTCCATCCCTTCAGGCTTCGGTAAGTTGGTAACAGAGTTATCTAAAAGGGTAGGACCACATAAGTAATTGTTTACATCAAATACTGCTTCTGTTATTTTCACGGTGTTACGAATGGAATCCAATGCAAGGCATATACCTGAGAAATGCTGGTGAACGCCGAACCCGATAACATCTATTACTGGTCTTCTATTTCAAATGTCCAGAATTGTCTTTTCTTTCACATTCCCAAACTTAAAAAGTTATTGCTCATCAGTGGTTAGCAAAATTCTTACTGTGCACCTTAGAATCATTTCGATGTTCATAAAGGGCAAAATTCTGTAGAAATTCTTCATAAATTCACAAAAAAACCAACAATGTTCTTGATTGACAAGATTTGGTGGTCTTCCGCAAAAAACGGGGAGAAAGAAAGAAAACAGGAAGTGTTCTGCTTAGGATTAACATCGAAAAGCCTAGATACTGGAAGAAACAGGATATGGTAGCTGTTGAAACGCCCTTTTTTCATTTTTCCCTTCTCATTCGTATTCTTAGATTCTTTCTTCCTACTGTTATTTCATGCAGAAAAAATATATGAAGCACAGCAAATAACCTAATGCACATGTTTCAAGCAAACATAGAAAAGAAAAAAAACAACAACCGAGATCATCAACGAGGAGGCGCTGAATATCCGATTAAACTCTTCGAGGGATACGCTTACCCAAGCTATGTCAGTACATCGAGTGACTATCCTGATGAGTGGACAGCGGAGCAAGCCACAGAATGGGGTTTGTGTCAGATTTCAGAGTCCCTATGGTTGTTGTGGGGATAAAAAACTTGAAAAATAGCCCTAAATGAGTTTACTCGATGAAAATCGAACGACGATATACTTAAATCAATGCTAACAACCAAAATAAAGAGTTTTTTGCACGTATATTTCTACTTAATTCAGTGTACTTGCAACCAGTAAACGGCCTCGCTAATTACTACCGGAATTTTGGGCACGAGAAGCGTAATGGTCAGAGATGACATGCAATATAAGAATGGTCGCTGATTCAACTCCGCCCACGACACACTGAACCACGGATTCTCTTGGTGCTGACAAGTTCATAACAGACCTATGTGATTAAAGATGGTTCTGATCCGTAAAAGCTAGCAACTGTCTCTGCGATGAAGACTTTGGAAGACTCGAGTAGAGATGCCACATCTCAAGATTCCAAGGAAAATCAACTTGACCAGTACTGAACCAGATGCATGAAAAAGAAAGAATCA
Source organism: Angiostrongylus cantonensis (assembly GCA_009735665.1). Lineage (NCBI taxonomy): Eukaryota > Metazoa > Nematoda > Chromadorea > Rhabditida > Metastrongylidae > Angiostrongylus > Angiostrongylus cantonensis. The sequence continues at coordinate 273,456 of MQTX01000119.1, read as the reverse complement.
TTCAACTTCAAAAAAGAGAACCTACACATGGAGAAATGGTTATATAAAAACACTACTGGTTCTTTAAGTAGTTAATGTGCCAAATCTTATAAGAAAGGCTAAAGGAAAAATGTAAAGACATGATCAGAAATAATGAAGTAAATGTCGTTCTGTTCTGAAATCTGTTTCTAATTTTAGCCAAGAAACTTTGAAGGAAGCGTCTTTTAGCATCGAAAAGCAAGAATGAAGAAGAGAACCCATGACGAAGTTAAACTTCCTTCGAAGGATATGGCCGATTCTGAAAGCTACGAAAGTCTACGTGAGTCGTGTACGGTATTTCCGGCAAACTACCCGTCTTCAGAAATGAGTGATCAATCAGTAGTCATTTGCTAAACATCAATTTCTACATGAGAAAATAAAAAATAAATTGTTAGTTAGTAAATCGAGCTATGCTCAGCCATTAGGGTACCTTCTTAGATTACCTAAATACTTCTTGAGTTTTGACGAATGCGGCAAAAGAAGGACTCTCTGTCCGAATACTTATACTGGTAAAACCATCCCACGTCGACAACCTGGTCATCTGCTGCAGTGAATTCTGTTAGAATCGTTTGTCGCTGATATAACACTGACAAATCAAAATGTTAGTTTTTCCTATTTGTGGTGATGCTGACGACAATTGAATTTTCAGTCAGCTGAGTCGCGCTCATCTACTGCTGCGACTGATTCAGCTCTTATTATGGCATCACTTATAGCCTTAGCCATAGAAATGAAAAATGCTACGTACTATAATTGTAAAGTGAAACCCGCAGTGATCATCTGAACGAAATGACAGATGAAAGAACTATAACATTTTGCTATGAGATTGAGTAAATTACAACTGACTAGAGGAAGCGACCAAATTATGCTCATAATTTCGAAGCATTTTCATTTTTTGATTCTAACTTTTTATTTACTACATATTACAATTTTTCACGGCAGAGTATTATGCGTGATATAACCACAATGATGCTGAAATATTTGCAAAACTCCGGACCGCAGAGTCTATGGTGGGGAACGAACGCGATATTACCCATTCCGGGGGTTAACGTGTTCACGGCCACACCATGTGTGTCCATCGTTTCGTCTGTTTCTCAGTTTCTCAATTTTCTATAGATCAGTGCCATCAGCAATCACCCGCCAACGGGATCGATCGGAGGTGTCCAAATCGGTAGTGAACTAATACAATTTTTCACGGCATTTTTCATTATTATTCCAATCTGATCACATTTAGTTCTACCATTAGACTTTTCCTAATGAATTACTCCCATATTGTGGCGTGGAATTTGCTGTTGAGGAATTCCAATGCGAAGAAGGGATTTATCGTCCAGTAGTGTCAGCAAAGCTGAGAACGAGTTCGACATTTCCAGCCAGAATCCAAGCTGGATATCCTATTCCAAGCCATCCAATCAGTGGCGTCATATCCAGATTTCATAGTGAGGTTCCATTATGCAATCGTGTTCGTATTGAAGAGCATTAAAATGAAACTGGAAGATGATATTCAGAAGTTCTAGAAAGAATAAGAGCAGCGGAAGATGGACGAAATTTGATTAAGTAGTCGCGAAAGCGTAAAGAAAAAACACTGAAAAACACTATTAGGGCTAACTTTTTATTTACTGGGTATTCTTTTTTAATGTCCATTCGAAAGCGTCATGGTGGAAGCAAAACTACGCAAGGTCATTGACTTGACAGGAACCCAGTGGTAATGTGAGATATGTCTTTCCAGTTAAGAATGAACGATGTTATAGGCTGTTATAACAGCCCGGACACGACCAGGCATGCTAGCTGCCCTACCATTCTAATAAAAGGAAAAAAATTTCCTTAATCAAAAAGTTACTGTACCACTAAAACAAATGCCGGATAGCGCCAAAATTCTCACCAAGAAATTCAGAAGGGGCGATAATGACGAAACTGAACCGACTTTAGAAGACGACAGAAAAAACGAGAATATGGGGTACTATCGCTGTTCACTTAGCGGATATTCAAAGGATAAGGGATAAAAAGGACACAGTTTTCGAAGCACCATGTCTGTTTGGAGGTGACTGAATGCATATCTGGTCTTTAAAATGACTCGCGGTAACCCACCGATGTATCGAGCAAGTGTTGCTATCCTGCGAGACAAGTTTGGTACCAATTCGCCAATCTCGAGGGATGGAAGGCTTGGTGGGCCATGGGCACCGGGAGCGATCCCAAGTGTTTGTTGCAGAGCGCCTTCGACCACTGCGCCACGCACACACCGTACTCATATATTCAAAGCAATTAAAATTTAGAAGGTCCCGATACAGTTAGTGCAAGTATTCTCTAAAATAAAGCGAGCATATATTCATGGATTATTAAGGTTACACTTGGTTGCTAGGTTTTATTTCGCTAACGTTTCGACGTTTTCACCTACTTCAGAATCGAGTTGATCCAAATCGATGATCCACAGGTGGTCATCCTCGCGACGCGGGTGTTTATTGTCGCATCGAGTCGAATTCAATGAAGTGGAGAACTGTTGAATAGAGAACCTCACTCTGTTAGGCTCTTTAATAGAGGACAGGCGTTGACTTACTGTCGCTATCCAGAATGATCTGCTTTTTGGTGGTGATGGACACTACAGCACTCGGTCATTAAATGACTAGAACAAAGAGCAACAATACTAAAATTGATATTTTAATGTGAGAGAAGCCAATTACGCTTCTATGTGAACATTGAATTTGAAGGGGTTGGTGCCTCCGTGAAATACTCAGTAGAAGACTTGCAGAAAGCGATGAGTGTGCGAAGAAGTTATGTTTGCATTTGGTTATGGTGGTGTTTGACTCGGTAGATTGCAGTCAATTTTATCTTTTCAGAGTCTGAAGAAGGTGTAGCTGCCCGTGAATAAAGAATTAGGTAACAACCTCGGGTTTGCTCATTAAGAGAACAGTGAAAGTGCAACAGTATGTTTAAAAACCGACTTTGCTTGAACTTTGGCATAAATAATAAATATTTCATTGGATTCAAGAAAATATTGATTATTTACATAGAGATTTACGAAAGACAGTTCCCTGAAACCAAGCATAGTTGAGAAATAGTTTCGTAAGCAAGTAGCGGCAGAGTGGAGCAGGCTATTTCTTCTGCATTGTAACACTAAACGAATGATAGAATGAGAATGTTTTTCTGTATGGTTAGCATTATTCTATCGACAAGCTTCTTCTTGCCAGCTTAGTTCTATAGATCCACGTCCTTGGTCTATGAACGTTGATAGCCGTTATTCACTTTCACTCATTCATTATTGTGATTTTTGAGGGCATAATCTAGTATTAAAATAAATAAGACCTAAAATAAGTGTTTGGCATTGGTCGAACCTTGAGGGATGAACCAACCAACTTCGACTTCACTAAGTATCGCTAGTGGTGTTTGAATGCACATCTGTCTTGTACAATGAATACCTTGTACCTATGTAACCTACCGATGTATCAATTCAGTGCTGCTATCCTCCCAGATAATTATGGTAACAATTACAACGATGCTGAGATATTTGCAAAACTCCGCAGGTGTCTGAGGTGGGGAATGAATACGCTATTACCCTTTTCGGAGGGTAACGAGTTAACCACAATATGTGGGCTTTTCGTTTCGCCTGCCTATCAGCTAGCTCTATCGAACAGTACCATCAACAATCACCCGTTAACGGAATTGATCTGGGAGCCCAAATCGGCAATGAACCCAGTTAAGCTAAGGCTGTAGTCTAAATCACAATGCTAACTTTATCTCCAATATCACGGCATAATACGCTGTCGTGGAAAATTGTAATAGGTGGTAAATAAAAAAGGTTAACATTATGATAACAATCTACTGACCCCGGGTCATGGGAGGCTTGCTGAACCTGGACCAGAGATCGGACCAGCGGCCAGTAGTGTATTTCATGGCAAATTAACCACTGCATTGCACGCGTCACGAATGCAAAAATCAATAAGTACTAGTTCATTAGCTTACAACTTTATCAACAGAGTCGATGGTCCGTGCTTGCTGTTCACTTTGTTATTACTACGCTTTGTGGTAGCTAATAATAAGATCGATTTCTGCACGATGTGCACGAAGATGTATGTCCGGAAGGTAAATAAGTTGTTATCAACGGACATTTTCATTATATCAACCATCAGCATCGTGTATAAAAGGGCATCACTGAATGAGTGTGCCTCATTCGAGGAGATGGACCGCTGAGGAAGGCCAAGCTCGAAAAGCTCGACACGAAGGCGAAGCCGCCAGATCGAGACGAACAGCAAGCACGGACCATCGACTCGGATCATCGGCTCTGATGAAGACGAAGACGTCGGAACGTTAGCCGAAAATAAATATAATTATCAACCTCGTGTAAGCTCATCAAAGAAAGAATGCACATTGATTTATCAACAGAATTGAAATAATACAAGAGTCGTCAATTTTTTAAACTTGACAAACTGTAAAGCATACAAACATTTCATACATATTTTCTACCTTGTCCTTTGTGCAGGGCGCGTGTTACGCAGTAGTTGGCGGCGCCACTGCGACACAAACGTGGAATCGATCCCCGCGCCCACAGCCCCCCAAGCCTTCCATCCCTCCAGGGTCGGCAAATTGGTACTAGACTTATCTGGGAGGATAGCAGCACTGACTGGATACATCGGCAGGCCACCGCGAATCATTGTAAAGGCCAGATATGCATTCAGTCACCTCCAACGATGCTTAATGAAGTCGAATGCATGGCGCATCCCTCAGGAATTGATCAACGCCGAGAGCATTATCCTTTATCCTTTTATCCTTTGTGCTGAATTGGAAAAGTGGTTCCAATATAGTAAAACAAAACCCGCTAGATAGCATCCTTTTAAAATTAGCCTTCAATGCTGTTCGAAACACAAGCACGGACCATCGACTCGGATCATCGGCTCTGATGAAGACGAAGACGTCGGAACGTTAGCCGAAAATAAATATAATTATCAACCTCGTGTAAGCTCATCAAAGAAAGAATGCACATTGATTTATCAACAGAATTGAAATAATACAAGAGTCGTCAATTTTTTAAACTTGACAAACTGTAAAGCATACAAACATTTCATACATATTTTCTACCTTGTCCTTTGTGCAGGGCGCGTGTTACGCAGTAGTTGGCGGCGCCACTGCGACACAAACGTGGAATCGATCCCCGCGCCCACAGCCCCCCAAGCCTTCCATCCCTCCAGGGTCGGCAAATTGGTACTAGACTTATCTGGGAGGATAGCAGCACTGACTGGATACATCGGCAGGCCACCGCGAATCATTGTAAAGGCCAGATATGCATTCAGTCACCTCCAACGATGCTTAATGAAGTCGAATGCATGGCGCATCCCTCAGGAATTGATCAACGCCGAGAGCATTATCCTTTATCCTTTTATCCTTTGTGCTGAATTGGAAAAGTGGTTCCAATATAGTAAAACAAAACCCGCTAGATAGCATCCTTTTAAAATTAGCCTTCAATGCTGTTCGAAACAAAAAAAAATGTTTAATTGGGATATATGTATGCCCTAAATTAAAAGCTTCAAAGTTTTAGTATAAAACTTTTGAGCACAAGAATTTTTAATAATTTTGTTGCAGTGTTTTATCTACAGTATTAGGGTCTTTGAAGCAAAAGAGCTTTCCAGCCACCAGTCGATTGATCACATGAAAGCAACCTCATTAGTCAAATTCTCAACAAAAGAAGCGTAAGTTTGGCAGCGTAAGTTGATTGATAAAGAAACACCTTCAGCCGTTATCGTATCGCCTTATCCGTCATATTTTTCACATGGAATCCTGGGAAAGAATCCTGGGAAGAAAGTTCTAGCGAATACATCGGGAAACATGAAACGATTACATCATACGGTGGTACCTTTTTCTCCTCTTTTTTTTCCTCCAAACACTTGTTTTCTGGAGTATTAGCTTGTCAGTGAGAGAGATTATAGAGGTTCAATCGCCCAGCAGGCTAATTGTAAGTGAAAAGTGGATGGGTATTTCCATTCAAAAGCTCAAGGGAAAACAAACGTATGCCATAAGTAGCAAAAGCTTGGTCAGGTGCTCATGAACGTCGTTTAGCCAAAGAAAATAAAAGAATAAGAGGCTTTCCACTACCAAAGAACTGAGGCTGTTTGTGTTTATCGAAATAGAGGAGCAAACGGAGCAGCACTGGTGCGCAGCAAAGTCTACTGGTGTCTTTTTGAGTCACTCGATGATTATCTGCATTAATACATCCGGTGAATGCAGCTCATGTTATGTTCTATTAACAGACTCTTTCTTAATGTTTCCTCTCCTCATTATAGCAACATGTCAACTCCACGGTGTCGTTCTTCAAGAATGAGAAAAATTATCGGCTGTGATCACCTACACTGAAATAAACTCAGTGTATGTGCATGTGTGTAGTGTAATAAACATCCGGAAGACCGACTAAGAGTAAATCGGTGTAGAAAACTACCTCAAATACGAAGAATTTAATCGAAAAACGAAAAAGCTCTCAAGTCGACCACAAGAACTGGAGGTGGCGGTGTATAGTGTACGAACTGGGAGGGCTATGGTACGACAACTTCCGGCTTCCGGAAAACATTGCCTAACTCCACCATCAAACTATTTGTTTTACAGCACTTGTGCAGACAATCCATGTAAGCATTCGGTGAAGCAATTCTGTTTTTTTCAGTAGCTAACACGAAAAAAGATCGGTAAAACGCAAAAGATAAAACCGTAGTCGACTTTTGAAAGCTGCGACTTTTCAGTGCTAAGGTGAAAAGAGACATCTAATACTCGTTTTTCTAAAAGACCTATCTTTACAGAACTACTTGTTTTACATTCAAATTATTAGAATATGACAATTTTTAAAAAGGTATTATTAGTTAGAGATGCCTCCCAACAGTTTACAGCCTCATCGTAACTGGGAGGTGTTCCTGCGTGTCGGACTGCGATGTACAGCGGGGAATTCATCCCCTGGCAGGGTCTCCCAAGCTGAGAAGGAGTCCGGCGTTTCCATCAGGAAGCCTAGCTAAGAGTAAACCAATACCAAAGTGCACCACCGCCTTGGTATCAAAGTCGCATGGTGGCAAATGCCCCTCTGATCCACAAGGGCTGTGACTGCTTGTCGTGGTGATGACCTGCGGCAGACTTTGGCCAAGTCGACCTCGGGATTCTAGGGAACTACAACGACTTAACCAGCAAATCTCCGAAAAGTGGAGATTATGCTGGAGTCCGAAAAACCAGTGAGGACGGGCCAACAAAATATCAAGTGTCAAGTAAGTTAATAATAAACTGTAAATAGTCAGGTGCTGCTTCCTCCAAAATCTCTGTTTATTTCAAGACCATTAAGTTTCGCTCTTTTTTCGTTCCATTCTTAGTTTTTTTTAAAGGGAACATTATGGTAATCCGTTCAAACATCGAAAATTTGGTATTAACTAACTGAGCACTATTTTTTCTGGTTGTTTTCCACGCAGGCATGAGACTTGTCAATAGGAAGACAGTGAAATAGAAAATAATCTATCTAACACAGAACGGCATAGCCTCGTTTAAGGACAGCAAACATTGGAAGGCGATCAAGGATTCCAAGAACAAGGCAATTTTTTTTTTGCTACTAGAAAAACTTCTGCAGAGAAAAACTCAAAGAGGAATTCGGTGGATAGGCGACGAAGAGAACTCACTCACCTCAGGCATGGCTAACAGCTGAAGTGAAAGATTCCGATGTTTTCCGCACCAGTGACGCCGCGCATCACATGCACCTTCTGCACTAGGCTGGACGAACGTTTGAACAGCGACGTCGACGACTTCGACGAGTGCAATGGAGAACGGCTAGATATCCGGAAACAGCTGAAAGTGATCCAAGTATGTTGAACTATGAATGGCATTGTTCGTTCGTACGAATAACAACGTCAATATGTCTAATGAATATTTCATTAGTACTCTGGCCATCGAAAAGAATACTCGTTGCGTACTTTTTCCGGCTATATCAATAAAATAAATAGAAGAATAAAAAATTAGGCAGAGAAGAGTGTTTAAGATGCCACTTAAGCATTTTGTACTTCATAACAATAAGATGTGCAGATAATTCCTCCATCAATGATTAGCCTACTACTCGGAACTAGAGAGTATCCTTACATGTTAAAGTACTAAATGCAACCGAAGGTTCTCCGAACCGACAAAAGTGAGCCCATTGCATGACAGAGTCAGGAAGTGACTATCTTCTCACTGGGGATAAGAATTATTGAGCGGCTATATCAATAAAATAAATAGAAGAATAAAAAATTAGGCAGAGAAGAGTGTTTAAGATGCCACTTAAGCATTTTGTACTTCATAACAATAAGATGTGCAGATAATTCCTCCATCAATGATTAGCCTACTACTCGGAACTAGAGAGTATCCTTACATGTTAAAGTACTAAATGCAACCGAAGGTTCTCCGAACCGACAAAAGTGAGCCCATTGCATGACAGAGTCAGGAAGTTACTATCTTCTCACCGGGGATAAGAATTATTGAAAAAGGGCTATCAGTATATGATACTTTCACTTGCGCGGAAACAGAACCAAATGACAGTTCGTGTTGTCTCATAAGTCAACTAAACTAGTTTTGGAGAAAAGTATTTTATGCTGGAAAGTCCATGTCATTGTTCTAACTCATTTGAAATCATTCGTAACCTACTATTATCCTCGCGTAGTTGATGTCATTCATTTCTACAAAGCATAAATCAACTTGTATAAATATTTTTACAAAATATCGATCATTAAATAATGCCACTGTATAAACATAATAATGCTGAGACTACAGTAACTATTCCTTAAATAGTTACCATTCTCTACAATATCGCATGTATCCTACATTAACTGTTCGCTTATAACTGTCTTAAATCTATTTCATTCACATCACCTTTGATAAGTCTTTACGTAGCCTTTCAGATAACCTTGATCCACGAGCTATTCCTTTATTGTCTGACTGAGTTCTACGTTGACGAAGCCTCCGGCATACCGCCTCAATTGATGCACTTATCACGCATGTGCCGTGTAAGGCCCTGGGTCAGCAAGGTCGTTAGTTCCCATTGACAAAGCTCCACCCACTACAGAAGTTATACAGCTCATAGCTTTCGTCTTCAAGTGCTCGTAGCGTTCGTTGGCTCTTCACCCAGGCCCTGAGTTCATCAGTGCCCCAGCCCGAGTATCCGACAAGCTTCCTTCAGTTGCATCACTTGTTCTCATCTCAATCTCGTTCGTATATATCCAGTTAACCAAATATCGTCACATATTACATATTATTATTGTACTGTTGTTATTGCTATAAACTGTTATAACCCAAACTCGAGGTTGTCCACGGCAGTTACGGAAAAAAGTCCCGCGTGGCGAATTTATACAAAATCGAACATTCCACGTACAGTTGGCGGACAAAAGACAAATCCGACCAACTCCCCAATCCACTGACCAACTAACACAGAGATGCTTGCAAAACTCAAGGCCGCTGTTTCTTGCGGTGTGGACCGAACAGGTTATTTACCTTTTCCGAGGGTTAATGCATTCACCACCACACCATGCGGGTCCTTCATTTCGCCTATCCCTCAACTAGTTCTATCGATCAATGCCATCAGTAGTCACCTGTCAGTGAGATTGATCTGTTGAGCGAAATCGGTAATGAATCCAGTCAAGCTGAATCTCGCAGAAGGACTCGCGTGGTGTATTTGGTGAATTCGTAGGCTCCCGAAGGGGAAATAGCGTGTTCGGTCTCCACCCAACTAACACAGAGATGCTTGCAAAACTCAAGGCCGCTGTTTCTTGCGGTGTGGACCGAACAGGTTATTTACCTTTTCCGAGGGTTAATGCATTCACCACCACACCATGCGGGTCCTTCATTTCGCCTATCCCTCAACTAGTTCTATCGATCAATGCCATCAGTAGTCACCTGTCAGTGAGATTGATCTGTTGAGCGAAATCGGTAATGAATCCAGTCAAGCTTAATCTCGCAGAAGGACTCGCATGGTGTATTTGGTGAATTCGTAGGCTCCCGAAGGGGGAATAGCGTGTTCGGTCTCCATCGAAGACACCAACGGTCCGGAGTTTTGCAAACATCTTAGTTTCATTGTGGTATTATTTGACATAATACCCTGCCATCAAAAAGGAATAGGCGGTGAATAAAAAGTGACGCCAGTTATAAATTCAACCGGGTTCAATGCCGATTTTGCTTCCTTGTGCCCTCCCAACGCATACTCGTTGACGGATGATTGCTGATAGCACCGTTAGGGTTTAAAAAAACTGGTTGAGAGAGGAACAAAAGAATGGCATCGATGGTACAGTGGGTAAAACGTGAGTCCCCGCAAAGGGTAATTTTGGGTCCGAATCTTGCCAGCGATCTAAGTTTTACAAATATCTCAGCATCATTATGGTTGCAATTAACATAATTGCACTGCCATGAAAAAAAAACAGCAAATAAAGTTAAAAAAACTGACGAAAGTTAAATTTTGAATTTTAAATTTTGTTCCCATTATGTTTCACTGCTCTTAAATTTTTATCGATCTCGTGAGGTCTGAAAGTATAAAGAAGAATGATATTGAATGCCTTTGCTTAGACATTGCTAAATAAACTAGGTATTTCTTGCCACCAGAATGAGTCACAACGGTATAGAAAAAGAATTTTCCCTCGAGACTACTTGAAAATTATGAGAAAGAAAGGAAGAGTTTTCTCTTTTTGAATGTTTCGAAATTTTCTTAGCGCCTGACTGGTCTGATTTCGACTGAGCCTGAATGGCCTAAGACCTGAACATTGACTGCTTATAAAAGAAGTTTTTACCCTGTGGATAATTGAGATTTATCTGAGCCTTCGATTGTGGTTACAGCCAACTGGCCCAATCCATGGGAATTTTTGTCTCCAAAACATTGGAAATGAGAGGCAGGAAAAGCGTAGGATCAGTTGAAGGGTCTTCAAAGGGATTTCACTTTTAAAGTCGGTGGTATTTCCTATACGAAAAAGTGGTCCTTTATAACACAAAGTAAGCCTTGAAAAAAATATAACAACTTCGTCATTTCCAGTAAAAGAACCAGCTATAGAGTGCTTCTAGTTTATTTGTATATAATTGTATAAGTAGTGTAAGCTTTGCTCGGAAAGTATTCCTTCTTTATGTCCTAAAAATCTCTCCATAATGGTGATCTTTACGGTTATTAATTTCTGTTTTTATCTAAATTTTTATATATTTATAATACCTCAGCATCATTGTGCTTGTATAACACATAATATCCTGCCGTAGTCGCCTCCAACTAATAAGCTCAATATCCACTCTGGGAGAGTCTAAAGCTGAGAGTTCGAAGGTCACCAAGAGACGTCTGTCTCCAGAAACTCTCGAACTAATACGCCAGCATGGAATCGCATGAGCTGCATGCAACCGCGAACTAACGTCCGAATTCGCGAAACAATAGAGACAGGCGATAAAAGAAGATCTTAAAGAGAGAAGAGCAGCAGTAATGGTCGAAGCTGCAGAGGCTGGGAAAAGCATTCACAAAGCCCGCCGAAGCTTCGCCAATTACAAGACCAAGATGATTGCACTCCGATGCCCAGACGGAACAACAACAGCGTCCAGAAAGGCAGTGGAGAAAATCATCCACGATTACTTTTCAGATCTCTTCGATAGCCACGTCTATCCGTCTTATGAAATAAGAGAGGATGGATATGCTGTTCCACCGGTTCTCCCTTCCGAAATCCGACATGCCATTTCGTCGGTGAAAAATCAAACAGCACCAAGCCCGGACAGGATAAGATCTGATCATCTCAAGAACCTTCCACCAGTCCCCGTAAGCACACTGGCTCGGCTCTTCACACATTACCTGTCTGAATGCAAGATCCCCACTCAGTGGAAGACCAGGAAGACCGTGTTGTTGTTCAAGAAGGACTTACACGATATAGGCAACTATCACCCAATCTGCTTGCTGTCTGTCGTTTACAAACTTTTCACTCGAGTCTTCCTAAGCAGGATAAACAGAACACTGGACGAAAGACAGCAGTGCGAGCAAGCAGAGTTTCGAAAAGGATTTAGTACGATGGACCACATTCACACGTTAACAAGGCTCATTGAAGTATCGCGAGAGTACAAAAGACCGCTCTGTCTCACCTTCATCGATTTAGAGAAGGACTTTGATTCAATTGAGATAGAAGCAGTCATGGAAGCCTTTGATAGTCAAGGAGTCCCTGCTCAATACACAAAGATCCTTCGTGAGCTATACAAAAATTTCACAACCAAAACTTCACCATTCTACAACGATATTAACGTTGACGTCAAAATAGGAGTTAGGCAAGGCGATACAATCTCGCCAAAATCCAAGTGACTAAGTCTTCATATCACTGGATTCCATATACCGCATGAACATCAGCAATTTCTCCATTTGATTTGTTGTCCCCTGTCCGTATCAAAGGTTCTAAGGTCTAGTAATTTTCCGGTGTGTTCTTTGCCTACTTCACAAGTATCATTACTTGTTGTGCAAATTCTACCTAGAATCCTGGAATAGCTAACTCTATTAGAGCATTCCAAGACGTCACTGCAACGTTGACTTTGTGACTGAAGGGAGTTTTTCCTAGATATAGCTGTTAGCATTTAGTCGACACCAGAGAGATGGGGGTGGGGGTTTGGTTTGCAGAACGAGTTGAAACCAACGACCTCGTGTGTGTTGTGTCGTATCTCCAACCACTGGTTTTCAAATAGACATCCAAAACACATAAAACTGACTAATTTTGACAAACTGGCTGAAAACTGAAGCGGAAGCTGAAACAACAATGAAACTGCCCAGTACAAATATTTCGCATAATTCTATTATACTTATACATTATATATCTTCAACTCGAAGTTGCCACACGGCCCTGCCGTTGCTAAAGTGAAATGGAACGGTCTCACCATGAAGGTCTCGCCTCCTTGACTACGAGAGCCTCCCAACCAAGTGAATTTTTTTAAAACACACATTATATAAGTACTACACTTTAAAATCCCATTGCACATAAAACTTCGCGAACACTGTTCCATACTCTTTTGGGCGGCTCTTCTTTAGAGAGTTCAAAACCAGAAAACTCTATTAGAATTGATGAAGAGCGATTTCAGTGGTATGTGATTGAAGTCCAAGTTAGAACAGGTCCAAAAAGTTGAAATGGCCAAAAGATGGATCGAGCAGTTTTTTGAAAATGATCAACTGGAACTTAGAGACGGTATAGCGTCTACAGAGCCGATCAATATCAGAAAAACAAGGAGGAATATATAGCTATAAATTCCTTATAAATTCGTGAACAACAAAAATCGCTCGAAACTGGCTTTTGGGTCTGCAAAGGAATTCAAAGAAAACAATGTGCTTTTGTGCATCAGGTGTTTTTTCTTACTGCGCTACAGTACCTGCTTCTTAAGTGATTACGGAAAGCTCAACCCAAGCGAAACCCCAGGTATTTAGATAAAAAACGGAATCAACAATTTCTGTTTCACTCCATGCAAAAACTAAATCGCTTTTCCAGAGCCGAATTAATCCGAGGATTAGGTTTACTGCCTAGCGATAACGGTACTGATTTCTAGGGGTTGGATTGTCCGGGAAGAGCAAATTATTGCAAACGAACAATCACCATCAACAACAACAACAACCGTACTGCATAAAAGAGCGCTGCTGGGTGGGGGAATTACCTTATTCGATGTGCTTAACTGAAGAAGAATTGAGTGATACGAAGACGAAGACACCACATCGAGAAGAGGAACAACTGTTGACCAGCGACTCGGATCACCGACAGAGAGCGACCAAGGAGCCGGAACGATGGCCAAATAAAATTGTTTGTCAATCTCGCGTTAGCTTACCAATGAAGGAACAAAAATGCTCTATGCTTTAACACGAGCGCTTGCGATTTAGAATCTTGAAGATTAAACGTAGTAACTTTTCATATTTTCTACTTCTAACTACTCAAAGGGCGCGTGTGGCGCAGTGGTTGGAGGCGCCACTGCGACACACGTGGAATCGATCCCTGCGCCCATGGCCCACCAAGCTACCATCCCTCCGGGGTCAGCAAATTGGTACCAGACTTGTCTGGGAGGATAGCAGCACTGGTTCGATACATCGGTAGGCAACCGCGAGTCATTGTAAAGGCCGGATATGCAACCAGTCACCTCCAACGATACTTCATGAAGTCGAATGCATGGCGCATCCCCCAGAGATTGACCAACGCTGAGAGCTTTAGAGACAGCTTTAACTAGTCAAAAGTGTCTTTAGTGTCATTTTCATGCTTTTTATATCTATAATGTAAAGTCCAAATTGCTTGTACAACGTGGTTTTTGCTCCTATGATTTCGAAGCTGTCCTCTGAACGGTTTACCGCCTCACCATGGCTGGGAGGTGTTCCTGGGTGTCAGGCTGCGATGTATAGCGAGGGATTCGTCCCTCCGGCAGCGTCTCCCAAGCTGAGAAGGAGTTCGGCGTTTCTATGAAGAAACCTAACTAAGAGTAAGCCAATACCAAGGCCCACCACTGTCCTGGTATCAAATTAGTCGCATGGTGGTCAATCTCCTTCAGATGCACAAAGGTTGCCACTTGTGGTGGTGACTACCTGGAGCAAACTTTGACCAGGATAACCTCTGGATTCCAGAGAACCACAATGCCTAATCCAACAAATCTCCGAAAAAATGGAGATTATGCTGGGGCCCGCGCAGCCAGTGAGAACGGGCCATTCAAATATTAAAGTAAGTAAGATTAATGGCCTCAGATAATAAATATATCACTTTTATTTATCCGCAACCGACTTTCTATTAATCTCGGCTTTGACCGAATAATTCACTGTTCTCTTGATGAGCAAACACGAGCTTGTTACTTAGGTATAGTAATTAACTAACTTAAATTACAACCTCGTGTTTGCCATGGCGAAAACGGTGAATTAATTTTATCTATTGGCCATTATTTTTTTCCCCACCTCGTAGTATTATGTGAAATACAACCACAATGATGCTGAAATATTTGCAAAACTTTGACCTTGGATCAGATCGAACGGCTATTACTTTCCGGGGGCTCACGTGTTACCCACTGTACCACAAAGCCCCTTGCCTTCCCTTTCTCTCAGTAAATGGTTTCGTCTACACCTTTAGCTTGACTAGGTTAATGCCGAGTTGTGCTTTCCAGATCATTTCGGTTGACGGGTGATTGCTGATAGTACCGTTAGGTAGAAAACTGACTGTGAGAAAACCTAAGCGAGAGACTTTGTTAATGCAATGGGCAACACGTGAGTACCTGGAAAGGGTAGTCGCGGGTTTGAGCTGGCAGGGGGTCGGGGTCAGAGTTTTGCAAATACCTCAATATCATTGTTCCCAGCTATTTTCGGCAATCTTAAAAATGAATAACTTTTATTGTTTATTTAATAAACTGGCACTAAATAATCCTAACAGAAATCAAACACAACTATGCTAAGTTGTTCGCAAAACTTAAACCCCAAACCAGGTCGAACCAGATTTCCCTTTCCGGGGCTCGCGCACTCCAGACTGCGCCACGAAGGATCTTGCTCTGCGTTTCCTTCTGCTAGTTTTCAATCTACCAATACCATCAACAATCACCCGTCAACGGGATTGATCTGGGAGGTTTATGGTGTAGTCGAAATTTTTTCAGCTAGTTCTCTATCTACCAGTGCCATCAGCAATCACCTGTCAACGGGATTGATCTGGGGAGTTGATGGTGTAGTCGAAATCATTGGATGAGAGAAACGGAAACAAGGAGCTCAATGGTGCAGTGGGTAACACGTGAGCCCTCAGAAAGTAATTGCCGTTCGATCCGGCCCCGGGTCCAAGTTTTGCGAATATCTCAGCATCGTTGTGGCTGATTTCGCATAATTCCCTGCCGTGAAAATTGTAGTAGGCAGTAAATAAAAATGTAAAAAAATCCTAACAGACTAAAACATCTTCCTAATGGGAAAGTAAAGAATGTATGAGTTTTAAACATAGCGTAGACGACGAATTTAATAAACGACGGCCAGCGGAAGAATGATAAGGCAAGAAAAAAAACAAGTGAGGAAAAATCAATAAGAGATAGGTAAGCATAATTCATAAGCTACGTAGTGGAAATCTAAACATCACTAAATAAAGACTAACTACGAAGAGTGTTCTTGATCGAAATTACGAGTGCTTATGATGATTGTTCCCTGGAAACTTGTTAGAAGAAGTTTCTTTAGAAGATGAAGATGAACATCGATTTTGCATTAAAGCAAATGAAATACGATGAAGAATAAATGAAAGAAAAAAAAGAAAGAAAGATGAAATGAACGAAAGCAGCCTGCCGGATGGCTTTCGTGAAATTCGACGAAAGCCATATGTTCGTCTTTTTCCGTGACGATTTTACACTTTTGCCGTCGAAATAAACCCACACGGGAGATCAGTTGATGACTGAATGGATTTCACTGCACGGATCCCTCAAAGAAATTCCATCACAGTTATAGTTTTTTTTTTATAATAAACCCGCTGCTGTTGCATCGATTGCGCAGTATCGATTTATTGCTTTGGCAGGTCGAAAACATATTGCGATAACCACGGGTTACCAAGCGATTAATGAAAATAGGTTCAAACAGGATAAAAACGATAAAGCTCTTGGTCTTGATCAATCCCTGAGGGATACGCCATGAATTCGACTTCATCAAGCATCGGTAGAGGTGACTGAATGATATCCGTCCTATGATCTACCGATGTATCGACCCAGTGCTGCTATCCTCCCAGACAGGTCTGGTATCAATTTGCCGATTTCGGAGTGGTGGATGGCTCGGTGAGCGTGGGATGGGTAATCGAACCCATGTGTATTACAGCCACTGCGCTACAGGTATCCCGAGAAATTGACTTATTGTACATAATAGCTTGAGAAAACTTATTTGAACTACTTAGCTTGGAAACTCAAAAGACCGACTTTTTTATAAATCTCGGCATAGATAGTTGATATATTTATTTATATGATCTTATGAGCTGATCCTGTTGAGCTGATGCGAGGCTAGTATAGGTCTTCGTTGTCGTTGTCGTTGTCGTTGTTGTTGTTGGTTGATGGCTGACGTTTCGGCGATTTCGCCTTCCGCAGAGCCGTGATGTTACGAGTGGGACAACAGCAACGACAACGACAGCGAAAGCGTATACCAACCTCGCACCAGATCAAAGAGATCAATTCACCAGAACATATAAATATGTTATAAAATTATTACAGTAGTCATAACTTGTTTATGGGTTTCGATGACAAAGAACAAAAGTGTACTGGCTAAAGCAGAGAAAATTTCACGGCTTATTTGTTATTCATTAAATTTGGAATGAAAACCGAGAGATTAGAAGAGTTCCAATAGAACTTTCTTTTTAAGGGAAAACATTCGGAACGATACGAAACAGAGAAGAATAGTAGGAAATCAGTCGAACGGCCATCTCCCAGGCCCGCTAAGCGAATTCGGACCATTAACAAGTTGTTGGGCAATCGGCGAACAAAGTTAATATTGACAAAAGTTTAGATGGATGTCGAATCCAGAACGGCAGCATTCGGAAATTTGTCCCTCCAGATTCGTCAAAGTTGTGGTCACGAAACCATGGACAACATGTTTAACTCTTGATAGAATCGTCATAAATACTAAAGTAAATAAACAGTAGAACAGCAAAAGCATGGTCAGAAGGAAGTATAATGATTTTTGGACTTGGAATTAAGTAATTGGAAGTTCAGCAGCGCCAAAGAAAAAGTTGTAAAACAAACGAAAATCTCAAGAGATGAACTTAAACGCGAACATATATCCCACCGAGGTTTCAATAAACATTTGTAGTTTTTTTTTAAATTTTTTATGCGACCCGTCTTTCACGTCTACTGTATGTATCCTAGCACTCCTCACTGGAACGGTTTCCTCGCATTCATCATCCACGAAAAGCTTTACGTTTGGCTTCGGGTTCTGTTTGATGATTTTCCTTTCATCCTGAATGTTGTAGGATACTGGTTTTTCAGTGGAGCCCTAAGATTGCAGAGAGTGGTTTTTTTCCCCGTACAAGTCCGATATCAATTTCACGACTACGGAATGGAGGGATGAGAGGCTTGATAAGCCAGGAACGAGATCAAATCGGTACCGTGCTCGTGATGGTCGTCATTGCTACCACTGTGCTCTCTGCTCCTTAAACGTTCTATGATCAGCATTAAATATCAGTGATCTTTCCTTTCATGAAATGATCGTCAGCTTCTCTTCTTCAAGAAAAATTTCTTGGAACACTATTGCCCAAAAAGGTACGAAGGCGTATGCAATAGGAAGTTGAACGATTCTTTCATAATTATTATAATTTTCTCAATTCACCGGAAATTCGTGACAAAGTGTGTCAGAATTTTCTGGAGACGGGCTATATAGTGGCGAAGAACTTTTAGACAAAATGTGATGAAATGAATTTTTTCCTTACCATAGTGTAAGAAACAACAATGAAAAATAAGATATTTGGCGTCTAAAAATATGTTAAAGCAATATATAAAACAGAAAATGTCCCATATACATGCCCATAAGGATTAGTTTATATTGCCTAACAAATAAGTTCGGCAATATAAACTAATTTTTTACATAAGAGCTCGTGTGACACAGTGGATGGAGGCGCCTCTGCGACACACACGTGGAATCGATCCCCGCGCCCATGGCCCACCAAGCCTTCCATCCCTCCAGGGTCGGCAAATTGCTACCAAACTTGTCTGGAAAGAAAGCAGCACTGGCTAAATACATCGGTAGGCCATCGCGAGTCATTGTAAAGGTCATAAATCCCTTCAATCACCTCCAACGATACTTATTGAAGTCGAATGCATGACGCATCCCTCAGGGATTGATCAAGGCATAGAGCTCAATTCTTTTTTTCTATTTATCCTTTAACAAATCAGTTTCCCCCATCGCTCTACCACCTCATCGTGGCTGGGTGGTGTTTATGGCGTCGGACTGCGATGTGCAGTGGGGTGATTCATCTACCTTGCAGATCTCTCAAGCTGAGGAGGAGTCTGGTGTTTCCATCAGGAAGCCTAACTAAGAGTAAACCAATACCAGGATCCACTGGCGGCATGGTATCAAACTTTTATGGTGGCAAATCTCCTTCTG
Organism: Angiostrongylus cantonensis; assembly: GCA_009735665.1. NCBI lineage: Eukaryota > Metazoa > Nematoda > Chromadorea > Rhabditida > Metastrongylidae > Angiostrongylus > Angiostrongylus cantonensis. The sequence continues at coordinate 254,429 of MQTX01000119.1, read as the reverse complement.
ATCCACGAAGGTTGCAACTACCTCTGGTGGTGAAGATTTGGGGCAGACTTTGGCCAGGTTGACTTTGGGATTCCATAGAACCACAATGGTTTAACCTGCAAAAATGGAGATTATGCTGGAGTCCGCACAAACAATGAGGACGAGCCATTCAAGTATTAAGTAACAAATAAGTTCGAAGCAGTAACAAATAAGTTTTAATCTGCTAGGCCTTTTCGGACTCCTTTGCGGTCCGAATCCGTTGATCGACGAGCCTTCACTTCAATATTCTCAAAGGTTGACACAGTTAAGGAGGTGGATAGCGTAGTGTTAAGGAGAGACTTCTTCTAACAGTATAGATAAAATCTTTATAGCCGCACATGACAACCATATTTAAGGTCTTTTAGAAATTATCCGGTAACAAATTGGATAAAGGATAAAAGCTAAAGGATAAAGCTCTTGGCGTTGATCAATCCCTGGGGGATGAGCCATGCATTCGACTTCATTAAGTTTCGTTGGAGGTGATTGAATGCATATCTGGCCTTTACAATGACTCGCGGTGGCCGGCCGATGTATCGAGCCAGTGCTGCTATCCTCCCAGACAAGTCTGGAACCAATTTGCCGACCCCGGAGGGATGGAAGGCTTGGTGGGCCATGGGCGCATTTCACGTGCGCGCCGCAGTGGCGCCTCCAACCACTGCGCCACACGCGCCCAACAAATTGAATAATGAATAATTTCAAAAATCCCTTCAATCATTATTTTTGTTCGGAATGATTGTAATGAGTTCTAGATGATTCTGTCTTCAACTAATTTAGATTTTTTTCTCCCCACTGGAAGAGACTCCGTCATCTTATATATATATAATAAACTCCAGCAAATTTCGACTCTGAACTAATGCGTGCGGACAAATCGAATCTTCCTACCAAATCACTCTGGTGCAAAGGACATCGCCACAATGTCCTTTGCACCAGAGTGCACGATTTTCTACTGCCGTTTTCAGTGGCTTAGAATTCGGAATCATGTCTAAATTCACGTGGATAAACGATTCCGAGTGCCTCCATTTATGCAATGATACTAACCGGGCTCTCGACCTTTAATTCGATGGTAAATTCGGTTTAGCGTTAAAACACAAGTTGTGTGATTTCATTAACACTCCTCCCTTCACTGTTCTTTTTAAGGCTTTGAACGGAATTGTCCTTAGTTATGCTTGCTTTCAAACCAAAAAGAATGTATAAAGAGCGTTCGGTGACGATTTTTCTGCATGGCCCGTCTATCCAGAAGATTATGAAAGACTCCTTTCTTCAAAAACATCTGCCAGATTCACTTGTAGAGAAACTTCTTTACTTAGTCGTCTACATGAATTCTTTAGGCATGTGTAAACACTTTCTTGTTGAAAAAGCACATTCGATGGAATAGCCAGCTTCTTTTCATTCCTCTTTAAATTAGCATGTGTTCAACCAGGTCGACAATTCTTCATTTACCTTCGTGATCATATTTCCAACGAATGAAAAACTGCTGACCAGAAGGCTGTACCCAGGAACTCCTGAGCAAAAGAACGAAAAACGGTAGGCGGAAAGAAGTATTAGCGTACGCTTTGGTTTAGCCTTGTTTATGCTATTGGCACATCAAAAGATGCAAAAGTGGAATGTTCCAATGCTTTCCACATTTCCGAAATTCATCAGTAAATCTCACGAAGATGTGAGTTTGAAAGATCAATTTTTTTTTAAATTTATGGAACTAAGCCCTGTCGCATGGACGCATATGGCTGACGACATTGAATTCCATATCAGATGCGACTCTGAGCGGCTGTTCTTCCTCGGTGGAGGACAGATGAAAAAAGCGGCTCTGAAGAAGGCGATTCTGCCGAAACGTCAGCTACGATTGTGTTGTATGTGTGTTATTGTATGAAAGTAAACGTATGCTGTTTAACAACCTCGCGATTGCTAAGAGAGAAAACGACGAAATTCTGTAAATAAACCAACAGCAGTCGATGTCCTAAAGCAGAGTCCTCTGCTTCCATAATGGAATTATCACTGGTGATTATTCACACTGTAACCCATGCTTTTTTTCAGGAGATTCCATTTTTTCATATCCGAGTCAGCATCGGATATTGCAAAGCTGCAAGCAAGCCGAATGAATATATAACAGAAATTTGCAACTCGGTCGTACTTCTTCGGCAGAAGAACACTGCTTATCTAAAGGCTAATAGAACAATAAAACAAAAAGACTTTTTACAAGCAGCTCCTTTTTATATTACCGAACATGACCAGTATACTCTTACTCATCTTTTCGTTCCAGTACTTACTTTCAATCGACCTGTGTAGTTTACTAACACGTTACAGTAATAGCAAAGAAATAGAGATGTTTGCACTTTTGAGCCCTGGACTTATTTCTTGGTATTTTTGCCCACATATAGAATAAACTCGTCTTCGTCATTATTGATGATAGTAGTGGTAGTTGATACATTCCTTCATGAATGTTCTCTAAGTTCTTATTATTGGAAATCGACGACTTTAGTTAATTGGAAGGTATCATGCAGCTCGGCGCAGTGGTTGGAGGCGCTACTATGGCGCGCACGTGAAATGCGCCCATGGCTCACCAAGCCTTCTATCCCTCCGGGGTCGGCAAATTGGTACCAGACTTGTCTGGGAGGATAGCAGCAGTGGCTCGATACATCGGCAGGCCACCGCGAGTCATTGTAAAGGCCAGATATGCATTCAATCACCTCCAACGATACATAATGAAGTCGAATGCATGGCGCATCCCTCAGGGATTGATCAACGCCGAGAGCTTTATCCTTTTTATCATGCAACCCTTTGCACTTAGTCTTCTTCTAACACGAAAATTACACTGTAAGATTGACTAGTATTCCTATGCTAGAAACTGTCGTAAAAAGTAGGAGAGAATGCAGTCTCAGTCAGCAACTATGAAACGAAAATCAGTAGAGCGTATGACATAAAATACACAGTAGATTCATTGCCAGGTTGAAAAAAACTCTTTATAATCATCACATATGTCGGTGTGTGGAAGACAAAAGAATGAAGGATAAAGCTCTGGGCGTTGATCAATCTTTGAGGGATGCGCCAAGCATTCGACTTCATTAAGTAACGTTGGAGGAAGTGATTGATTGAGTGCATATCTGGTCTTTACAATGTCTCGCGGTGGCCTATCGATGTACCGAGCCAGTGCTGCTATCCTCCCAGACAAGTTTGGCAACAAATTACCGACCCCGGAAGTGAATCGATTTCACGTTTGTATCCCAGTTGCATCTTCAACCACTGTGCCACACACGCCACTTTGGGGAAGGTATACTGACAACTAGACTTTCGCGAAGACTTTTCACTACTGATGAATGATAGTGACATTTCATGGAAGAGGTCTGATTGCACATAGTAATATCACATAGTAGGAAAAAAAGGAAACCATCGAAGACGTGAAAGACTTAGTAAAAAAAAAAGTCGTTCAATTAAATTCGACGTAGTCAAAGTTATGTATTCGAATTTTAATCAAGGATGGGCGAGATTCAACGGTACCGCGAAACCGCAAGCTTAGTGTGACGAATTTGATTTTCGTAGCCAGTTAAGACTTCATTGCTCTTTTTAATATTAAAAGCATCGAAATCGAAGGACAGTGACGCTTTGTAGATAGATGGTCTGGCTCAAATATTTGAGAAATGGCAACAATTGACATTTCATTAGGATAAAACTCGTCCAAGACATCGAGTACTGATGAGAAGAACACTGCAAGAAAAGTTGCCAAAGTTCTAAAGCGAGTTTTTCATTCTGAATTCCTTGAAAGGAAAACGCTTTAGGCACAGGAGTGGAAAAGAATTCTCCTAGGGTACCTATTGTTCAAAGAACGAAGGTGGGTTCGGACCAAAGAATTCTATTTCGTGAACAACGTTGACTTCACTGGGAAGCATTTTCACTACAACAATCGTTGGCTAAGAAGAATTATGGCCGTCGTATTATGCACTCGAAGCCGAAATCGATTCTAAATAAATGATTTCGAACGCGTTTTCATCATGGACTGCCGTCGGTGGCTCACTCAACCCCACCCAATTGGCCGAAAACATAAAGCTGAATCCGAAATCAGTTCGGAGCATCGTTTGGATAGACGCATGAATTCATGGACTTCTTCCTTAAAATTTCCTTTCTTCTTTCCTTTCTTGTCCTCCTTAAAACTTAACATGGAACAAAAAGTTTTATGAGCTATGTAAAACGGAATAATAGCTATGTAGAACAAGATAATAATGATAATAATAAAGCTCTCCGTGTTGATCAATCTCTGAGAGATGAGCGATGCACTTTACCTCATTAAGCATAGTTGGAGGCAACTGAATGCACATCTATTCTATACGATGACTCGCATGGGCTACCGATGTATCGAGTCACTATTGCTATCCTCTCAGAGAGGTATTCTCTCATTTTGCCGATCCCGAAAGGATGGAAGCCTTGGTGAGCCTAAGGCGCAGGATTGAACTGAAGTGTATTGCAGAGCGCCCTTAACCATTGCGCTACACGCGTCCATTTGAAAAAAAATAAAACACTAGGACAATAGTAAATATCAGAAAAAAGCAGTTTTGCATATAGTTTCAAATTAATCAAAACAAATACTTTAGAAAAACCTTGCAATTCCTTGTTAATTTCTTCTAATACTTACAGTAATCTGGATAGTAGGATCTGATTATTTATGTGCTATTTAGATGGCCAGTAAAATAAACTATGAAGGAAGAATATGAGGAGAAAACAGAAAAAACCATAGAGCCACATCTAATGTCTTTTAGCGGCTACAGAGTTTATCTTTTCCCTGCAGCTACGACTTTCTTCATTTCTCAAGATCAAAACACGAGAATGGAATAAGCAGCAGTAGAGTTTCCTGTTAAAAAATTGACTTTAAAAATTATCCTTTATTGGCAGTAAATTTAAAAGTTAGCATTGTGATTTCGACTAGAGCCTTAGCTCAACTGGGTTCATTACCGATTTAGGCTCCCCAGATCAAACCCGTTGACGGCTGTTTGCTGATGGCAGTGATCAATAGAACTAGTTGAGAGACAGGCGAAACATAGACCTGGCATGGTATGGTTATAAACGAGTTAGCCCCCCGAAAGGGTAATGGCGCGTTCGGTCTCCACCACAGACACCTGCGGTCCGGAGTTTTGCAAATATCTCAGCATCATTGTGATTATGCTTTATATTGTTTAAGCCCGAAGAAAATATGAGTTGGGAAGAAAAAGCACTTCGATGAAGAAACATGAACAAAAATGAGTCGAAAAAAAAAAGAAAAAAGAACAGTAAACAGGTGTAAGGTGGTTAAATAGCTTTCTTGCTCACACTTATTTCGCCGGCGAAGTTTTTCACCTCGCCTAGTTATTAATTTGCCCCTCTTAAATCTTTAGTAGCAGTAGTTTCACATAAGAAGATATTCTGTAGTTAGTATAGTTAACTCGTGCGCTATTGTTGCCTAGATCCGACTGGAGAATACATTCTTCAGTCGAAATTTAGCAGAAAAGAGGTTTGGTACACCAGAAAAACAAGTAGTTGTGCAGTAAATCAACGCTAAACAGCGCCATAAAATTAAACTTCCCAGTCGTTTTCTTGGTTTATGTTCTTAGCGCTTTGTGCTTTGAGAGCCAAATAAATAAAAACAGAATGAAAAGAAGGTTGACGTTCACAATGTTGCTTAATTCCACTCAGATGAGCGCATCATTTATCATCCAGATAAAAAAAAATGTCGATGAGGATGTGAGAAAATCTGGAATGAATGTGTAATACACAATTGTTTATGGCAGCTGGTGAGTGAACGGGCTGAATACTGCGGAGTTTTTTTTTCCCGGACGAGTTTGAGTGTACCTATGGCGGCACATTGGTAACTTTCATTGACTTGAGCGGTTAAATCGAATGGGTGGATAGTAATCGTTGTCAAAATCTCTTGAAACCATTCTTAATTTAGGAGTTTTTTTTGTAGAGAAATCGTTCCTGGAAACATTATCACTCACTCCATCTCTTAGTCAGTGTAAAAATATCAAATTCGAAGAAAAACGCTTGAAGAGCTTAATGATGACCATAGGACCTTTTGTTTTCTGGAAGAGTACTCCAAAAACCACTACTATGCAACTAAATCAACATCGCACTAAGTCAAGGTAAACTAACGAAATCCCTTAAATTAAGAACCATCGCCCTCGCTTTTATGAAGAAAACAGGCAGTGTTAGTATATTGGGTGCTTAAGCACTAACTCTTTAGTAACTCCCACGTCCGACTTTCTATTAACCTCGACATTAATAGCGATAATTCTTTTTGCTTCTGTTTAGCAAACACGAAATGTTACTTTATTTCTTTATTTACGTACAAACTGACGTTTCGGCGGATTTCGCCTTCCTCGGAACCTGGAAAGGTGAAGTTGACTGCAATCTACTCGGTCAAACGCCTCCATAACCAAACAAAGAAAACGCTAAACCAAGATTTCAAACACAGTGAACACAACTTTGCGCACCCACCGCTTTCTATGAGGCTTCCACTGAGTATGTCTAGTGGAGACCAACCGCACAGAATTCACATGGAATCGTAATGTGCCCTTCCCCTCACAATAATAGGCTTATATACTGCCCAATATCACGCGTGATAACGAGGCACTCTTCCCTGCGCTTCATTTTCGGATTTCTGGAATTAATCCAGAACGCCTCCAGTGTTTTCCGCGCTTGTGTTTTCGTCTCCTGTGCGAGGATCGTAACCCCTACTTCGAAATCTTCCCCGTTATGCCTCTACGCCCTATGCGTGCCTAGTGGAGTATTTGGTTTACGTTTACCGACTAGGTGTTCTTTTATACGGATGCAGAGTGGTCTACCCGTTTCGCCAATGTATTCGTCTCCACACACATTACAAGAGATCAGATAGACTGCACCCGAACTCATGAAGTCACCGTTTCTACCAATGGGGCAAATTATGCAATTTTTCGTTGCACAGAGACGGTCATATGGGCGGCTACGAACTAGCAGGCGTCATAGATTACTCGGTGGCATTTCAGTTATCGTTACCGAATTCTCTAGACCTCCCCTTCTAAAACAGCGTTTTATAGCTGCACTTACTTCATTTGAAATAAAGGGTAGGATAAACGGGACTTTATTGCTGCTAGAGTTGTCGTTGGGGAGCCTGTGATGTCTCTGTTTGTTTGTCTCCCATTTTCTCTGTTTGGTTATGCAGGTGTTTGGCCAGGCAGATTGCAGTCAACTTGATCTTTCCATGCTCTGAGGAAGGCGAAATCCGCCGAAACGTCAGCTTGTACGTAAATAAAGAAATAAAATAACATCTCGTCTTTGCTAAACAGAAGTAGAAGAACTAACTCTTTAGTAGTTAAGACATTTGTACTTCATACACGAGAGTTTTCATGACATCATGCCGTAAAGCGTCTTAGAAGAATAATTTTGAAAAACAGAAAGAGAGAGAGAGAGAGAGAGAGAGAGAGATGTGGAGAGAGTGAGAGCTGAGCTGAGAAGATTTCATCTAGCTAGATCGCATATTCAAGCACAACATGCATTTGCTTCCCAGATAGACGGCACGTCACTCGTCGACCCTCATAAATATTATGAGAATTTCCGCCGTTATGAATCACTATCTCGAATGTTCGTCATGTAGATGAAGAAAAACCGAAAACGACTTCGAAATGCAAAACGCAATTTCTAAAGAATAAGCTCATCCATTGCCCATATCGCTCCATCAAATGTATCGCTTATAAAAAGTAAGAGTGATGGATAGACTGCTCAGAGTTTATCAGTCCCGAAGCGTCATGGATGCGCCGAACATAACCCCGTTAACTTCCCAGTAACTTGAACATGAAAAAGATGAAAAACAACCGAAAACGACTCCGACATGCAAGTCGCAATTTTTGAAGAATAAGCTCATCTGTTGCCCATATCGCTCTATGAAACGTGTAGCTTATAATAAGCAGGAGTGATGGACAGACTGCTCGGAGTTTATCAGTCCCGAGGTGTCAGAGATGCGTCAAGCATAACCCCGATAATTGTCCAATAACTTGAGCTAGTACTGGTGTAAAATCTCATTTTATTTCTGTACATGTGAGAACAGTTTTATAGGCCAGCTTGTTTAACGGCGGTGAAAAGTGTACCATACTTTTCCATGACACCTTCTGCTTCGACCGTCTTTTTAAATGGATCTGTTATATTTCTGTTTCTTCCTGAGCTTACGAATAGACATGTTAAACGTTTTCGCGTCTTGGATAATTCTGGTGTACACAGAAGGTTGGACACTGAGCACAGCTTTTCCTAGATCGACGAGGCATTTGGCATGCCATTTAAACCTACTGGCTGTACATATGACAAAAATGGTCCGCGTCTCTAAAAGGAACATGAATTCCACCATATAAGTAGTTACTTGAGGCGCTGTTACTAGAAACATAACTAAAAGTAGGTAGTAGTCCAACTCAACGATACACCACATGAGATTGAAGCAAGGATATTCCTAGATGAGAAATTACGACTTACAAATGGGAAATTATTTCCCTGATAGATTATATAAACCTAGAAAAAAAATAGAATTCTTTACTCTAGAGATGATATTTAGAAGGAAATCAATTTCAAGCACAGTCATCCTAAAAGAATGCTTGTCAAAGGAAGATGTTAACCAATCTCAGTGATAAAGACTATTCGTAGGGAGTTCTAGCCACAAGCATTGAACAAAAGATGAACGACTGCTTATGTGCCGACGTTGGAACCCCTCCCGATATTCCATGAAAAGTGCTGAACTCACTTCACTGGGACTTTTACTATAACAGAATGGCTCAAGGGATCTTGAGAGAGAGTAGGTGAGCTGGTAATTTGATTAAAAAAAGGGAATGATGCTTCAAATAGACTAATTAGTTTTAAACAATGACATTGTTAGTGTGGTGAAAAAGTCGAAAACTGCTAGACAAGCTTGAAAGCAAAGCATTTGTCTTTGAAGCATACTGAAGGAGAGAAAGGAACAGTGCTATCCAAAAATTTTCGTCTATCCCACTTTTATAAAATAATGCAAAATCGATGAAAAATAGCAGAAATAAAAATTATTTATAACGGTGATAAAAAAACCCATCTATATTAACCAATCCATGGCCAAAAGATCTCTGCTTGCACCTATGAGGCAAAGTGCTCTTCATCGGGCTCACATTTCGTTTGCACATCCTGTTTATTCCGTGATAAAACCGCTAATTTGACGAAACTTGGAGTGAAATCAAAGAACTCTTTTAGCGACTTCACGAAAAAAGTCTAGGTTCCAGCGAAAACACTGAGAACAGCAAGCAGCGGAAGCACAATCCTAAGCCTGAACATAAATAATCTTGCACTTCAAGTACACCATGAATCCGTAGGATACATTGTCAACACTTTCATTATGGCAAATGACCTTCAATTAGTTTTCCTTCCTTAAACGTAATCTTGCTATCAATTCTATCACTGCCTACCGTAAAGAAATGTTGATTTACTTGCTTTTTAGAAGCATGTAATACAAGAAGAGCAGAAATGAGAGACAAAACAGCATGGTCTGATGGTGAACGCGTTAGCCTCCGAAAAGGCACTAACGCGTTCGTTCTCCACCGCAGACACCTGCGATCCGGAGTTTTGCAAACATCTCAACATCATTTTGACAGCATCACATATTGTACCCAGCCATGAAAAACTGTGATAAGTAGTAAATAAAAAAGTTAACATTAAGAGAGGAAAACCTATGAATAATTTTAGGCACAAAAGGCAGCAGACATTGAGATATATGCGACCAAGATTTCATCGGATAACGGATGTGTTGTGTGGTCCCTATTATACTGTGGGGAAGCGAGCGACGTCATCGACACCGGAGAGAGACGAGGCCGCACTCGAATGCTGAGTGGAAGACACTCCGCTTCTGACACAAAGAAGACTACCAGACGCAAAACATTCCTATCCGTTCATCATCCGCTGTCATGTCGCTGTAAAAAGGTCTACTGCAATGAATAGAAACATTCTAGTAAGAAATTTCCAAAGCCAATTTTCTATTAACCACGGCATCGATCAAGTAATTCACAATATTCTTTTAGAACAAACACGAGGTGTTACTTTATTGACGGCTTCGGCGGGTTTCGCATTACTACGAGCCTGGAAAGGTCAAGTAGACTGCCATCTATCTAGCGAAACACCTCTATAACTGAACAGAGGAAATACTTTCGGAAGATTATCTGTATTCTCGGCAAACCCGCTAATCACAGGGTAACACGAGCCGACACCAGTAAGCGATGGCATCAAAATTCTTATTACACTTTATTGAGAAGTTAGATTAACCGCGTATGACATAGGCACTGAGTTACGCCGTGGTATAGATTTGCTCTTAGCCTGTTATCCAGATGAAAATGTCAAATTGTTATCTTAAAACCGACCTTCCTTTAACGTCGACATAAATAATCAATACTTCCTCAGAATATTGAGCTGACACAATATTAGCATAAAAGTATTTATTCGGGTGACGTTTTTACGGTCTCGCCTTCTTCAGAATCGAACTGATTCGAGTCGATAGTCCACAGGTGGTCGTCCTCACAATGTGGGTGTGTGTTCTCGATGACGACCTTTCACCGCCATCAAATATGATCCGCTTCTTAGCGGCAATGCATCTTGCAGTAGTTGGTGACATTATCAGCTGGCAGAAACAACTTTCCTTTAACATCGGCACAATTATAAAAAAGGTGAAGTCGCCGAAACGTTAGTCAAACAAAATTTGTGTGCCAGCTTCATATTAGCCTAATTATCTAAGAAGATATTGCCAAGCTCCCTTGTCAGAATACTAGAATCTGCTGGAAAACGAGATTCTCCCGTTGCCTGTACATCGTTATTTATAAATTCAAGCCAATCACATTAAGGAGGTTATCATTATGCATGTAGGTCCCAAAAAAAAAACAAGAATCTATCTCTGGATTTTAAATGACACTCATTGGCCGCGGTGAACAGAAAGCCTTGACATAGTTATTCAAGTCATCCAGCAAAAGCTCTTCCTTCATAGTGAAACGTCGAAAAGCGGAATGATTGCATGGAATGAAGAAAACGTCAAGAAGTGAGTGTGGAGAAGACGTCATTGAAGGATCATTCGTTTCTCATCACGGTGATTCACCCGAGGACACCGCCTCAGCTATTCAATATTCGTTGCTACGCGAGTGAACTAAAAATCAGTAATACTAATTACTACTCTGCCACCTGGGCATGAAAGGAGAAAAGCATTACATGACGCGAGTGGTCCATAGCGAACAGTTTTGTCAATTTATATTGTAAAAAAATCAATGCCAAAATAGGAAAATTCTTGAAAGCAGCCCAGAATCAGGAGGTTAAGAGATTGAGATAAAAATGAAGGCCGACATGGTAGATTTCACTTCTGGGTGAGTGTCGCCGGCGAAAATTCACTTTTCGGAAAAAGAGGTTAACATCATCATCGAATATGGGATTAAAAAAAAGCCTGAACCAAAGTCACATCATTAGGAACTTGTTACAGTAAGAAAGTACTAGAGTAGCGATTCAGCTGCAATGTAACCACCAATGTGCTAATTTTGTGAACAGAGTACAAGGACTTGAAAAAGTACGGAATGGGAAGATAAGAGAGGAATGATGATAAGCTCTGAAAAAAATGAGGAGGGTCATTTGTGGCAAACTTAGCAAATGGATTGTTTCCTTGTTAATCGCACTGAATAAAAATATGATCTTCATCGGGCAGCTTGTACTGAGAAAAAATCCATCGTAGAGGCTTCACGTACACTTTCTATCCAATAAACTTTGCGATGACGTTGAAAGCATGTTTTCGAAAAGTGCGAGCAAAGAACGAAAGCACTTGAAAGGTATTACGCATCAGGGGAAACGATCAGATTGCAGAAAACACGGAACAAGAACTGGTGTGTTCTAAACAGAACGAAAAAGTGCCTTATGAAAAGGAAATCATTTTGGATCACGTTCGGATCCTTAAAGAAATTCAACGATCAGCTGATTGATTCACAGTTATCTTTATATATTCGGCTTTCGCAGTTTAGATAATCTACAGGCACAATAATCATCGACGAATTACAATTCCAAAGGAAACATCAGCACATCGCCATATGACGAGAAGTGTTGACGGAAGATGGACGAGAAGAACTATGGAGCGGGCTATAAGAGCATTCAAACATGTGATGAGATGACAATCTTCAGGATGTGCAGCTACGGTTCTCGTTCACGCTACGGAATAATATTCCTAGTAACTTAAGAGACCTAGTTTCTATAAACCTCGGCATAAATGGTTGATATATTTATTTATATGATCTTATAACTTGATCTTTTTGAGCCGCTGCGAGGTTGGTATAGGTCTTCGCTGTCGCTGTTGTGGTTGCTGTTGGTGTTGTTGGCCGATGACTGACGTTTCGGCGATTTCGCCTTCTTTAGAACTGTGTTGTTATGAGTGGGACTTAGTCCAGGACTATGACTTAGACTTAGACTTGGGACTATGGAGTCTCACTCATAACAGAATGGCTCTGAGGTAGACGAAAACGCCGAAACGTCAGCCATTGGCCAACAGCAACAACAACAACAACCACAACTAGTTGGCCAACAGCAACAACAACAACAGCAGCAGCAGCAACAACAACAACAACAACAACTACGACATCGAAGACCTGTACCAACCTCGTATCGGCTCAAGAAGATCGGTTTATAAGATCGTATAATTAAATATTCCTAATACCCGCGCACTTCTGGGTAGGAAATTTCAAGAAAGTTGTTCAATTTCGGACAGAGAATTTCAAGACATTCATGAAAGAGATCAACTACAGTTTTGTCCTTCCAGTGTGATCACTAAATATAATGTAAGTTGCTAAAAAAGAAGCGTTTCCGCTCTGTCTTCAACTTTATATTGCGCCTGTTTCTTTACTATAAGAAGCGAAACCCACATTATGCGGAAAATTGATCTCACGAATCTCAAGGAAGCAAAAACAATTCCTAATGAGGAAAACAACCTCTAGTTGATGTAGTTGGTTGCGTTGAAATAAAATGTACTTTCAGGAAAAGGAAACCTATTACTTTTTCATATCACAACCCTTTGAGTGGAAATCCGACAACATCAAAAATTTTAGCTCGAGGAAGAAATGAGTAGCAAGAAGAGGAAAATAGAGTCAACAACTTGGTCAGTCTTTTGATTGCGAGATTTTCTGTAAGGGTCTAGGTCTAGGAGGAAATAGAAGAACAAAATTGGTTATTCCAAATTTAGTTATGGCCCAAAAACTAGCAGGTTCCACAGCGTGATTAGGAAAAAAGTTGCTGAGAGAAGAAAATTTGTAATCTGGTGAAAGTTGACGGATTTCCGGATGACGGGAACGTCACTCCCTGAGGGATGGCACCGACTATTGAAATCGACGCGGGTGGCCAAATGGAACAAGTACCACTACAAGGGAAAAGACGGAGTAGTGGGGGCATGTGTGGCTCTTATGGAACTTGGTGATACAAAAGTTCCCTAGAAAAAAAATCAAATTTAGAAGAAGCGATCAGAGACTATATCAGAGACTGGTACCATAAAAAATCCAAATCAGTGGAAATCCATGAAAAACGCAGGTGTTATGTAACGTTCCTAAACTAATTAGGAAATCCATCAAGGAAGCACCTACACTATTAATAATCCGCAGGTTAGATGATTAATGCCTAATTTTTATTTACTGTCTCATATTTTTCTACACGGCAGTGGATTATATGAAATGAATCCACAATGATGCTGAGATATGAGCAAGACTCGGAACCAGACCCTAACGGTGTTGTCAGCAGTCACCTGTCAACGGGGATGATCTGCACAGCAGATTCGGTATTCAACTTAGTTGACAAAACTGGCTGAGAGGAAGGCAAAGCAAGGGTCTCGGTTGATGCACCGGATAACACGTTAGCAGTCGGAGAGGGCTAGGAAAGTTCGAAGTGCATATGAAGTTCAGAATTTCTCGTTTCTAAGGATCGCCAAGAGGATTAAATTGGAACAAACCTATTGTATTCCACATTCGATTATTGAATAATTCGATTCGAAAACATTCAAATCTGTACCAGGGTCCGAAACAAATCGCAAAACCTGAGAAGCCAAACTGATATTTAAATAAAAAAAAATTATGAACATTCTTATGGAAACCACAGATTGTGTGTGTATAAAATTTAGCGCTTTTAAATCTCTCCATACATACATCACAGTGCGCTTTCGAAGTTACTACGTGCAAACGCAGTTGCATCACCTCTAGGTATGTTATTCAACAAAAGCCTTGCACATCCACCATTGAAGTCTCCTCAACATATCCTTGTTTTGTACAACTACCGGTAAAAAGCTGAAGGTTGCTTAGAGGACATAATAAAGGATAAAGGATAAAGCTCTCGGGGTTAATCAATCCCTGAGGGATGCGCCATGCATTCGACTTTATTAAGCATCGTTGGAGGTGATTGAATGCATATCTGGCCTTTACAATGACTCGCGGTGGCATATCGATGTATCGAACCAATGTTACTATCCTCTTAGACACTATCCCTGTGCTTTCTGTAAATGGATTTATATAGAAAATTGGCAAAACAAGTGACGAGAGTGGGATTCGAACACAAGCCATAAAGATACTGGTGTCTAAAACCACCGCCTTAGACAAGTCTGGTACCAATTTGCCGACCCCTGAGGGATGGAAGGCTTGGCTTGGTGGGCCATGGGAGCATTTTCACGTTCGTGCCGCAGTGGCGCCTCCAACCACTGCGCCACACGCGCGACACACATAATGTGTCTCAAAAATGTTCGTAGATAGGCTTTCATTCCTCATATTTTTGGTGAGAAATCATCTATATTTTGTTGAGTGAATATGAAAGTAGGACGACGTCACAAGCATCCCCTCGGCCTCCTAGGAAGTCCATATGGTAAATAATTGTTGAAAAAAACCTGAAACGAAATCCGCATCTATGCAAACACAACCACGCTCGAATACGATTACGTGAGATGGTAGAATGGTGCAGGTGGATCTCCACAACACGGGCAATCAGTTTATTGACTGGACCGACCACGGTCCCAGAGCAAGAAGACGGGCACTTCTCGTAAATGATTCTTCAAACCTCTGTCCTTCATACCATGAGAGGTATCTCCTTCTATCCCTAAGCAACGTGTCATTTCGACTTCATTACATTCCGCGAAAGCGATGGAATGCATGGTCAGTCCTTAGAATGTCTTGCAGTGGCCTACTTATTTATACCAAGTCAGTGTTTTATCTCTCGAAACTAATCTGCCTCAGCTAACCGATCAGGGGTGGATGAAGAGCTTAGCTAGCTAGGAACGCAGGATAGAAGCAAAGACTATGTGCATCATAGGGCACATCTAACCGATAGGATCCACATACCAATGCTCTCATAATTTCGCAAACATTTTATGCACAACGAAGTGTTGTGGAGATCGGTGTTTATACTTCCTTCCTATTCAAACTCATAGAGAACAAGTATTAGGTTTGATTTTCAATTTCATTTAAGAAACAAAGTAAATTTATTTATTTGCTTAGCTTGTGTTTGAGTGAAAAGGATTCTAAATGAAGCAAAGCAATCTAAACTAGAACGACAGCAGTTAGCCAGGTATAAACAC
This sequence comes from Angiostrongylus cantonensis, assembly GCA_009735665.1. Taxonomy (NCBI): domain Eukaryota; kingdom Metazoa; phylum Nematoda; class Chromadorea; order Rhabditida; family Metastrongylidae; genus Angiostrongylus; species Angiostrongylus cantonensis. The sequence goes on along the minus strand of MQTX01000119.1, from coordinate 238,855 downwards.
CCGAAAACGTCGATGTATTCGGAGTTTTGGAAGAGGAAGATTTAACGACGGAACCGACCGAATGGATAATTTATACATTACAACAGGTAGAGAGAGATTTTTCCACATAATTTTTATTCTTACTTCCCTCTAATATTTTTGACCAGTGGCTGACTCATTAGGATCGGATGACTCTAAACAAAATACCATCACATGTTATTTATAGAACTCATTTTGGATTACTGTCAGATTCAAAACAAGTAAAAGGATTTTCATCGCTATTTCACCAATGTGTACAGTCCTAAACAGACTAAAAATATAGTAGTGCAGATAAAGAACAAAGGATAAAGCCCTAGGCTTTGATCAATCCCTTGAGGTGCGCCAAGCATTTGACATCATTAAGTATCGTTAGAGGTGACTGAATGCAAATCACGCCTTTACTCGCGGTGGCATACCGATGTATCGAACCAATGTTACTATCCTCTTAGACAAATCTGGTACCAATTTGCCGACTTCGGAGGGATGGAAGGCTTGGTGAGCCATGGGCACGAGGATCAATTCCACTTGTGTGCTGCAAAGCGCCTCCGACCACTGCGCCACACGCGCCCCAATAGTACACATAAACAATAAGAATTGTTAGCCCTAAAGAATCCTTAGCTGATTTATTGTTAAGATCCGTGCATATCTGTTTGCAAGAGAACCGATATGGATTAGAAATCGAATAAAACCATTGCTGCCAGTTAGATCCGGCTTAATATGGCTGCTGATGATTGTAAAAATTCTTTAACGTCTTTAAAGACTTATCAAAAAGAATGATAACAATTAGTCGAAATGGGCAAATAAATTTCAGTAAAGGAAAAATAAATAACAATGTATAAACATTAATAATAATTAAGAAAGGAAGTGCTCATCTTGAGAGCAGAGCAGTGAAATATAGGCTACACACCACGTTCACATCTTTTTAGTATGTCGACCATACGGACCAAGATGGATAGGGGGCAAGTGACTTGTAAACACTATCAGATTCCCTTGGGTGTAGTTTAGGAGCAGAAACGAGAGATGTATGGAAATCGGCTGACAGCTGATAGACAACAAGTAGCAAGAAGCGATGACTATGAAGCAGGAGAGCACGGGTGGCCAACGAGGATGACTGGAGGAAGTGCAGGATAGGACTCGTGGAGCTGTTGCATTAAAATCATCGAGAGCACACCTTCATGCGATACTCTCCAATATTCTACTCATGGTAGGGATAAGTAAAACTTTAGCACAACCTCCTTTCTCGAATTAAATAAACTTCAAAGCGTTCCTTTCTATTTGTTTAGCTTGTTCAATTTATACGAGGTCGTTATATGACCTTTATTCAGCTAACGTTTCGACCTTTTTTCTTTTCAGAGGCGATAACCAGAGTCGATGGCCCACATTCTTTCAGCCTCGTGCTGTGGCTCCTCGCGCTCGTATCGCATCGAACCTTCTTGAAAGGAGCACCGCTCAAGCGGTTTTATAACAACCCGTGTAAGCTGAACAATCTAAACAACTGAACAATCTTGATATCAACGGAAATTATCATTATATCCACCATCAACATCGTGTATAAAAGGGCATCACTGAAGGAGTGTGCCTCATTCGAGGAGATGGACCGCTGAGGAAGACCTGACTCGACACGAAGGCGAAGACGCCACATCGAGACGAATAACAAGCGTGGACCATCGACTCGGATCATCGGCTCTGATGAAGACGAAGACGTCGAAACGTTAGCCGATAATAAAGATTATTATCAACCTCGTGTAAGCTCATCAAAGAAAGAACACATATTAATTAAGCACACCGAGGTTCAAGGAAAGTCGGTTTCGAAGTATTACTACGCTTTATGCTAGCTAATAATAACACCGACTTCTACACGATGTGTGCGATGATGTATGTCCGGAAGAAAAACAAGTTGTTATCAGCGGACATTATCATTACATCCACCATCAGCATCGTGTATAAAAGGGCATCACTGAATGAGTGTGCCTCGTTCGAGGAGATGGACCCCTGAGGAAGGCCTAACTCGACACGAGGGCGAAGTAGCCACATCGAGACGAATAACAAGCGAGGATCATCGACTCGGATCAACGGCTCTGATGAAGACGAAGACGTCGAAACGTTAGCCGAAAATAAATATATTTATCAACCTCGTGTAAGTTCATCAAAGAAAGAATACATATTGATTAAGCACACCGAGGTTCAAAGAAAGTCGGTTTCGAACTATATTGGTTATTCACCTTAAGGCTATGTGAAAGTCGGTTTTACTAAAGTATCGCTCCTTATTTATTATCTGTTCTATTAGGTTTCTGGATATTTACAGTCTTCGATCATTTAGTTCACTAAGCGCATAAATTCCTGATGGATCCAAATCCCAAAGCGGAGAACCCACAAACGATCGATCCATTTAGTTTGGTTTTGTAAAGTGCTCGAATTGCGGCTACCATGGGATTCCTTGAAAAACTACTCTCAACTAAAACTTCGGTGAAGACAGATGACGATATAACAATGGTGTGCAAGTAAATTCATGAGCCATCCCGACATCTTCATAGATGATGGTTGCTAGACGACGAATCAAAAAGGCACAACGGAGTACGCACAAAAAATGAGAACGAGCTCTCTATTACAATTATCTACCTACAATTTTTCCTTTAGGGCTCTTATTATTTCCTATCCGAGTGGAGGAAATATGGCTGAACAGGGCAGATGACAGAGATGAAGGGCCAATTTCATACTGAAAACCAACGTCTCACGAAATAATTAGTGAGACAGTTGTGCTCCCTTTCAAGCTCCTTTGAGGTGAAAACTCATTGAACTTACAATCTTTTGTATGATTTTGCAGATATTAAGTTTTTCCACTAATACTATAGATGATTTCATGATATCATACTAGGTTTCCTTTCTTCTAACGCAAGATGCTTTTAAAGAAAAAGAGGATGAATGAATGAATGAGAAGAAAGACATAGAGACTGAGTAAAACAAGAAATAACATTCGAAATCTAAGCGAATTCGGTGAAAAAATTCTCGTTGACAAAACTATGGTTTTCTATAATATCTTGCTTTCTTTTATGAACACACTAAATCACTTAAAAGCTTATCGACAGGTAGAACGGCTGTTGATCATCGACTCGAACCATCGGCTCTAAAGAAGACGAAGAAGTCGAAACGTTAGTCGAATAAACCTTTTTATCAACCTCGCGTTAACTTGTCAATGAAAGAATACTTATTGATTAGTCATGCTAAGCTTGAAAAACTCGATTTTAATTACATTAATTACACATTGCGATTCCATGTGAATTCTGTGCGGTTGGTCTCCACTAGACATACTCAGTGGAAGCCTCATAGAAAGCGGCTCTGAAGAAGGCGAAGTCCCCCGAAACGTCAGCTTATCTGTGAATAAAGAATAATAATAACACTTCGCGTTTGGTCAACAAGAATACGAAGAATTACTTGATCAATGCCGAGGTTAATAGAAAGTCAGTCGTGGAAGTTACTTAAAGTTTTTCACTTGATAGAAACAACGACACCTGTTGGTCAGCCGATACTTAATCAGGAACCACAAACACAATTACGCTGGTTGAGCAAGCTCCTCTATGGAATTCAGAGATAGCTGCGTAACAAGATATCCAAGTCACTACCGCCAGTACAACCAATCGTTGTTGATGCGAAAAAGAACGAACACGATAAATGAGAGCTGTTTTTGCCATCGAGCTTAATTCGATTGATGCTAGTTGAGCAAATACGTCTACTGTTGAATAAATTTCCATGAGAAAACACAATTTGTGCATAACCTCAGCCTCGAGCTGGACACTTTGTGTCAAAGGCCGTTTTGTCGTCCACAAAAAATATAAGAGCTCGCTGTAGAGGATTACTTAACCCTAAGAGGCAGCGGTGCGTAAAGTAAATAAATAAAGCAAATTAATGCAATATAGGACGTGAGGGGTTCCTAATGGCTTACATATTTATCGATTACAAAGTAAAAAGTGATTACCATCCGACTTTAAGTGGCTGGATAAAAGATTGTGATTGCCTAGGATGACATTTTCTCGCGGCAATTTGATAGTCACCAATTGGCCCCGCCCCTTTCACATCCTTAGGTCAGATTGCGGATAGTGGAGAATTCTATGCTGCGGCTAAAACATCGGACTATCAAGGGATCCAACAAGAGCAATTTAAAGACATTATGAAGCGTCTCTAAGTCTGGTGCTGTAGTATTTATTAGAAGGACACTTCAAAATGTTCCTTTCTGTTATCGAATGTAAAGTCCAAAAATCAGTGTTTCTAAGGAATAGTTATCATGCAGGTAGCGCTGTGATCGCAGCGATGTAACTGAGGAGATGATGAAGGGGGATTCAACAAGAACATCACAAAAGCATTAAGAAAATCCACTGAGGCAGGTATTATCATATTTGTTGAAACAATAATCAGCGGGCGCTTAAATTGTTGAAGTCTACACGAGGTTGATGAATACACATATTCTGCTAAGGTTTCGACGTCTTCATACTCATCAGAGCCGATGATCCAAGTCTACGGTCGACAGTTGTTCGTCTTCTCGAAGTGGCGTCTTCGTAGTCGCACCGAAACGGATCCTTCTAAGTGGAACAAAGAAATTGCTTTATTGAAAAGATATTCGAAAATTTTTCCAATGTTCAACCCTACTACGTTCCAATTAAAACTTCTTCAAAAAACTTTAGAAAATCCTAAACAAAAAAACCTAAACTGGAGAAATCAAAATATCGTCCGATTTTTTGAAAAACATTTCTTGAAGAAATTAATAAAATTTTTGAATTCCTCAGATTTCGGTTCAGATTTTTTTAAAAAGATTTTTTTGGACGTAACAAAAGAAAAAAGAATACTTTTTTGCATTTTGCAAATAAAAAGTGCCGACGTTTTGATTTATACTACGGCTTGAACTTAAATGGGTTTAATGGCGGTTTGTGCTTCACAGATCAATCCCGTTGAGGGGTGATTTCTAATGACAGCTAAAGGTCTATAACACGGCTGAGAGACAGGCAAAACGAGCACTTGCATGGCGTGGTGGACGCGTTAGCACCCGGAAGGGGTAATGCGTGTTCGGTCTCCACCGCAGACACCAGCGGTCCGGAGTATAGTACCCTGCCATTAGAAAAAAAGGAATAGGCAGCAAATAAAAAGTGACAACATTGTGCTTCACGGCTTTGTTCCTTATTCTAAGTGGGAAGGGGAGAGGGAGTGATAAGGAATGTGTTTCGGTCAGGTCAAGAAATTCGAAAAATCCGCTTAAGGTATGGCGTGAGATCGCGCGTGATCATGAGGCACTCTCCGTGCGATTTTTTTCTCGATTTTTGGAATAATCCAAACCACACCAAGAGTTTTGGGGACTGATGTTCTAGATTGCTATGTTAGGATAGTGGCTTTTGGTTTGAAATCTGCAACGTTTTGTCTTTGTCTCCTATGTATGCTAGTGAAGTGTTCTGTTTCACTTCAAATTTCTTAACATGGTGCTTTTTAGTACGTACCTGAATGGTCTATCCGTCTCGTCAACGTATTCGTACCCACACAATTAATAAGAAATCAGGTACACCGTACTCGAACTCATGTAGTCATCATCTCCACCGTTAGGGTATATTGTGAAGTCTTGTGCTATAAACAGACCGTCGGTGGACGCGTGTGGCACAGCAGTTAGAGGCGTCCTGCAATACATACGGGTTCAAACCCGCGCCCACGGCTTAGCGTTTTATCCTTTGTGGTCGGTAATATACTACCAGACCTGTCTGAGAGGATAGTAGCGCTGATTCGATACATCGGTAGGTCACCAAGAGCTCATTTTATGAGCCAGATTTGTATCCGATCACCGCTGATGATTACTATTGAAGTCGAATGGATGGGGCGCATCCAGTAAGAAAGCTTTATCCATTACTCAGACACTCATTCAAGGGGTTACTAATTAGTTGACGTTCCAAAGTGTTCGGTGGCATTTCAATCACCGCCACCGAATTTTCTACGTGGGTCACTTTGAAGCATCGTTTTATAGTTGTGTATATTTTGTTGGATATGAAAGATAGATTAAACGCAATCCTGTTTTTGTTAGACTTGTTCTTTTGGAGCTTTGTTTTTCCACTATACTTTTTTCTACACCTATTCAAAAGAGCTACAGCTCACAGCCTTTTGAGATGGCTACTTATAGCGCCAAGTTCAGAGATTTCCACTTCTGGTTTTTTCCGGTGCAGACATTTGTGGCTGCTCAAAACATGTTTCTCACAAGCACCGCTTTTGTGTGAAAGGTACAAGCATATGTAATGAACCTGGACAGGTATATCTGTTAATTTTAGCTTTTGGTATCATCTGATAATTGGCTGTTCTCAGCTAGATTGATGTGACCGTCCAAAAACAGTAGTTGGTGTTTCTTGAGTTTTCTTTGTTTGAAATTTATGTACACTGACTGTCAAGCAATTGCAAACATCTCTTTTTACGTTGAGCAGGTGAGAAAACAGTCGTCGATATACCTATAATAGCCTAGTGGCTAGAGACCGAGAACTGGGGCTTCAATTTTAGACATGAACGCGATCGGAAGTCGCTGTCCCTGTGCCAACTCTCTCAATTATGCATACTATTTTCCCAAACATCTAAAGATGAGCAGTTTAGGCACTCTTTTAAGAGAGCCATGAGCTGCTGAATCGAGAAGTCATACAAGTTTATTGCCATTCAGTTTGCATTAACAGCTCGCTGATGGTTTGCCTTGCGAAGTCATTCGACGTAAAAGAATGTTTATAACCTATTGAAGAGGTCGTATACTGTTTGGCGTATAGAATACGCCAAACAGTCGAGGATAAGGTGGCGGACACGTAATGCGTATGAATGATAACCGATGGACAAGAGCTGTTAGTGACTGGATTCCTCGGGATGTCAAACGTACTGCAGGAAGAACACCGACACGATGGTCAGAGTTCTTCACGAAAAGCCTAGAAGAAAGATATGATGCTCGACGAGTCCCTAAAGCGAGGAGAACCCACTGGGCTACTCTTGCACGCGATAGGGAAAAATGGAGGTTTTACTGATGCCCGCTCGAATCACTCGACGATCAACGGGACTACAGGTGATACAGGTGATACAGGTGATTGAAGAGGTCAGCAATAAGCCAGTTCCTCTGTATACCTTTTAGCCATAGTGATTTTTAACAATCGCGTCCAGCGATGAACTACAATAGTTTGAAATTAGCGATCGTCATCGGAACGCGTTATCCAGAGGAAAACTGTGGGCCATCCAATTTCTCTCACAGAAGATGGAACGAATATTTTGGTCCGGAAACACTTGAAATGACTTTGCTTTTACACAGGAGGACAACCATATTTGGACATAGAAAAAACCGTCTATAACGAAGTATCTGAAGAGCTGGTCTGAAACAGAATTAACATAGAATGTGTATTTACATCTCTACAAGAAACTAATACCTAAGAGCGTCCAACTAACGTTCTGGGACTGGTAAACTACGAAGCCTTAAGAAAAACGATACTTTAAAAGGCGACGCTTAGATTGACTTATGGCAGTTTATTAGTCTTCTAAGTGGCGAACTATTAATCCTCATCATTATTCGTGCTTATTCATGATCAAATGGTTATTTGTTTGTTTATCTAGTGTTTGTACCGCAGTGGTCAGAGATGCCCTACAGAGCACATTTTTGGTCGTGTGCGATGTGTCTCCGCAACTTCAAACTTCGCTCTTCATAGGTATCAAATTAATACCAGACTTGCTTTAAAAAACAAAAAGCACTAATTTGATACAATGGTGGATATCCGAAAGCCATTGCATGAGTTATAAAAAAAGCTCTCGGCGTTGATCAATCCCTGACGGATGCACCATGCATCCGACTTCGTTAAGTATCGTTGGAGGTGGGAGGAATGCACATCTGGCCTTTACAATGACTCGCGGTGGTCTGCTGATGTATCGAGCTAGGCTGCTATCCTCCCAGACAAGTCTAGTACTAATTTGCTGACCCCGGAGGTATGGAAGGTTTAGTGGGCCATGGGCGCAGGAATCGATTCCACGTGCGTGTCGCAGTGGCGCCTCCAACCACTGCGCCACACGCGCCCTTGTATGAGTTATACGTGCATTTAATTAGCACCATGATGCTTAATGGAACTGAATGAATGGCCGACATTTCTAACGAATAAATTAACGTCGAAGTCTTTTCCCGCTGACGAGTGATTGCTGATGGCAAAAAATCGATAGAACTAGCTGAGAGACAGGCGAAACGAAGGATCCGCGTGATGTGGTGGTGAACGCGTTACTCTCCGGAAAGGACAATGGCGCGTTCGTTTCCCACCGCAGACACCTGCGGTACGTAGTTTTGCTAATATCTCAGCATCATTAAAACACTTTGGATTATGGCAGCGTGCCAATGAAGACGATGTCAAAAAGCGCGTCTCTGAAGAGAATAGAAAAATGTCGGACAGATAATGAAAGGAAACGATTTCGAAGTCACAACATCCAACACGCAACCGCCGTTGAATTAGTTCAAAGCGCGTTCGTGATTTGTAGGATCTCGGAAGCACCAAATGTCAGCATTTTAGGGGGCCCCTACGAACATTTTTGGGAGAACTTCCTAACCATCTGGGATATTTACTGGAATCAATACTCACCCATTCAGTGCATTAAAGTTTATTTTCACATTAACTATATATCTTAAGAGTGATGATGATAAATGAGAACAAAAGATATTTCAGTAATGTCGAAAATTCGAAGGTATCTATTATAGCAATATTTGTCCACTACAAAAATCCTTCCTCTTCTAGTACTTCCTGAAGGACATGATTTCTCTTTTCTGAGTACCAAAGTGTCCTCACTTGTGCTCAGTTTGTGAGCCAGAGTAATATTTGACGGCTTACGCGACGCTTCTTAAAGATTTAGAAAAATTACTTATCAAATGAGGTGAATTTGATTGGGCACCAAATCCCCTTTTGTAGATCGTAATTCGATTTTGAGAAACAATACTTACTACGGATGAAATGTAAACCCCTGGATGGGTTTGGGTGGAACGTAAGTAGGGGTGGAAAGAATACAGTAATAAAATTTAGAGTAATTTGAGCACTAACACGACGTCAGGAAATTATTTCGTCTTGCAATAATGAAAGCCTCTTGGAACGGTAACAAGCAATGGGAATTTATATTACAACTGATGAATACATGGTAATCCTATAGATAACTAAAACGCTTATTAAGACTTAAATAGAACAGAAACATAGGAGAGGGCAGAAGCAGCGTGAGATATTATCGTATCCTTCATAGAGATTATCGCAAAGGCTATTCATATTTGGTTCTTACAGTACGGCTCTATGATAGTAATTCTAGTTGCACATTGAGAGGAGTTATTAAGTCGAAACCAAATAGGCTTCTATTGCGTGCAAGATGGATAATGGTTTCGAGATGTAGAAAGGCATGAATACTGTGCTTTGTTCCTCGTGATTCAGAGAAACCTGACGGCTACATAATCAAACAAGTGTAGGCAGTTTTGTTTGTGCAGTTGGAAACAAAATATACCTATGAAACTACCTATGAAACGCGGCCAACTTACCATTTTTCTAAGAGTGTTTTCTAGACTTTGATAAACCACACGATTCCTCGACGATCTCACGCGCAACCGCAAGTAATTTGGAAGGCTTTTGATGCCCGCACTATTATCACAAGGCATTGTCGACAATGCACTAGCACCTGTCGACGGTTGCTTAGAAATTGGGATTTTCAACTGCAACTGATATTTAATGCTTCCCATTGAGCGATATGTTGCGAACAGATTATGCATGATGTGTTAAATGTTATGACTTAGGAAGTGTCACGTTTCATTATCTATCCGAAATCTTTGTATTCATTCTGAAGAAAGGCTCTTTAACGTCATCAATCTAGACCACCGTTGGCCACTTTTCCGCCGTAATTCCACTAACCAATGTTTAGATGGAGATTACGTGGCGAGCACGAACGAAAATTGACCACTTTGTACACACGAAAGTACGAACGGCATGGCTTCTAAGTATAAGTGCACGTGTTTTCAAACTTTTCTGGTGTTCTTTCTTCAATCGAAGTCCTAGAAAAACTACAAAAAACTAGAAAACAGTGCGTGACACGTCGAAATTTTCTCTGTGATAACTGTAAGAATCCTTGTAATAGTATCCAGGATCGACTTTCTATTAACCTCGGCATTGAATTATGAATTCGTCGTTTTCTCTCTTAGCAATCGCGAGGTTGTTAAACAGCATACTTTTACTTCCATACAATAATACACATACAACACAATCGTAGATTCCTTAAGAATCCTAAGAATCCTTTATAGCCATGTCGAACTCCACCATTCGGTATGCATAAGTAACTGGGTAATTTCTTATGGATATCAAACTTCACAATTCCTGCCTACGTATCTTGCAGCTGTTGCCCATGAGGTCGAATTAATCAGGAGGTTCAGTGACGACTTGAAGATTCGCCATCTTTTCCCTGCATTGGCACGTTGAATGCAGACCAATCGTAGAACAGCGAGGCATCATGTTAGGGAGCCCGCAAACCTTCGCCACCTGCAGTCTCCAGATCCACGTGGATAGGTGGCGCTGGGAGGGATCTAGGACTAGTCAACCGGTTGGTCGAGGACAATATGATAAGCATTTTTCATAACCAATTTTTCTTCCATTCCTTTCATTGTGAGCAGATAGAGTAGGTTTTAATAACAAGCGACGGCAATCACTATCTTATCGCAGTACTTGGTAAATCAGTTCACGGTCGGTAGCAACAAACCCGGCAGGCGAAAACTCAATGCAGGTATGCCAATTTCGATTTATTCTACTAGAAAAGCGAGGTAGTTGAAGAGCCTTTTTCGGTGGTTCGGATGGCCGACCATGTTGTTCCGCAATATATCTTTGTAATGTCTCTTAAATGACCTCAGGCAACACGCTAACAGCTTCTTCAATTCTAGAGCAGTTAGATCGAGCAAAAGCCTGCTTATAGCGACATTTCTATAATTGAACAACTCGTCAACCGAATTTCAGTAAACGAAGGCTGAATCGAGCCGGTCATACACAATCATACTAGTGCAGTTGTTTGGTAAAATGCTGTTATCTCTCGATGTTTGCACAGAATAGTAATCAGAAGCATGTGACAGACGACGAAAAAATCGTCCTGAATCACGAAAGAAAGTTGCTGTCTTGGTTCAACCATACCCGTCTCAATTTATTTCTGAATGTTCGCAACTATTAATGCCATCTCAAATCTTTTCTGAGCTGACTCTTTGAATATGGTGCCTGAGACGTGTTCAGCGTTCCAAAATTTTCATCAGTAGGCTTTTCAACCTTATGAATAAAAAAAGAAGTGATCTGGTAAGATTTTTCTTTTTCATCTGTATCCATGCGTCATTAAAGAAAAGCGTCCTTGTTGAGGTTCTATGAACTCAAAACGACATCAGTCTGAGCAATGCGGCAAAATTATAGAGTATTTTGCTACCCAGAGGCAGTTGTAGAGCTGGAGTGAACATTGCTTTTATGAAGCTGAAACGAAATGAAATGAAATTTCTGGATTGCTGGAAAATGAAATTTCTGGATTGTTGACAAAATACTCTTCGAAAATCCATCGTAGAAGTGCTCACGAATCACACGACATCTTGACCTCATTCAAAGATGCTGATGAATTGCCTCCCAACTGCCTCAAAATATTCACTAATTCATCATCTACTACAACCGCACACATAGAAAGCCATCGAGACAAGCTTTATGAATGCCCGCGCTCACCAAGCCTTCCACCGCTCTGGGTTCGGCAAATTGGTATCAGACTTGTTTGGGAGGATAGCAGCACTGGCTCCATACATCGGTAGGCCACTGCGAGTCATTACGCCGAAAGGTTTATCCTTTTCATCCTTTATACGAATACTGCTAAATCAGCAAAAGTTCATGGAAAATTTTCAAAAATCCAATTGCTATGGAATATTTAGGTCTCACTCTTCCTATGCATGCAAATATTTCATACCAGTTTCTCCGCTAATATTCTGTTCCTGAACACTTGGAATTCGAAAAGTCACGCACTCACAATGAAACCTTTCGCCGAGCGGTGAGTTCCTCTTCACTTCGATTTCAAAAGGAACATTATCGCAGTTCATCAACTTCTTAGTTTCTTTTTTCTTCTGCTTTACAACAGTACTCCTTTCGTCAGTTGACGTGCTGTACTAAGAAATCAGCTGCTCTACAGTTACAGAAGTAATGAACTGCAAGATTTTAAGGCATTCTCTGCGATAAGAGATAATTGCTTTACACAATGTTTTGCTAAATTTCTTTAGAATGTGACTTATGCTATAATAACCCAAAATTTCAGAGCTATCGGACTACAACTGAAACACTGCAAAGAATAGAACTTTGAGAAATAGTAATAGCAGAGTGAAATAGTGAAAAAAGTAAAATAGCAATAAAACTAATAAGAGAGCGGGTAGCCCAGTTGTAATAAACCCATGCATTAGGAGGACGGCCAAACATTTCCGGCACTGGTTCGACCTTGAACGTGGCTCACTAAATCTCTCTACCTTTCGGGGTCGGGAAATTGGTGCAGGGCTTGTCTCGGGCAAGATGACTCCCTGCAATACATTTGGGCACGCTTTAGCTCGGCTATCATGGCACCAGAAAGAGAATAAACTAGACTACCGTTTAACGATGATATTAATATGCAGAAAGTTCGAAGACTCTCGCGGATACTGGATGGCAAGAATTGAGTCGCATGTAAAAAGTATTCCATGCTGTGTGATGTATGTGTTGTCGGCAAATGTAAAAAAACAGCAGATCAATTGGTCTCGTCATTCCAGCTCCAAAGAAGGCAAAGGTACCAAGACGCTCGGGAAATAAAATTTTTTATGAAGCACATTTTAGGTCATTAATGAGAAAAATACATGTCGATTAGTTATGCCGAGGTCAAAGGGAAGTCGTTTTTGGAAACAAAAACGAAACTATTAACTCCATTAAGTGACAAAACAGTCCGCTCTTCCAAGTTTCCAGACGAAAAGGGTCACATGCAGCTTCTTTTCGGTTAAGATAAAATTCTCACGTAGTACTTCTACTTTGAAATGGAAGGCGAGGAAAGGTACTTAGTTCCAACAGAAGTCTTAAATGCTTCGTTTTCTTTCTCAGCAGTCGCAAGGTTGTTAAACAGCATACGCTTAATTCCATACAATGACACACATACAACACAATCGTAGCTGACGTTTCAGCAGAATCACGTTCTTCAGAGCCGCTTTTCTACGTGCCTTCCATTGAGGAAGAGCCGCTGATCAGCGTCGAAAAGTCTTAAATTTTTAACGACATAGAAACTCTGCTAATGTGCTAAGAGTAAAATGTGCCATATGATTTGTTAAAAATTACCAAAATTATAAGGAGAGGTAGGTTGCTTAATACTCGGCCGAACAAAAAGGGCACTGATATCCAATTCCAAGGTTTCCGAAGTTTTCAGTTTTCAGAAAATCTCGAAAAAATTTTATCGGATACGATTTTTTTTCGTTTTCGAATTTAACTTTTCAGATTAACTATCAAAGGTCACAACGTTTCGATTTACTCGATGACTCGCAAATCTATGGGATCGCTTGGAAACGGAGTGCATAATTTGGAAACAATCGTACCACGTATGAAAATTTCTTTAAGCCTTCGTTTTTTTTTTGATCTCTTGACTACAATCCCAAAGGTCGTAGGAGATACGAAAACGTAAAGTTCCCTTCAACTTTTTGGGTTAAAAAACTCAACGGCTTTCTTAGCTCCAATGGTTATTCATTAACTAATCGTTTTTTTCCTAAAAACGCATCATTTATCTTTATTGAACACACAAACCAGATAATATGGTCACCATTAAATAAATAAGCAACTAATATTGAAAACAAAAAAGGTTTGCTACATGAAATGTTTGTTGATAAGCTGGGCCACGAAGGTTGATGAATGGCTTCCACTGGTGCTACATCTTTCTATCCCCCAAAGCAATCATTCTGGATTGGGCGAGCCACATAAATTTTCCAATTTTAGAGGATCCTGAGATGATGTAGCATAACGGAAGAAGATACAATACACTTATATTGAGATGCAGGTGGTTTAGAAGCCGATTTTAATGTCTCCGCTGCAAGGCGGATAGACTAAAACTCTTCTAAATAGACAAACTCATGCGTGTCTACTAGGAAGTTTATGCGAATTGCATTCTGTCCAGGATCAAGGCAAGAGCCTGCAATCACATCAATAGGGAAAAAATGGAAGGTGTTTAAGGATCGCCCTCCATCAATTAAGCACCATTAAGTAGTGGAAATAGGTTGATAGATTACTCCTGCAAACGTTTTTTGTTCACGACGGAGCTTATCAAATTGACAGAGCCTATCGAGATATTTTGTGCTGAAACGGAAATAAATAAATAGAACTAGCTGAGAGACAGGCGAAACGAAGGACCCGCATGGTGTGGTGGTGAGCGCGTTACTCCCCGGAAAGGACAATAGCGCGTTCGTTCCCCACCGTAGACACCTGCGGTCCAGAGTTTTGCAAATATCTCAGCTTCATTAAAGTTATATTTCGCAATATACCCTGCCATTAAAAAAAAAGAGTAGGCAGTAAACAAAAACGGTTAAGATAATAAATAAATAATTTTCACAAAAATGCAGTCGTATCCCTATCGAACGCTTTAAGACTGAACCTTTGCTCAGAAACAAAAGAAGAGCTTTGCTGGGCAGCAAGGTGAAATGGAATCCATCTGGCTTCAGCTAATCTAGGTAATGTAAGGAAAATGACTGATAAAGGAAAGAAGATGACTGATAGATGAAAATCTGGAAAGAATAGTGGAAGAAAAACGCCTTCAGTCATTTTGGCTTGGTTACATTGGGTAAACTGAAAGCTAACAAAGAAAGGTGTAAAGCAGAAAACAAAGAAATGAGGTTTAAGGCGCTGGAGAGTCTCGCTATGATGGATAACAGTTCTCATACTCATTTTTTTGAGTCACAAAAATTCTGCAATAGAATGTTTGCTTGCTGCGTAAACAATTGTATCACCAATTGGTTGATGGAGAAGGAAAAAACTTCGCATGCCCGATGCCATAACAAAGGCTTAGTTTCTATGCAAAAAGGAACATTCTAACATCCACAGAACAGTCTAAAACAACAGCAGATTCAAAACATTCCGATCGACATAGATCTAGCAGAAAAGCAAGTGGATATGTTGTGGATGTGAACCACTGGACCACAGAAAGGGATGGGCAAGAGGAGATCAATCATGAAATGGACGGATGATATAAATGCTCCACGAGAAAAACAATGAGAACCTAAGATTTGAAAAAGTGAATTTCAGCGCTTCAGCCAAATTAGTTGGTATGTAATGCCTTAACCGTCTTCTGTATAACGTTGAATATTTTACTTGATACCTGATACTTTAATAGCCCGTCCTTACTGGTTGTACGAGCCCCATCCATCACAACCTCCATTTTTTGGTGATTTGCTGGTTTAGCCTGTGTTTCCCTGGAATCTCGAGGTCAGCTTGGCCAGAGTCTGCCCCAGGTCTTCACCGCCACAGGAAGTCGCAGCCCTTGTGGATTAGAGGGAGATTTGCCACTATGCGACTTTGATACCAGAACAGTGGTGGGTCCTGGTATTCGTTTACTTTTAGCTAGGTTTCCTGATGCAAACGCTGGACTCCTTCTCAGCTAGGGAGAGTCTGCCAAGAGATGAATTCGTCGCTGTACATCGCAGTCCGACGCACAGGAACACCTGGGGGGGGGGGGGGGGGGGAAAGTTGAAGCTTCTAGCATCAGTATCTAGAACTTGCCTTTGGAAAATATACACTTTTGAATTAAAGATTTTACAAAATCACAAAGAAGCAGTTTTATTAACTCAATGTGAATACTTTGTATGTTCCATGCGATTCACTTTTAGGAGTCAAAGTTTAGCTTTGGAATTTCTCGGAGCTGGAATGACGACATGAAAGTATAATAGTCGACCAAACATTTCCTCATTCGATTTCAGAAGTATCATCTGTTTTAGTCCAAATTAGCCGCAGAATTCGCTTCTATCCACTATTTTTTACTTATAGCTGAGGACTGTAAGCTATGTAAATAAAAATTAGATATACTAGCATTCTAATTACGTTACATGACTCATCGCTCGTTAATCAATAAATCAATAATTTACTTCAACCAGTAAGCATAGCAATTGTTGGACACCTAGAAATAATGCTTCAGAATGGTACTCGCAAATTCATCATGAAGCATTAGTATTTGATGATTGAACGAAATGGAACGGTATGCAAATGTTAAATCAATGTCAAGCAGAGCTTAGAAATCCTGAAAAAGGGTTTTTTTTTAAAAGGAACACCCATCAATTAGTAAATTGGCAGTTCGCTTAAGAACCTCATTAGAAATCTAACAGTAACTGTAATTGTAATAAGCTCATGAGCTTTCAATTACAGCAGAAGTACAGACGGAAGATCAGGGCAGTGTTGGCATAGTGTTCTGGTATATGGAGATGACGCCCGAGGCTCTTGCACGTACTCATCTCATCGGGTTCGAATATTTGAAACATTCAATGCAAGACGGTAAGCGAAATATTACTTACTCTGATAGTCCGATGGTCTATGCTTACCGGTAATTCAGGTCCTAGTTTATCTTTCATTAATTTCTTTCTGGCGCACTAGTCGTCTATGGTGGTGGCCTGCCTCGAGCATGCTGATATCCATGAGTGACAGTCAATTTCCATCTGAGAACGCAACTGGTTGACGTTCACCACGAACATGTCTGCCCATTGTTTTGCGTAGTCGTTCAAGAGGACGCCCACATTCTTTTAGAGTTTATTTCACTGTCCTTTTCGTGCATCTGCCATCCGTTTTCGTTATTATATGACCAACGCGTGTGTGCTTCGCTATTGACTGATTCTCATTAAACATATAGCTGAAAAGGCACCGAAGATCTGAGCTACGCATTTAGGATAGACGTTGTCAATGACAGTTACCAGACGGGAATCAGATGACATCGTTCAAGTGCGGAGAATTTTTAACGCGATTGAAGAATCAGGCCGCGTCTTTGCTTTATAGCACAGCGATGAGAAGACTGTTGAGTCGAAAATGTTGTCAAGAAATTTGTTGGGTCCGTTAGTTGGTCGGTACCATTTTTGAGAGACCCGAGTGCGGATGACTCTGTTGTCGTTCTTCTTCGTTGGACTTACTGAGTATCTGTCTCTATGTTCTGGTGAATTGATCTTTTTGATCTGATGCGAGATTGGTATAAGTTTTCGTTGTCGTTGTCGTTGCTGTTTTCCCACTCGTTACATCATGGCTCTGAGGAAGGCGAAATCGCCAAAACGTCAGCCATCGACCAACAACATCGACAACAACAAGAACGACAACGACAACGAAGACCTATACCAGCCTCGCATCAGCTCAACAGGATCAGCTCATAAGAATTGTGCCGAGGTCTCGCGTCGGCCTTTTGAATTATTGAACAAAGTATCACAAATTAAGTTCCGCAGTGATGAATACTCGCTTTCTTGAACACTTTAACATTTTAACTTCACCAATTCGACAAGCACATTTACCCTGTGGTCTTTTTAAGCATCAGCTCAGCTAAAAGCCTGTGATAAAACCATGAAGAAGACTAAGATAAGTCAACACTGCGGGTAGAGGAGCGGTAGTAATACGGAACAATATGCGCAAAAGCCTTGTTCCATGCGGCTCCGGCCACCCAAAACTCCCGTAACTCTGAGTCTGGGAGATTAGCACCAGAATTTCTTAAGATTATCTCAATACCTATACCTCACAAAAGGGGGCGACTTACTGTGACGAAAATCTTGGGACGGATTAAAACGGCTATCCGAGGATCAGTGAGAATTAACTCGACTGGCTTTCAACGACAGTCATAGCTGGAACTAAAATCCTTAGGCCACAGTCGAACACATGCAAAAGTTCGAAAACCTTCATGGATTATGGGAACGAAAAATGAATCTAAACTAAAAGTTCTGGGATCCAAATAACATGTGCTGCTGGGTTGTGCAAATAGAAAAATTAAAGAACAAACATGGGAGACGATTTGTTCTCGCTTGCAAGAATGCACCAGTCTGCTTTGAGAACCCACGCGAACTTACCCGTGAACTTCATTAAACTTCATAAATCTCACCAGCATAATCGCCATTTGTGTGCTGATTAGTTCGTTCAGCAGTGCGCTTCACTTCTTTTGGCCTGCCATGCAGGACTTTTTGAAGTGATGTCTCATTTCGTAATCTTATACTTGAATAATTAAATTTTTATATAGATTATATTAAGAAAATAATGACGATCGCAACGAAATCAACAGGATAAAGGACACAGGATAAATCTCTCGGTGTCGATCACTTATCTAGGGATGTGCCATACATTCTACTTCAATAAGCATCGTTAGAGGTGACTGAATACATATCTGGCCCATACATTGACTTAAGACTGCCTACCGATGTATTGAGCCAGTGCTGCTATCCTCCCAGGCAGGTATGGTGCCAATATGCCGACCTAGGAAGGATGGAAAGCTTGATGGGCCTAGGACGTGGGATCGAGCCCATGTGTACTGCAGGACGCATCTAACCACTGGGCTACACGCGCCTCGGAGCTCAAGAAATATACACGCAATATATACAGTTATGAGACCAATAGAAAGCCGCAATATAGGCAAAGAGTGCAGGTACAGTAACATGAAGGCTTCTACAATAAGTGAAGCTCAAAAAGAAGTATAGTTTATCAAAGAAGAAGAAAGGAAGAGTAGGTCAGTGGAGTGACACTACTTTTGCCTGCAACAGGCAGAAACCGTCAAAAGCTTACTCTGCCTTACCGTCTGCTATTCCTATAAAGTTTAGCCAGGCCTCGATGTTAAGAGACAGTTGCCAGTAAGACTATTACTGCTTTATTTATAGATATACTGTTAGAAAGGCAGTAAATAAAAAACAAGCATTGCGATTTCGACTACAGCCTCAGCTTAACAGGGTTTAATGCCGATTCGTGCTCCCCAGACAGATCAATCCCGTTGATGGGTGATCGTGGTAGCACGTTAGATGGAAAAATGACTGAGATAAATGCAAAGCAAGTCTTCAGTGGTGCAGTCGGCAACACGTACGCTCCGGAAAGTGTAATCGCGGGTTCGAATCTAGTCTGGAGTGCAAATTTTGCAAATATCTTAGGACCATGGTGGTGGTAACTGTTGGTTTTCATAACACTGCATAATTACGATGAGAAATACACAGTAATGTAAGAAGAACATTCTCTACGGAATGCTTAAGAGGAACGACATGAAAGAATGATTTGGCGTATAATAGCAACACGAAAGGAACGTTGTTGGCGTGGGTAAGGAAGAAGGTTCTGGAATGTTTCGAAATCGATCATCTAGGAAATTGATCAAACGAATACTGAAGGAAAGACTGCTATGAACAGCGAGAGGTGCAGACTAGTTAGTAGCATGGAACCAATCGAGAAAAACCGTGATCCGCACGATTCAAGGCGTTTCAATCAATGTGATCTCTTAACGAAGTTTCAAGGGAGAAACAACTGACAGAGGGAAAATATCGAAAGTATTCGTTATGAGATAGCGAATAGTCTCTAAAGAAAATTCGTGAAATTCGAGGCGTTTTTCGAATTATCAGAGAAATCTACCATTGGTATCCATAGATTAAGGAAACATTGGGTCGGCGGAAAAGAGCAGTGTAGGTGTGGATACGGTCTTGAACACTAACGGAATGATGCAACGACTTCGTCTTGTACATAAAAACGACTGGATGAAATCTTTTCGTCCGGACAAACTGTTCGTTTTTGGAGCATATGCTCACGTTGAAAGAAGAAAAGCTATGATAACTACAACGATGCTGAGATATTTGCAAAACTCCGCACAGTTGCGAGCTGTGGGGAACGAACGCGCTATTACTCTTTCCGGGGTTGCCGTGTTCACCACCACACCATGCCGGTCCTTGGTTTCGCTTGTCTCTCAGCTGACTCTCTCGATCAGTGCTATCAGCAATCACCCGTAGATGGGATTAATCTCATGGATGAGAAAAAGGTAAAACGAAGGACTCGCCTGGTGTGGTGATGAATGCGTTAGCCACTGGAAAGGGTAATAGCGCGTTCGTTCCCCACCGCAGACTCTTGCGGTCAGGAGTTTTGCAAATATCTCAGCATCATTGTGGTAACAAAGACATTTTAGCAAAATGATTTTACCGCAACGATGCTGAGATATTTACAAAATTTCAAACCGCAGTTCCGTGCTGTGAGGAAGGAATGCGCTACTGCCCTTTCCGGAGTCACCGTGTTCACCACCACACCATGCGGTTCCTTTGTTTCGCTTTTCCCTGAGCAGTGTTTTTTAGGTGGTATCAGCATCGCTCGTCAACGAGATTGATCTGGATGGCAACACAAATGGTCATTGAACCCATTTAATCTGAATGAATAATATGAATAGGAAAGGATAATAGCAACCGAGTTATACTATATTTCACAGCACCCCTGCCATGAAAATAGAAGAGGAGTGCATAAGAAGTGACGTCATTAACATTTAACATAACAATATTATTACGAATGATGATTATATGGATATCAAAGGCTTTATGTCAACAGACCCGCAAAAAAGTATGAAGACCACTCGGATAACCTTATATTCCAGACATGTTTCAAAGAGTGATCAGCACACCATACGACCTTGTCATTCTGGACGAAATGTTCGCAAGTGCACAAGGTGCTATGGCACTGGCTATCCAAAAGAAGTTCAACAGTAAACTTGCTCTTTTTGCCACAACTGGTAAGAAGATTTTACTTATTTCAATAACATCAATAATTCTTCTACGTTTTGAATCTCCAACAAGCCATAATTCTTTAAAAAATCTGCAGATCTCATCAGTCAAGCCAGTATGGGTCGTGGATTTTGTCGAAATCCTGTTATCTCTCCAAGGTAATAAGCGTGATATCTTACTTGATGCTTGGTACTTGAATGGCCCGTCTTCAATGATTGTGTGGACCTCAGCATAATCTCCATATTTTGGGGAATTGCTGGCTAAGTCATTGTGGTTCACTGGAATCCCGAGGTCAGCCTTCCCAAAGACTGCCCCATATCTTCACCACCATAGGCAGTCGCAGCTTCAGTGGATCAGAGGAAGATTTGATACCAGGATGGTGGCGGAACTTGGTATTGGTTTACTCTTAGCTAAGCTTCCTGATGCAAACGCTAGACTCCTCAGCTAGGGAGAGTCTCCCAGGGGATGAATCCCTTGCTGTACAACGCAGTCCTCCCAGCCACGATGAGGCGCTAAATTGTTCGGCATGAACGTGGTATCGGAGGATGAAAATGAACGTTACTGTTGCTTTTCATTTGCATCCCTTAGGGATTGATCAACGCCGAGAGCTTTTTCCTTTATCCTTTATATACATGTAGGATATATATAAGGTATAAAATGGATTGGAAACTGACAGAGAGAAATAATATTCGCATTTGTTTTGTAAAAGTTATCCTCTCAAAATGAAAATGTTAGTCATTGATATGCCACACAAGTTTGCGCATGTAGGTTTTGCTTGTTTTACGAGCTTTTCTTAATCCAAACTCCTTCCTGCCTATTCTTTATTATCTTACTCCTGTTCTCACCTTCCACTGAACAGTCATATTCTTCCAGCCATATTAATTGGAGACATTCAAAGCTATGGTTATGTCCTAGCTTTTTGGAAGCCTTCTGAATGTCTTATAAGTGTTTCCAAGACTCGTCACCTGCCACCTGTATCACCTGTAGTCGCGCTAATCATCGGCTGACCCGAGCGGACGCCAGAAAATCTTTCATTTTTTCACTGTCGCGTGCAAGAGTAGCCCAGTAGGTTCAGCTCGCTCAAGGGATTCGTCTAGCACCACATCTTTCTTCTAGGTTCTTCGTGAAAAACTCTGACCATAAGGTCAGTGGACTTCTTGCAGTACGTTTGACACTCCAAAGAATCCAGTCGCTAACAGCTCTTGTCCATCGGTTGTCGTTCACATGCATTGTGTGTCCGACCCACCTCATCTTCGACTGCTTGGCGTACAGAACGGCATGTTTCATTTTTGATCACTGACGCAGGTCGGAGCTTCGGATCCCATTCCTTACTTGTGTGAAACGGGATACTCCTAGCATCGTCCTTTCGACTGCGCGTTCGATAACGCTGAGTGACCTTTCATCCTGCCTACGCAGCGACCAAATTTCTAACGCATACATTGGGACAGGATGTACCGTTGAGTCGAAAACGTGGGCACGGAGTCGGGTGTTTTCGGTTCTCTTCACCATATCCTCGATTCTCTTAAAAGCTCTCCAAGATGCTCGTTTCCTTCTGCTCAGGTCTGGAGCTGAGTCGTTCATCATATTGATTTCCCGACCTAGACAGAAATAACTGGAGCACTCGGAGATATTCGTTCCGTTGGGGGCATGGGGCAAGCGAAACCAATACGTTCTTCATGAACATCGTTTTCTTGAGATTTAGTCGACGATCAATCCACACGCTTTATCAAAGTTTCCACACGCTTTATCAAAGTCAGCAAGCACACGTTCCGCTTGGCTAATGTCTGGTGTTATAAGAACGATATCATCAGCAAAGCGAAGGTGGTGTATCTGCCGACCATCGATTTTCACTCCCATATTATCCCATTCCAATGTTCGCATGACGTTCTGGAGGGTGGCTGTAAATAATTCTGGCAAGATGGCATTGCCTTGCCTAACTCCTCTTTTGACGTCAATGTTAACATCGCTGTAGAATGGTGATACCTTGCTTGCAAAATTTTTGGGAAGCTCACAAAGAATCTTCAAATGCTAAGTAGATACTCCATGCCTATCAAGGGCTTCCGTGACTGCTTTTATTTCATTTGAATCAAAGGCCTTGTGTAAATCGATGAAAGTGAGATAGAGCGGCCTTTTGTACTCTCGCAACACTTCCATGAGCCTTGTTATCGTGTGGATGGGGCCCGTCGTACTAAATCCTTTTTGAAACCCTGCTTGCCCACATGACTATCCTTCGTCCAATGTTCTGTCAGTTCTGTCTAGGATGATTCGAGTGAAAAGTTTGTAGACGACAAACAGCATGCAGATTGGACGATAGTTGCCGACATCGCGTAAGTCACCCTTCTTGAACAACAACACGGTTTCGCTGGTCTTCCACTGCGTATGACCTTGCATTCAAACAGATAACGTGTGAAGAGCCAAGCCAGTGTGTTCATGAGGACTGGGGAAAGGTTCTTCAGGTGTTCTGGTCTTATCCTGTCCGGGCTTGGTGCTGTTTGATTTTTCACCGACGAAATGGCATGCCGGATTTCGGAAGGGAGAACCGGTGGTAAAACATATCCATCCTCCTTATTTTATATGACGGGAAAAGGACGTGGCTCTCGAACAGATCTGAGTAGCATTCGTAAATAATTTTCTCCACTGCCTTTCTCGGCGCTGTGACTGTTCCGTTTGCGCGTCGGAGTGCAGTCAACTTGGTCTTGTAATTGGCGAGGCTTCGGTGGGCATTGCGAATGCTTTTCCCTGCCTCTACAGCTTCGACCATTACTACTGTTTTCCTCTCTTTAAGATCCTCCTTTATCGTCTGTCTGCATTGTGCTGCAAGTTCGGACGTTAGTTCGCAGTTGCCTCCAGCTCGTGCGATTCCACGCTGGCGTATTAACTCGAGAGCTTCTGGCGACAGACGCCTTTTGGTGACTTTCGAACTCTCAGCGTTCATAGCGCTGACATGAAGATGTTGAATGAGCCGACCGTATTCTCCGTCGATGTTATCGACATCGGCAACTTCCCAACAGCCGACATGAATTGAACTTTTCCCTGCCTCTACAGCTTCGACCATTACTACTGTTTTCCTCTCTTTAAGATCCTCCTTTATCGTCTGTCTGCATTGTGCTGCAAGTTCGGACGTTAGTTCGCAGTTGCCTCCAGCTCGTGCGATTCCACGCTGGCGTATTAACTCGAGAGCTTCTGGAGACAGACGCCTTTTGGTGACTTTCGAACTCTCAGCTTTCATAGCGCTGACATGAAGATGTTGAATGAGCCGACCGTATTCTCCGTCGATGTTATCGACAGCGGCAACTTCCCAACAGCCGACTAATGAATTGAATAAACCCCAGTTTGTGGTGGTCCTAGGTCTTTGTTTTTTGAATTTAGCGGCTTTTTTCCTTTCCGTAAGAGATAGAATCTTGCACAAAGGAGGCGGTGGTGTGATCCCGTGTAGAATTTTGAGACAACAGCGACATCGGTTAGGCAAAACGTTCTATTAGCTATGATGTGGTCTTTTTCGTTATGGTATTCTCCATTGAGAGACTCCCACTTCCAACGTTGAGGGTGGGGCTTCTGGAATTGCGATTTACCATGGATGGTCTTAGTCCCCATGATAAACTCAGATAGCTGCTCACCCTGTCAGACGCCTTTTGGTGACTTTCGAACTCTCAGCTTTCATAGCGCTGACATGAAGATGTTGAATGAGCCGACCGTATTCTCCGTCGATGTTATCGACAGCGGCAACTTCCCAACAGCCGACTAATGAATTGAATAAACCCCAGTTTGTGGTGGTCCTAGGTCTTTGTTTTTTGAATTTAGCGGCTTTTTTCCTTTCCGTAAGAGATAGAATCTTGCACAAAGGAGGCGGTGGTGTGATCCCGTGTAGAATTTTGAGACAACAGCGACATCTTTTAGGCAAGACGTTCTATTAGCTATGATGTGGTCTATTTCGTTATGGTATTCTCCATTGAGAGACTCCCACTTCCAACGTTGAGGGTGGGGCTTCTGGAATTGCGATTTACCATGGATGGTCTTAGTCCCCATGATAAACTCAGATAGCTGCTCACCCTGTTTGTTCCGTTCTAATTCATGGGCCCCAATGTGACGTTCCTTAGACCTTCTTTTTGGTGCAATCTTACCATTAAAATCTCCAATTATGACTTTGAAGAATGTATGGACTTCTTTGTAGAACTTATCCAAGTCCATATAGAACGCCTCGACTTCTTCTTCGTCATGGCTTGATTTCGGGGTGGAAGCGACGAAGATCGTCAAAGCAGGAATTGGTCCACACCTTTTTAATCGCAAACGTTCGATTCGGGTTGTAAGTTCTCCGAATGAATCGATGTTCATGGACAATCTCGTGCTGGCAAGGACGCCGATCCAGTAGTTCTTCTCCGATGTCATAGACGGCATTGAATGGGTGGCGTCGTCTCGTCTTGGCCAGGCCGATGGCGTCGTGCCTTATCCTTCTTGCTCGTGGGCAGCTTCCGATTCCCTTGAGTTTTTGGCAGCCTCTCCGTACTCGTCCTACCAGCGCTGCGAAATTGGAGGCCCTTTCGGGGTCAAGCGAATGAACCTCTTTTTTTTCTCTATGTTTAGCATTTTGATACTTACGTAAAACTTGCTGGGTTCTGAACGTGGGGACTGGGTATACTCACGGGTAGCTTGCCAGACTCTCTCAGAGTGGACACTGAACTGTTGTGTTGCAGGCGACCCCTATCCGCCTCCCATATACTTCCCTGTCACTTGATTACAGGCTTTTGGCCAAACTGACACGTAGAATACAATCCGCACAAAGCAAGAACGTACCCGCACACGCATGCATGAATACGCCTAGCAATTGCAAAAAATTTGTGCCAAATCGGCGCGGTAGAAACAGGGCATCCATCCCTTGGATCCACTTGCGTCTCAGGGAAGCAAAGTTTGCTTTTGGTCCACGATGACGTTATCCGCCACGTGGAGACGCCCCACGTAGTTTCTCGTCTAACCGGCTCGAGATTCCTCATATGAGGGAGATCCGTGGGATTGAGGATTCGTCGCAGGCGCTGAATATTCCTAGGTTCTCGTGACTTCGTTAAATGTCCAATATATTAATGTTACTGATCAAAATTTTTTTCTAGTTTTTATACCAAAACCTACAACATAATGGACTGCGATGTAACTCGATTCATTGATCGTCTCATTACCTTTAAGGACGTTATCGAGGAGCAGGTTATTTTAGGAAATTCACAAACTCTGTAGAATTATCGTGTTGAGGGCAAGACCTCATTGAAAAGTCTTTTTGTTTTCAGTATGCCGCGATTATGGTGACAAGTCGATGGATGCAGAAAGCAGGAGAAATGTTGAATGTTGGCAGCTCGTACGAAACCATCTATGAGGTGATCATTTTTGTAAAATATTACATAGGAAACTAAAACGAACTAAATAATTATTAGGTAAGGATAAGCTTCGACGTTGATCAATCCCTAGGGAATACGCCATGCATTCAGCTCCATTCGTAGCATTGGTGATCAATTTCATAGCTGGATTGTGCAGTAGCCTGTATTGGCCTCCCGTTCCGTTATTTCGATGTTTTTTGTTCATCTAGAGAAGTCTGGTACCGATTTTTTTAACACGGAGGGATCGCGGGCTTAGCTATATGTGAGCGCGGTATCGAGTTAGTCGCTACGAGCGCATTGCACAAAGCGTTAACCATTGTGCTACACGCACCCAAAACCAATAAGTTCTAGTAAACGGCAGATTTCAGGCTTCTTTTGGAACATTTACCGACTTCCCATCGCGTTTTGGATTTTCATCGCCACAAAGTCGGGATTTGATTGATATCGCCGAGCACTGCCAGGGTTCTCATAATTATTCACGTAAAAACTTCTCAACGGTGAAAATCTGAGCAGTAAAAAGTTGTATAAAAGATAAAAATCAATAGCATGCATATGGTGAATTAAAAATAAGTAGCTAATAATGGAAATCCTAGAAAGAAGTAATCGTATCGTAGAAAAATTTGGGCGAATTGACTGTGTCGTAAAACACTGTTAGGTTTGAGACAGGCGAAACGAAGGACCCACATGGTGTCGTGTGAACGCGTTAGCCTCCAGAAAGAGTAATAGCGTGTTCGTTTCCCACCGCGGACACCTGCGGTCCGGAGTTTTGCAAATATTTCAGCATCATTGTGATTGTTAGGTTTCTCCCGAAGATGTCCTCCAACAAATATGTCCAGAAAAAACTTCACGTTTGAAAATTCGAAAAGGAAAAGTGATACAGGCTTGCATTTGTTGACTTTTCTTAGCATGCTATTAGAACTTTTAATGCTCTTAATATGTTTTCATGTCTTATATTTATGCTTAAATTTGCGATTTCCACATGGTTATCAATGAAATCGAATTCTATAGATTGTACCTGTTAATACGTTTTTATTTTTGAGAAATGACTTTTGTCGAACTTCATCATTTAGAACCTAACGAACTTCCATCGGATTTGCGGCAATTTGTCGAGGACCCGAATTCTAAAGGGACCATTTACGTTGCTTTTGGATCGGTAGTCACTTGGACTGTAGCACCACCAGAAGTATGACGAACACCTATTTTCATGTTTTTACAATTACTGGTGAAATTTAAGAAAGATTTGTTTGTTGGAAAACACCAGAAAAACCAACACATTCTTCAACGATCTACAATTTTGTTGGTTACGAGAGCTTTTTTTCCTGAAGATCTGAGATACTCGTGGCAAGGAGGCCTCGCATTGTTACGAGTAGTGTGTGCTTTTTATGGACCATGAGGTTTAACCAATTCTAATTTCATTTCAGCTTAGAAAACATTACCAAACAGACGAGAGCTCTGCAACAAAAAACATCAAGCTTCGATATTCAGAAACACCTTTTGATGAACTCTTAAATTTAGGTTTAAGCTAATGAAGAAAATATGGGTTGACAGAAAGTTCTTCTGAATGGACCAGAAAATTCTTGGGATTATTGCTTTTCTTTTTTAGCTTTGGAGTTGGTTCGAAAAGCCTTCAGTGTGTTGCTTTTTCTTTGTACTTCATTTACAAATTAATTGTACTTAAACAAAAAAAATTTCTAGTAAAAAAAAGAAATCTAGGAGGAAAAGAAGAAATTGAAAAGTTTTGCTGGTCCCTTTCAGTTGACTATTTTGGTTCAGGTTATTGAAATCTTTTTCGACGTTTTCAACTCGTTAACCGACTACAGAATCATATTCAGCTATAATGGAAAAGCGGTTAGTGCGTGAAGACTTTGAATTTGGTTTTGTTTCTAATTTTTGGATTATATAATGCTGTTACAATTTTTTGGGTGCGTGTAGCGCAATAGTTAGAGGTACCTGGCAATACGCAAGTGATGTTTGGTTCTGTCATTCGCCCCGTGCCCACGAAGCCTCCCAACTCTCTGGGAGCACAGCAGAACTGATTTGATACACAGGTGGGCCACCGCAAGTCATCGTATAGGCCGGGTATGCATTCATTCAACCCTAACGATGCTTGATGAAGTGCAATGTATGGCGCATCCCTCAAGAATCAATCCACATCGAACACTGCCTTTTTATTAGGACTTTTTAACGATTATGCTACTATTTATTATCATCATTTTCTTATAGAATAATGTTTTTCCGGAAATCCTTGTCGAAGAGTTCTTCACCCGCGTTTCCACCATGTAAAAAGTTTTTCCGTGGTGAGCTTCTAACATCAAAACATTCATACTATAACATAACCATTTAAACACAGAACGGCTTTGAAATTTCTATCCTGAAACTTCAAATAAGCTTATACCACGACAAAGTACGACGGTGGTGCCGTGACTTGATGCTGAGAAAACAAGGATCCGTATAGGTAGGCTAATCACAGGGGTCATTGCCGTTTTACAAAACATCTTATCACAAAAATCCAACTTTCTTCGTCGCTAAAACCACCCTGATCCGTGATAACCACCTAGTAATGGACGGCTTTTTGTTATGAGGAAAAACTCTTCGAGCAATAAGAAAACCAAACTGAGGTATACCAAGATGGAGAACCATAACGAGAAACAGAATATTTTACGGGAACAGTTCCCATGTTCGACTTTCTATTAACCTCGGCATTGTAATATGAATGCGTAGTTTTCTTGTTCACCAATCGCGAGGTTGTTATACAGCATACATTTACTTCCATAGAAAAACACACAATACAATACAACACAACAGTAGCTGACGTTTCGGCAGTATCGCCTTCTTCAAAGCCTGGAAGGGTATGCTGATATACAATTTATTAGGCCAAACACTTCAATAACACTTACAGTAAGACGAAAAACTTCATGGCAATTACATGATCAACAGCTTCTCGAAAAACTCACCGCTTTTTTACATGACTTCCAATGAGGAAGGTTAGAACAGCTGATTACTGAAGGCCAGGCTCTGAAGAAGGCGATACTGCCGAAACGCCAGCTATTGTTGTATTGTATTGCATTGTGTGTTTTTCTATGGAAGTAAATGTATGCTGTATAACAACCTCGCGATTGGTGAACAAGAAAACTACGCATTCATTTTACGGGAAACAAAACACTTCCAGTTATCAAACATTCCAGTGATCTTGAATCCACTATGAAAGCCTCCATTGTAAGACTCTTCTCAAAAGTATTCCTCCAATGTTTGTGGAAACGCCTTAGCTTGCTATCTCTAAGATTGAGAGCAGAATCGATTCTTCCTGATTCCTACCACATTCATCAAGAAAACGAAATCCTCAAGCAGGAGCCGAGATAACACGTGAAGTGTTTGAAGACCTTTATGGACGATCAATGCGAGGAATACGAATGAAATGCAACACTTGCTGGTAACGCTCAGTGGATAGGTGGCGGTAAAATAAGAAGAAAGCCATAATGAAACAGAATTTTTAATATTTGGCTGGCTGTTGAAAGACATCTCTATCGATACTATCAACGTGGAATGCAGTTGATTCATTAGAAAACTTTACAACATTTTTGAAAAAGTTAAGCGTAAAGGGAAGCCTTGGTCTTGAAAGTTTCGGGCTCTGGGTATCAGCCAACCACGAACTAATGCCCAAACATGGAAATTTTAGCACAACGGGATAAATGAAGCCTTTAGAAAGGGGCGAGCCGCAGTGCTGTACGAAGCTGAATAGGTAGAATATGGACATCCACAATGCTCTGTAGGACCTCATCAATAGGAAGAACAAAGTGACCATCTTGTAATAGTACCCAGGATCAACTTTCTATTAACCTCGGCATTGAATTATGAATTCGTCGTTTCCTCTCCCAACAATCGCGAGGTTGTTAAACAGCATACGTTTACTTCCATGCAATAACACACATACAACACAATCGTAGCTGACGTTTCGGCAGAATCGCCTTCTTCAGAGCCTGGAAGGGTACACTAATACGCAACTTACTAGGTCAAACACTTCAACAGCACAAACAGAAAGATGAAAATCTGATCGATAATTACAAGATCTACGGCTTCTCGAAAAAACCCACCGCTTTTTTCACCTGTTCTCCACCGAGGAAGAACAGCCGCTCAGAGTCGCATATGGTTGACGACTGCAGCACCCCTCATCAACGATCGATACGAAGGTAAGTGGCGAGATCACGCGTAATCTCGAGGCATTCTTCCCTGCTATTCATGGTGGGATTTTTGGCTTTTATCCAAAAAGCCTCGAGGAGTTTGCGCGTTGGTGTCGTTTATTGTCAAAGTCCGTTTATCTTGCCCTTCATTAGCGATGAAATAAGTGTAGCGATGAAGCGATGCTTAAGAAGGGCAGGTCTAGAGGAATCGGTTGCGATAGCAGAAATACCACCCGGTACTCTCCGTCGTCAAATAGTTCGTAACCACCTATATGACCGTCCATGTGAATCACAAAATTGCGTAATCTGCCCTTATGGCAGGGACGTTGACTGCATGAGTTCAGATACGATATACCTTATCTCTTGTGGTATTTGGAAATGAATATATTGGCGAAACGGGCTGACCCTTGTGTATCCGTATAAAAGAACACCTAAATGGGAAACGAAAAGCGAGACAAAGTACTCCACTAGGCACGCATAGGATGCAAAAGCGTAGCGGAGACGATTTTGAAATAAAAGTTAACTTCAAAATCGTTTCCGCTATGCTTTTGTATCCTATGCGTGCCTAGTGGGGTACTTTGTCTTACTTTTCGTTTGCAATCTAAGTGTTCTTTTATACGGATACACAGTGGCCGGGGGTCGATAACCGGGGCTTCTATTCTAGACATGAACGCAATGGCGAGAGTTGGTGCCAACAGCTGTCCCATTGCGCATCCCAGCCCTCTCAGTCATAAAAGTCAATATCCTTCCACAGAAAACTAAAATACCAGCACGGAAACTTCTTAAGGGGCTTTTGCATAAGTGTAGAAATCCTGCAATGACTAGCAGGGAGGAGTGCCCTGAGATCACAGTTGATCTCTCTGCTTACCTTCGTATCGATCGTCGATGTGGGGTGCTGCAGTCGTCAACCATATGCGACTCTGAGCAGCTGCCCTTCCTCGGTGGAAGACAGGTGGAAAAAAAGCGGTGGGTTTTTCCGAGAAGCCGTAGATCTTGTGATTATCGCTCAGATTTTCATCTTTCTGTTTGTGCTGTTGAAGTGATTGACCTAGTAAGTTGCGTATTAGTGTACCCTTCCAGGCTCTGAAGAAGGCGATTCTGCCGAAACGTCAGCTACGATTGTGTTGCTCGTATGTGTTATTGTATGGAAGTAAACGTATGCTGTTTAACCACCTCGGGATTGCTAAGAGAGAAAGCGACGAATTCGTGAAGTGACTATCCTTCGTTTTGACGCTGATCTCTACCGAAGTCGATCGTTCTATTTCGTCAGTAAAGAATCCCATCAGCAGCTAGTTCCTGTAATTTCATATAGCAATTTCTTAGGGATTTAACTCTCTTTCGCAGCTCATCAGCACAGTTTTTCACAAATCACTTGTCATCTCAGTAATCGCCTAGGTAATAGAGAATCGTAATCACCGTGCTACATTAAAATAGAGGAGACCTATGTAACATCGGCAGCTTTCATAAGCTGAGCAAGCGAAGAAATATATCATAGCAGAAATCTGAGTGCCTTTCTTTTAGATTATCATTGATATGATGAACATCCGGCAATGCCATCTTACCACAGCTTGAAATTCAAAGTCGGTAGCCGAAGGATACAGGATTTGTTCTGCGTTATGTAGTATTGTGGCGACGTGGATAGCGCAGTGGTTAGGCTGGCGTCGATCAGGAAGGAGAGGCGCTGTTTCGAACCCCAACCCAACGGTCTTCTCCAGTCCACGTGGCAAGCCTTAGTCCAGCTATCTCCAAGGATTGCAAGACAAATCACAATCGTAACCTTTTATTTACTGCCTACTATAATTTTTAATGGCAAGGTATCATGTGAAATACGACTGAGATGATACTGAGATATTTGCAAAACCTTTCCTTTCTGGGGAGTAACGCGTTCACCACCACACCATGCGGGTCTTTCGACAATGGCGCGTTCGTTCGCCATCGCAAGCATATGCGGTTTGGACTCTTGCAAGTATCCCAGCATCATCTTAACCGCAAGGAGAATTATTTCATTGATAAACTAACATGGGGGTGACAAACAACTTTGTTCGGCTGAAGTTTCGCCGTCTTCGTCTTTCTCAGAGCCGATGATCTCAGTTGTTGTACATGGGCCTTCGTTCTCTAGATGTGGTTCCTTCGTCGTGGTATCGAGCCAAATCGCTTTTAGTGGAACACCACTCCAATGAAGCAACCTTTCTCGGCACACGCTTTTATACAGGATGGTTGTCGTTGGTAGCAATTGTCTGGTTATTATAACTTTTTTACCAGAACAATCCACCCTGCCGAAGACGGTATAACTATCAGCTTTTACAAAGCGTAGCCATATTTTTAAAACCGACCTTTTTTTTAACTTCTTTATGACCAATCAACAAATATTTTTCTGGTGGTAAGCTAATACAAGGTTGACAAGCAACATAACGATTAAGGCCCTCGGCGTTGACCAGTCTCTGAGCGATGCGCCATGAATTCGATTTAATCAAGGATCTTAGAGGTGATTGAATGCATATCTGGCCTTGAATTGTAGTGACCTACCGTGTATCGTGTCAGTGCTGCTATCCTCCTAGACAGGTCTGTAGGATTTTGCAAATCGCAGAGGCTTGGAAGACTTGGTAAGCCTAGGGTGTGCGGTTCCGAACCCACGTGTTCCTAACCGCGCTGCCTTGGACAGTCCCCCTCCTAAGAAAGGCAGTAGTAGATAGAAAGAACAATGAAGGAAGACAAACACACGCATTAATAAAATAATAAAAGGTAAACATTGTAGTGTAACATATCTTCGAATGCTCCATCTTTATGGATTTGTTCTGAGAATTCAACAGGATCCAGAGTATATTCTAGCAGCTGTTTAGGAGAAAATAGCCTATAACGCCAATAAATAAAGCCATATAAGTCTTAGAATGAAGTTGAGGCCAATTCGAAAAAAATGGGAATTATCTGGACTTGTGGAAGTTTTTCAGACTTCCATTTTCTTAATTTTGAAACGCTGGCAAACTTACCAAGATATGGAAGATAAAAGAAGCGACCATGTGGTGCGAATTAATGAAAATTGCTGAACAGCGGCAGTTAGCGAATAAACGCCTCAGCATTTCTTGTAAAGATCCTGGGTAAAGAATGTGATCTCCTACATAATCCTTAAGCAAACGCAGCCATTAATGCTCGTCCAGGAGGTGGCCTAAATATATAAAAGCTTTACTGCTATCGCTATTTGAGCAATATTGAGTTGAAACATAAACTTGTATTAAGATTAGCAAAGTGTTTCTTTTATGGTTCATTTTTAAACGTGTGGCAGGACGAGACAAAGTGGTAAAGCTTCTCCGTGACTCCTTCTTTGCAATCTTTTACGTGTGATCTGGGGTAAACAGCCATTGTCGTAAAGGTTTACATTGCCCCTTAAAGTCTTGCAATTGTCATTGCCACATTAAGCGCTTTTGTTTCTGTTTATTTCAAAGACAATGCAATGTTTATGTGTTTGACGAATTTCTAGGTTGATTCAGTCAAACCTCATGTGAAAATTCTACCATGGGCACCGCAGCGTGATATTTTGGCTCACAAAAACACGATACTTTTCTTCACACATGGAGGGCTGAAAAGGTGAAGTGCAATTTTTCTTTGTTATCAGTAGTTTTTATAAACGAGCATGTAGCACATTGGTTAGAGGTGCCCTGCGATTTACAGGGCCTGCATCTATCCCAAGGACGACGTAAACTAGCCTTTCGATCTCCGGGTCGGTAATTTAGCACAGCAAAAAAAAAACAAAAAAACACTGGCATGACGACAAATCAGAAAGATCTAGCTGCTCATTTTTAAGGAAAAATAGGCATTTAATCATCTCCACGATGCATAGTGGAATCGAATGCTCGGCGCTTCCTTAAGCGATCGGTCCACTCCGAACGCCTTGTCCTCCTTTCTCTGTAGTCATACAAACTTCACGTTTGATAGAATCTTGGTGTTGAGCTGATACTCGATTTTGGAAAGTAGAAATGTCTTTTTCATCAGTGTCAGCTGTCTTTCAACAATGAAATCATTCGAGAAGCACTTCGCACCTCTTTTTCAACTCAACATGTCCCGGTGTGTTGCGCTGCTTGAGCGTGACGAAGAGCGTCATATTTCTCGTCGACGACCTACTTAAAAAATTAGTGGCACTTGGCTTTAGTGGTTTTCATCTCGTCAACTTAGTATTCAGGGGAGTCCATTGGCTGTTGTATTATGCCGTCAGTGGTTGTCTACGCCGCAGCACCTCGTGTTCTCACCACACTTTTTGACACCTTTTCGTGTTTTCCAGCTTCCCTTATGCTCATTTGTTGACGATATATAGTCTTCCAAATTTCCTCTTCTGCATTTTTAATATAAAACACTCTTAGCACGGACACCATATTTAAAAGGTCTTCGTTAAAGATAAATGCGCTATTTGTTTACACAGGAGACGGGAACCCAGTGCACATGTGAAATCGAGAAACACAATGTTGTCAAAGAAATGGTCGTGGAGCTAGTATTTTCCTTTCAGAGCATTTTTCCCTCTCATTTTCTTTCTTTTCATATCACCTTTTCTCTTCTCCATTTTCCCTTTTCACTCTTCCTTTTCAATTCAAAAAATATTTCTCATTTCTCTTTCTCTTTTTTCCCGTTTCCCGTTTGCCTTCTGTTTTACGACATTTCTTACAATTTCGATTTTCTAACAGCCTTCCTAAGACGCTCAATCTTTGCAGCTACTGGATCTGAATCGTTAGGGCTTCTGTTAATCATTGTTTGCCAAGAGAGAAAACGACGAAGTAAGGATATAGTCACCCACTAACTAGAATTGATCGTTAATCTTCCCGTTTGTTCTTCTAGATGAAGATAATGTTCGCATCAATGTCCGACATCTTTCACCCTATTTCTGAAATTGACCCATCGTCAGCCAGTCCATCTCCTCCTGAGTAGAGAAGATGACAAAACAATCATCTATATACCTGCAGTAGAGTAGTGGCCGGGGGTCGATAACCGGGGCTTCTATTCTAGACATGAACGCAATGGCGAGAGTTGGTGCCAACAGCTGTCCCATTGCGCATCCCAGCCCTCTCAGTCATAAAAGTCAATATCCTTCCACAGAAAACTAAAATACCAGCACGGAAACTTCTTAAGGGGCTTTTGCATAAGTGTAGAAATCCTGCAATGACTAGCAGGGAGGAGTGCCCTGAGATCACAGTTGATCTCTCTGCTTACCTTCGTATCGATCGTCGATGTGGGGTGCTGCAGTCGTCAACCATATGCGACTCTGAGCAGCTGCCCTTCCTCGGTGGAAGACAGGTGGAAAAAAAGCGGTGGGTTTTTCCGAGAAGCCGTAGATCTTGTGATTATCGCTCAGATTTTCATCTTTCTGTTTGTGCTGTTGAAGTGATTGACCTAGTAAGTTGCGTATTAGTGTACCCTTCCAGGCTCTGAAGAAGGCGATTCTGCCGAAACGTCAGCTACGATTGTGTTGCTCGTATGTGTTATTGTATGGAAGTAAACGTATGCTGTTTAACCACCTCGGGATTGCTAAGAGAGAAAGCGACGAATTCGTGAAGTGACTATCCTTCGTTTTGACGCTGATCTCTACCGAAGTCGATCGTTCTATTTCGTCAGTAAAGAATCCCATCAGCAGCTAGTTCCTGTAATTTCATATAGCAATTTCTTAGGGATTTAACTCTCTTTCGCAGCTCATCAGCACAGTTTTTCACAAATCACTTGTCATCTCAGTAATCGCCTAGGTAATAGAGAATCGTAATCACCGTGCTACATTAAAATAGAGGAGACCTATGTAACATCGGCAGCTTTCATAAGCTGAGCAAGCGAAGAAATATATCATAGCAGAAATCTGAGTGCCTTTCTTTTAGATTATCATTGATATGATGAACATCCGGCAATGCCATCTTACCACAGCTTGAAATTCAAAGTCGGTAGCCGAAGGATACAGGATTTGTTCTGCGTTATGTAGTATTGTGGCGACGTGGATAGCGCAGTGGTTAGGCTGGCGTCGATCAGGAAGGAGAGGCGCTGTTTCGAACCCCAACCCAACGGTCTTCTCCAGTCCACGTGGCAAGCCTTAGTCCAGCTATCTCCAAGGATTGCAAGACAAATCACAATCGTAACCTTTTATTTACTGCCTACTATAATTTTTAATGGCAAGGTATCATGTGAAATACGACTGAGATGATACTGAGATATTTGCAAAACCTTTCCTTTCTGGGGAGTAACGCGTTCACCACCACACCATGCGGGTCTTTCGACAATGGCGCGTTCGTTCGCCATCGCAAGCATATGCGGTTTGGACTCTTGCAAGTATCCCAGCATCATCTTAACCGCAAGGAGAATTATTTCATTGATAAACTAACATGGGGGTGACAAACAACTTTGTTCGGCTGAAGTTTCGCCGTCTTCGTCTTTCTCAGAGCCGATGATCTCAGTTGTTGTACATGGGCCTTCGTTCTCTAGATGTGGTTCCTTCGTCGTGGTATCGAGCCAAATCGCTTTTAGTGGAACACCACTCCAATGAAGCAACCTTTCTCGGCACACGCTTTTATACAGGATGGTTGTCGTTGGTAGCAATTGTCTGGTTATTATAACTTTTTTACCAGAACAATCCACCCTGCCGAAGACGGTATAACTATCAGCTTTTACAAAGCGTAGCCATATTTTTAAAACCGACCTTTTTTTTAACTTCTTTATGACCAATCAACAAATATTTTTCTGGTGGTAAGCTAATACAAGGTTGACAAGCAACATAACGATTAAGGCCCTCGGCGTTGACCAGTCTCTGAGCGATGCGCCATGAATTCGATTTAATCAAGGATCTTAGAGGTGATTGAATGCATATCTGGCCTTGAATTGTAGTGACCTACCGTGTATCGTGTCAGTGCTGCTATCCTCCTAGACAGGTCTGTAGGATTTTGCAAATCGCAGAGGCTTGGAAGACTTGGTAAGCCTAGGGTGTGCGGTTCCGAACCCACGTGTTCCTAACCGCGCTGCCTTGGACAGTCCCCCTCCTAAGAAAGGCAGTAGTAGATAGAAAGAACAATGAAGGAAGACAAACACACGCATTAATAAAATAATAAAAGGTAAACATTGTAGTGTAACATATCTTCGAATGCTCCATCTTTATGGATTTGTTCTGAGAATTCAACAGGATCCAGAGTATATTCTAGCAGCTGTTTAGGAGAAAATAGCCTATAACGCCAATAAATAAAGCCATATAAGTCTTAGAATGAAGTTGAGGCCAATTCGAAAAAAATGGGAATTATCTGGACTTGTGGAAGTTTTTCAGACTTCCATTTTCTTAATTTTGAAACGCTGGCAAACTTACCAAGATATGGAAGATAAAAGAAGCGACCATGTGGTGCGAATTAATGAAAATTGCTGAACAGCGGCAGTTAGCGAATAAACGCCTCAGCATTTCTTGTAAAGATCCTGGGTAAAGAATGTGATCTCCTACATAATCCTTAAGCAAACGCAGCCATTAATGCTCGTCCAGGAGGTGGCCTAAATATATAAAAGCTTTACTGCTATCGCTATTTGAGCAATATTGAGTTGAAACATAAACTTGTATTAAGATTAGCAAAGTGTTTCTTTTATGGTTCATTTTTAAACGTGTGGCAGGACGAGACAAAGTGGTAAAGCTTCTCCGTGACTCCTTCTTTGCAATCTTTTACGTGTGATCTGGGGTAAACAGCCATTGTCGTAAAGGTTTACATTGCCCCTTAAAGTCTTGCAATTGTCATTGCCACATTAAGCGCTTTTGTTTCTGTTTATTTCAAAGACAATGCAATGTTTATGTGTTTGACGAATTTCTAGGTTGATTCAGTCAAACCTCATGTGAAAATTCTACCATGGGCACCGCAGCGTGATATTTTGGCTCACAAAAACACGATACTTTTCTTCACACATGGAGGGCTGAAAAGGTGAAGTGCAATTTTTCTTTGTTATCAGTAGTTTTTATAAACGAGCATGTAGCACATTGGTTAGAGGTGCCCTGCGATTTACAGGGCCTGCATCTATCCCAAGGACGACGTAAACTAGCCTTTCGATCTCCGGGTCGGTAATTTAGCACAGCAAAAAAAAAACAAAAAAACACTGGCATGACGACAAATCAGAAAGATCTAGCTGCTCATTTTTAAGGAAAAATAGGCATTTAATCATCTCCACGATGCATAGTGGAATCGAATGCTCGGCGCTTCCTTAAGCGATCGGTCCACTCCGAACGCCTTGTCCTCCTTTCTCTGTAGTCATACAAACTTCACGTTTGATAGAATCTTGGTGTTGAGCTGATACTCGATTTTGGAAAGTAGAAATGTCTTTTTCATCAGTGTCAGCTGTCTTTCAACAATGAAATCATTCGAGAAGCACTTCGCACCTCTTTTTCAACTCAACATGTCCCGGTGTGTTGCGCTGCTTGAGCGTGACGAAGAGCGTCATATTTCTCGTCGACGACCTACTTAAAAAATTAGTGGCACTTGGCTTTAGTGGTTTTCATCTCGTCAACTTAGTATTCAGGGGAGTCCATTGGCTGTTGTATTATGCCGTCAGTGGTTGTCTACGCCGCAGCACCTCGTGTTCTCACCACACTTTTTGACACCTTTTCGTGTTTTCCAGCTTCCCTTATGCTCATTTGTTGACGATATATAGTCTTCCAAATTTCCTCTTCTGCATTTTTAATATAAAACACTCTTAGCACGGACACCATATTTAAAAGGTCTTCGTTAAAGATAAATGCGCTATTTGTTTACACAGGAGACGGGAACCCAGTGCACATGTGAAATCGAGAAACACAATGTTGTCAAAGAAATGGTCGTGGAGCTAGTATTTTCCTTTCAGAGCATTTTTCCCTCTCATTTTCTTTCTTTTCATATCACCTTTTCTCTTCTCCATTTTCCCTTTTCACTCTTCCTTTTCAATTCAAAAAATATTTCTCATTTCTCTTTCTCTTTTTTCCCGTTTCCCGTTTGCCTTCTGTTTTACGACATTTCTTACAATTTCGATTTTCTAACAGCCTTCCTAAGACGCTCAATCTTTGCAGCTACTGGATCTGAATCGTTAGGGCTTCTGTTAATCATTGTTTGCCAAGAGAGAAAACGACGAAGTAAGGATATAGTCACCCACTAACTAGAATTGATCGTTAATCTTCCCGTTTGTTCTTCTAGATGAAGATAATGTTCGCATCAATGTCCGACATCTTTCACCCTATTTCTGAAATTGACCCATCGTCAGCCATTACTGTTAGTCTTCTCTTTTCCATTCTTGCTTCTCTGTAAATCTGTACAAGCTCAGAAAGATACAGGTGCTTGATTGCGTTTTGTGCGTTTCCAGGATGGTAGATTCTTTAGAGATTCTAGAAACAAACGTTTTAGAAGCGACCTTTAAATCCCCTGCCTTCTAGCGGTATCGGGAAGGTTCTGGATGAGCCAATTATTCTTCTTTGGCATTACTCTTTGACACTATTCATAACATAACGATGTCGTTCGAAATGTTGAACAAAGTACAAAACACTAATTTGTGATAGTTGCTCTCTTTTTTAAAATTTTCCAACTTGCTGTTTTATGTTAGAGATATGAACCAGCTCGAAAAAGGCTATGGTCCAATCTTGTGCTGAAGTCTGTGATAAGAATGAATGCGATAGAGGAAAGTCCTCATCCAACAATAGCTGCAAATTACATTCGGCACTTCTCACTTGGATCCGCGTAGGTCCAAATGGTATTAATCGTTTTGAAAAATCCACGCATCCTCTGGTACGATTTCTGCCACCGGTTACTAGCGTTAAGTTGTAAAAACTTTTTTTAAAATTAATCGTGACGTTGAAATTTTTGACGATAACTTTGCAAAAGGTATTGCCTTCTCCATGGCCAGCGTAGCGCAGCAGTAAGGTGACCTACAATATACATGGGTCCCATCCCGCACCCCAGAATCAGCAAGCCTTCATCGTTCGGGGCTGAGCAATTTAGTACCATAGCGATCTAGAACGATAGCACTACTTCTTTGATACATTGGTGGGCCCCAGCGCATGAGTGCATTGCCCATATTGCATTCATTCACTTCTAACGATGTTTGGCGTAGATATATGTATGAGCATCTCTCAGTGATTGATGAAATCCGAAAACTTTATCTTTTTTACCATGCCTTACTAGCTTGACTTACGTCATTGCTTTTTCCATAAAAGCTTTTTCAAGCATTATGAAATAACCAGATCATATTTACATAGTAAATCATTGCTCAGACAAATGTAAAAACCAGCATTGTTCCAAACAGCGACGACTGTAAGCAAAGGATTCTAGTCGTTTTTTCAATTACCAAACTCCTTTTGATAAGACTAGTATATTTCCCACTTCTTGTTCCGGAGAACAATTTTAACCGATTTCATGATGCTATTTAGTGGGCGACGTGCTTTTCTTGCGATTGGCGCAAATGATGTTTTTGGTTCGCCTCACAAACGGAGTTTTTCTAGAGGAGTCTTAGAGATGAATGAGTGGGGATAAGGTTTCTTACTTTTATTCATTTTGATAAGCATCTTTATAATGCGTTCAGATTGTTGAGCTCTAATAAGAGTTAGAGTTTTTCTTGCACCACCCTCCTTCATATCTACTGCACTGTTCACATCTTGCACCTCTTGCATTCAATTTGTTTCCTCGCACTCATCTTCCACGAAGGCCTTCGGATCCATCAAATGTGGATTCGTCTATTGCTTGAGATTGTCGCCTTTATGAATGTCGTTGAATGCCGGTTGATCCAATGCTCTTTGGAGTCCCAGGATAGCAGGGCTGGCTAGTGTGTTCTTACCTGGGCTGCAGAGTGAAGCATTTCTAGAGAAGTCCGCCTCCAATTTTCAGACCCCCAAGGGATGAAGGGCTTGGTGAGTCTGGTGCAGGGTCGAACCATCACAGGAGGATTCTGCCAGTGCGGTTCTCGGACTAACTGCAATATTGGTTGTTGTAAATAACTGGTCTGGTGTTTATTCATTTCATATTCATTCCATTGCGAAACGTTACGCGAATCAACATGGAAGTCATTGCCCGCATTTAAGTGAAACCGCCCGAATACGTATCTTGGCACATCACTATTCGGGCAATATAAATTAGTCCAGTGCAGGTGAGGCCCTGTCCTTTGAAGCTGGCGGCTCCATAGATCAAAATGAAAGGTCGCTTAAGTCAGTGTTTATTCTTTGTACGAAACCAAGCGTTGTTAGAGGATTATTCTCCAATATACGTCCCACGCATTCGACCCCGTTAGTCGCATCATGGAAGAGACTAGAAGCATATTTGATTGGATGCTTTATAATAGCTTGCGAGTGCATGGAGACGCATCAAATCGGTGATTTTATTTGACCTGACATTTGTGCAAATTCGCCGGCGACAAAGGAATGAAGCGCTGTTTTATCTGGAGAGCACAGGATCGAACCAGCAGTCTTGGACGTAGCGCAGTGCACTTCAACCATTGCGATACACGTGTGCTCAGCACTACAGTATGTCATATCAAATCCAGTATTATATTTAGTGTAAAGGAAGGCATTTGCTCAAACACAGCTATGCTCTTTTTGCCATTTTTTGCTGATCAACCTCGCAATTCGCTGCTGGCAAGAGATATGGGTTTCGCCGAGGTGATCTACAAAAAGGTTCGCAGTATGCATGAAAAATTTTACACAACAGGTACGATTCCTAGAGTAAACTTGAGGATTTGGTTGTTCTAGGTGTCCAGATGATTTTACGTTTAGTTCGCCATTCTTTAAAAATCTTTCAATTTTCTATTTATCGAGTAAGCACTGCGTAGGAGGTATGTATAGGCTTGCATGGAAAGCCAGGGTTAACATGTCACGGCAAAGTATTGTCGTTAATGTAAAATTGCTCAAATGAGAAACTATTGAGAATAATGTTAACCTTTTATTTTCTGCCTACTATAATATTTTGCGGTAGAATATAATGTGAACTAAAATCACAACGATGCAGAGATGAACTTGGACCCGAGTCCAGATCGAACCACAATTTCCCTTTCCGAGGGTTCGTGCATTACACACTGTGCCACGGAGGCCTTTGCTCTACGTTTCCCTCAGCTATTTTTCTATCTAACGCTGTCATCAGCAATTTTTCTTGTTAAGAATAAGGTTTCAAAGAAAGAGTAACATGAATACAACACTATATTACAGAATATCACCAAAGAGGAGCTGACGATAAAAATTAATAAAGTGCTTACTGATGGAAATCTCTTGGCACAGTTGCGTAAGGTATGGAAGATTTCCACCCTTTCTACCAGTAAATTTTCCTCAAAAATCACTTTTTTTTCAAAAAATTTTTATGTGTAAAAATTGCTTTATCCAAAATCGGCTGGTGATAAACTAAAAGATCTAATTAAAATGAATGACGTTCTTTTTTAATCATATTTAAAAATGTTTCTTATTTCTATAAATTTTTTTAAAAATCAGGATGGAAAATCCTGAAAAAAGTCAATTTTCTCACTTGTCGTTATTTCATTGCCTTAAAAATTCCACTATTGCGTTTTCTAAGAGAAATTTAACCTTAAATGATGGCATTTAATTGAAGTTGAGTCGACAGTTTTTGGACCACGTGGTCGAACCACTCGAGTACGGTACACAATGGGCGGAGCGTATCATGAAAACGAGCATGGTGCAGTCGAAGTACTACAAAAATCGTGGACGATTACTCTCGTGGATTTCATTCCTACATATTGATTTTTTTCTTGTCACATTATTGATTTGTTGGTTCCTATTTTAATTTTACTACTTTAATGACATTTGTTGGCCTAAGAAATTTCTACTTCTTCTTTCAACTTTTTTGCTAAGTGTACGATTTGGTTCCACTTAGAGCTGTCTACCTTATAAGCAGTTTTGTATTAAATTTTATGTAAAGACAAATATTGAGAAAAGCGTTGAGACTTCTTCAAGTTTTCTGCACGAAAGCGTCCTTCAATTCTGTGAATAAAACGAATCCACATGGGACTCCATTTTCCTAGAAATTCGCTGGAAGAGAAGATAAAGAAATATTTCCGTCCCATGAGAGAGCCTTTCAGGAAATTTTTTTCACTCGAATATTAGCCGTTAAATATGAGGAGAATATCCGAGTGGATACTGGACAGCGAAGCACAAAGTGCAATCAGCAAGTTTTTAGGATACCTTAGGACCTTAGTACTTTTCAGATTGGAAGCTTTCCATCTCACTTTTTTATGTAATTGCAAAGAAACCGTGTAATTCTACTGTTTATGTAACTTGCTACATTGTTGACTCTATAACGGATTCTGTTTGACTGGTACTTTATTGGTTTGCTAACACTTTTTTTTGGAGCTTTGAAATGAAAGTGAGTATGATTCCCCAAGACCAGCTGTGACACCCAGCGTTGATTCGATTTTATTTGGGCTTTGAGAGAAAGTACCGATGTCCTTTCTGCTCAGGTTGCCGTTGCAGGAGGTGGGTTATCTCCTGTACACCATAAACATCTTCTCGTCACGGGGTGAAAGTGAATCGTTGAGGCAAGAAATAAAATAAGTACAAAATAAATAATGGAATGGATAACAATGGAATAATGGCTGGAATGGAATGTGTACAGAAGTGCGAAGTAGTCCAAGAGCTCCTCAAGAATATTTCGTGAGTAGCGTTACGAACA
Source organism: Angiostrongylus cantonensis (assembly GCA_009735665.1). NCBI lineage: Eukaryota > Metazoa > Nematoda > Chromadorea > Rhabditida > Metastrongylidae > Angiostrongylus > Angiostrongylus cantonensis. The sequence continues at coordinate 194,973 of MQTX01000119.1, read as the reverse complement.
AGTAAATGGCTCCTCCTATTCTCGTTTTCCTAAACATTTTTTCCGTCATCTACTGCGTTGCTTGTCCCAGGAGAATTCATGAAGTCTTTTTTTGATGAATTGCAAATTCCAACTCCGCTGCCGGCTGCCAAAGTGAATAGGCTCTTTTTGTTCTTATCGTTCCTTTTCTCCCTACATTATGCGTTACGTTGTGTGTATGATAATATAAAAGAGTTACGTTAGGAAATTTTTCAGACACTTATCTGACAAGTTCATAGAAAGTTTTTTGTCGTGTTCACATTCTTATTTACTGCCTAATACCACTTTCATGGTAGGGTAATATGTCAAGTCAGCCACAACGATACTAAGATATTTGCAAAACGTGGGCGGTGGGCTAGATCAAATTACGATTTTCCTTTCCGGGGGGCCACGCCTTAAACATTGCGCCACGGAGGCCTTTTCTCTGGCACTGGTAGATAGAAACTTAGTTGAGAGAAAAGCGAAGCAAGAGCGCCTGTGGCGCAATGTGTAATGCTCGAGCCCCCGGAAAGGGAAATCGTGGCTCCTCTGGCCTGAAGTCGAAGTTTTGCGAATATCTCAGCATCGTTGTGGTTGTGGTTGCAACAGCTCTTTTTTACTTCATTCCTGTAAAGGGAAGACATCTCATTAGAGGGCTTAAAAGGTTATGAAGTTTTTTTTTCATTATGGTCGGTTCTTAAACGGGTGCAGTACTGCTCATTTTTATTAAGATGATGTTTTTTCTCGTATTTTGTGAAAATTGCGTCTGTACATTATCCTTACTCGCTAAAATGTTCGTCCACGTTTAAGGTTGATGTGTGGGCGTTGTATTTTTCGGAAGGATCTCAGCCTTAATAAGAATTCGAGAAGTTTTATCGTTGCTTTCCAAATTTGGCAGCGATTTTACGTAACATTTAAAGAATAACTGGAACCAGTGGTTTTAAATGAAGGCGATATCTAGCACTTGAGCAAATCTGTTAGGTTATTTGGATGAAGAGCGGCAATCCTTCCATGGCATCAATTTTGAAAGCTTTTTCCTTGGATCACCTATATCATCCCAACTCATATCCATGCAATCGACCAACAACTTATCTGGACAGTGTTATCCTCCATAGTTCGGCTTCTTGTTTAACCGTTTTCGTGAATGTTAATAGACAATAATAAATAGCTTCCGAGATGCTGCTGCAACGTCGGTGGCATAAGGTTGCCTCAGCCGGCCTTTTAAAAGTGATTTAGGGGTTAGAGCCTAAGTTAAATTACTAAGTGATAGACCTGTTGTATATCATAGTTCACCATCAAAAGAATCCACCTCTCTACGAAGTGAGCCAGTAAATTATTGGTTCTACCCCTATGCCATAGTGAAACTTATTCTGCTGCGTGGTCAGTCATTTGCTAGCAGGCTATTTTGCAATGAATAGATAAGAACACGTCCACCTCTTGACAGCCCGGAAGTTATTGGCATAAGCCAAATCCAACATTTCTGTCTTTGTTGGCAGCCGAATCACTTCGTCATATCTAAACCGATTTTATGAACGTCAGCTACTTTGTTCCCTCTCCGTAATCTATGTGATGAAATCTATTGTTCTCTTTTTTATAGCAATCGCAAGATTGTTATTCAGCACACCTTTACTTTCTTACACAAATATAACACATGTAACACAACGGTAGCTGGCGTTTCGGCAATATCGCCTTCTTTAGAGCCTGGAAGGGTACGCGTTGGGTGGTACGTGTCATATTTGTAAGGAAGTAAAGGTCAACCTCGCGTATGCTATAAAAATGAGAACAGTAGATTTATAATCCAGTGCCGAGGTTAGTAGGAAGTCGATCTTGAAAATTATGTGAAGAAAATTGATTCACTTACTACTCGAGTATACAATTCTTCGGTCCTTTCTCAGATATTTCGGTAACCCAGATGAACTGACTTCTCCAATGGCATGTGTCTAAGTGTTTCTACTTAATTGGTTTCTTGGCAGTCTCATTGATCGTGCGGAAGATTTTCTTTTCTTCTGTGGTTCGAATTCGCTATGTTAGGATGTTTCCACTTCGTCAACACGTGTAGTCGTCGACACTTGTGGATCGGAGAGAGATTCGTCACAATGGAGCTTTGTTCATTCCAGGATGTTGACTATTACTGGCAGAGTTCTATTTTCAAGTAGTCATAGAAAAGTCGCACTCCATGGTGTGTGTGTTATTTTTTTCTTACAACTCTTTAATTTCATTCTTTTTGGAATAGAGCACCTCTCCACCCTGCATGTGGGGTCCTTTTGACGCTGCAGTTTAACATTCAGGCACACGATTTTCCCACTGTACGACGATAAACCATTGAGAAGGAATCTTACGTAATTTCCTTTTTAACTGATCAGTGCCTATTACAAGTTGCATTTAACTCGACGTTTAAGAAAAACATGTTTATTTATTATTGAAAGGTCGCCTAGGAGAAAGCGTCCACGACATTACGACCGTTCGTTAAAAAAAAGCTTAGACTTAACTTTGACGAAACTTAGAACATTAAGCAGTTTCTTAACATCAACTTAGCAAGTGTGGCTAATGGAAAATCCACGCTCTTAGTTCATTCCTTGCCAGTTTTCCTAAACACAGAAGTTTTTGCTCTTAAAAAAGCATTACTAAGTTCGCTGACTTACTTCTAAAGTTTCCTTCAACAGCCTTCGTAGAACGTTTTCGGAATTTTTTCTCATTTTTCCTCTTTGCTCGTCTTTTTGGTCCTAGTAGTTTCTTGTTCTTCAATGTCCTCTTTGGAATTCGTTAATGCTCGGCTACGAAGATAAGGTGTATATTTTGCGTGCCGCATTATTAGGAAAGAAAGTGTCACCAAAACTAGAAATTTTGCTTTCAGAAAATACCTTTTGGTTAAAGAGATATCGTCTCTGTATGCTTAAAAAATTTTTATGTGTAAAACTTGCTTTATCTAAAATCGGCTGGTGATAAACTAAAAGATCTAATTAAAATGAATGACGTTCTTTTTTAATCATATTTAAAAATGTTTCTTATTTCTATAAATTTTTTTAAAAATCAGGATGGAAAATCCTGAAAAAAGTCAATTTTCTCACTTGTCGTTATTTCATTGCCTTAAAAATTCCACTATTGCGTTTTCTAAGAGAAATTTAACCTTAAATGATGGCATTTAATTGAAGTTGAGTCGACAGTTTTTGGACCACGTGGTCGAACCACTCGAGTACGGTACACAATGGGCGGAGCGTATCATGAAAACGAGCATGGTGCAGTCGAAGTACTACAAAAATCGTGGACGATTACTCTCGTGGATTTCATTCCTACATATTGATTTTTTTCTTGTCACATTATTGATTTGTTGGTTCCTATTTTAATTTTACTACTTTAATGACATTTGTTGGCCTAAGAAATTTCTACTTCTTCTTTCAACTTTTTTGCTAAGTGTACGATTTGGTTCCACTTAGAGCTGTCTACCTTATAAGCAGTTTTGTATTAAATTTTATGTAAAGACAAATATTGAGAAAAGCGTTGAGACTTCTTCAAGTTTTCTGCACGAAAGCGTCCTTCAATTCTGTGAATAAAACGAATCCACATGGGACTCCATTTTCCTAGAAATTCGCTGGAAGAGAAGATAAAGAAATATTTCCGTCCCATGAGAGAGCCTTTCAGGAAATTTTTTTCACTCGAATATTAGCCGTTAAATATGAGGAGAATATCCGAGTGGATACTGGACAGCGAAGCACAAAGTGCAATCAGCAAGTTTTTAGGATACCTTAGGACCTTAGTACTTTTCAGATTGGAAGCTTTCCATCTCACTTTTTTATGTAATTGCAAAGAAACCGTGTAATTCTACTGTTTATGTAACTTGCTACATTGTTGACTCTATAACGGATTCTGTTTGACTGGTACTTTATTGGTTTGCTAACACTTTTTTTTGGAGCTTTGAAATGAAAGTGAGTATGATTCCCCAAGACCAGCTGTGACACCCAGCGTTGATTCGATTTTATTTGGGCTTTGAGAGAAAGTACCGATGTCCTTTCTGCTCAGGTTGCCGTTGCAGGAGGTGGGTTATCTCCTGTACACCATAAACATCTTCTCGTCACGGGGTGAAAGTGAATCGTTGAGGCAAGAAATAAAATAAGTACAAAATAAATAATGGAATGGATAACAATGGAATAATGGCTGGAATGGAATGTGTACAGAAGTGCGAAGTAGTCCAAGAGCTCCTCAAGAATATTTCGTGAGTAGCGTTACGAACAAGTAAATGGCTCCTCCTATTCTCGTTTTCCTAAACATTTTTTCCGTCATCTACTGCGTTGCTTGTCCCAGGAGAATTCATGAAGTCTTTTTTTGATGAATTGCAAATTCCAACTCCGCTGCCGGCTGCCAAAGTGAATAGGCTCTTTTTGTTCTTATCGTTCCTTTTCTCCCTACATTATGCGTTACGTTGTGTGTATGATAATATAAAAGAGTTACGTTAGGAAATTTTTCAGACACTTATCTGACAAGTTCATAGAAAGTTTTTTGTCGTGTTCACATTCTTATTTACTGCCTAATACCACTTTCATGGTAGGGTAATATGTCAAGTCAGCCACAACGATACTAAGATATTTGCAAAACGTGGGCGGTGGGCTAGATCAAATTACGATTTTCCTTTCCGGGGGGCCACGCCTTAAACATTGCGCCACGGAGGCCTTTTCTCTGGCACTGGTAGATAGAAACTTAGTTGAGAGAAAAGCGAAGCAAGAGCGCCTGTGGCGCAATGTGTAATGCTCGAGCCCCCGGAAAGGGAAATCGTGGCTCCTCTGGCCTGAAGTCGAAGTTTTGCGAATATCTCAGCATCGTTGTGGTTGTGGTTGCAACAGCTCTTTTTTACTTCATTCCTGTAAAGGGAAGACATCTCATTAGAGGGCTTAAAAGGTTATGAAGTTTTTTTTTCATTATGGTCGGTTCTTAAACGGGTGCAGTACTGCTCATTTTTATTAAGATGATGTTTTTTCTCGTATTTTGTGAAAATTGCGTCTGTACATTATCCTTACTCGCTAAAATGTTCGTCCACGTTTAAGGTTGATGTGTGGGCGTTGTATTTTTCGGAAGGATCTCAGCCTTAATAAGAATTCGAGAAGTTTTATCGTTGCTTTCCAAATTTGGCAGCGATTTTACGTAACATTTAAAGAATAACTGGAACCAGTGGTTTTAAATGAAGGCGATATCTAGCACTTGAGCAAATCTGTTAGGTTATTTGGATGAAGAGCGGCAATCCTTCCATGGCATCAATTTTGAAAGCTTTTTCCTTGGATCACCTATATCATCCCAACTCATATCCATGCAATCGACCAACAACTTATCTGGACAGTGTTATCCTCCATAGTTCGGCTTCTTGTTTAACCGTTTTCGTGAATGTTAATAGACAATAATAAATAGCTTCCGAGATGCTGCTGCAACGTCGGTGGCATAAGGTTGCCTCAGCCGGCCTTTTAAAAGTGATTTAGGGGTTAGAGCCTAAGTTAAATTACTAAGTGATAGACCTGTTGTATATCATAGTTCACCATCAAAAGAATCCACCTCTCTACGAAGTGAGCCAGTAAATTATTGGTTCTACCCCTATGCCATAGTGAAACTTATTCTGCTGCGTGGTCAGTCATTTGCTAGCAGGCTATTTTGCAATGAATAGATAAGAACACGTCCACCTCTTGACAGCCCGGAAGTTATTGGCATAAGCCAAATCCAACATTTCTGTCTTTGTTGGCAGCCGAATCACTTCGTCATATCTAAACCGATTTTATGAACGTCAGCTACTTTGTTCCCTCTCCGTAATCTATGTGATGAAATCTATTGTTCTCTTTTTTATAGCAATCGCAAGATTGTTATTCAGCACACCTTTACTTTCTTACACAAATATAACACATGTAACACAACGGTAGCTGGCGTTTCGGCAATATCGCCTTCTTTAGAGCCTGGAAGGGTACGCGTTGGGTGGTACGTGTCATATTTGTAAGGAAGTAAAGGTCAACCTCGCGTATGCTATAAAAATGAGAACAGTAGATTTATAATCCAGTGCCGAGGTTAGTAGGAAGTCGATCTTGAAAATTATGTGAAGAAAATTGATTCACTTACTACTCGAGTATACAATTCTTCGGTCCTTTCTCAGATATTTCGGTAACCCAGATGAACTGACTTCTCCAATGGCATGTGTCTAAGTGTTTCTACTTAATTGGTTTCTTGGCAGTCTCATTGATCGTGCGGAAGATTTTCTTTTCTTCTGTGGTTCGAATTCGCTATGTTAGGATGTTTCCACTTCGTCAACACGTGTAGTCGTCGACACTTGTGGATCGGAGAGAGATTCGTCACAATGGAGCTTTGTTCATTCCAGGATGTTGACTATTACTGGCAGAGTTCTATTTTCAAGTAGTCATAGAAAAGTCGCACTCCATGGTGTGTGTGTTATTTTTTTCTTACAACTCTTTAATTTCATTCTTTTTGGAATAGAGCACCTCTCCACCCTGCATGTGGGGTCCTTTTGACGCTGCAGTTTAACATTCAGGCACACGATTTTCCCACTGTACGACGATAAACCATTGAGAAGGAATCTTACGTAATTTCCTTTTTAACTGATCAGTGCCTATTACAAGTTGCATTTAACTCGACGTTTAAGAAAAACATGTTTATTTATTATTGAAAGGTCGCCTAGGAGAAAGCGTCCACGACATTACGACCGTCGTTAAAAAATGAAAGGTCGCCTAGGAGAAAGCGTCCACGACATTACGACCGTTCGTTAAAAAAAAGCTTAGACTTAACTTTGACGAAACTTAGAACATTAAGCAGTTTCTTAACATCAACTTAGCAAGTGTGGCTAATGGAAAATCCACGCTCTTAGTTCATTCCTTGCCAGTTTTCCTAAACACAGAAGTTTTTGCTCTTAAAAAAGCATTACTAAGTTCGCTGACTTACTTCTAAAGTTTCCTTCAACAGCCTTCGTAGAACGTTTTCGGAATTTTTTCTCATTTTTCCTCTTTGCTCGTCTTTTTGGTCCTAGTAGTTTCTTGTTCTTCAATGTCCTCTTTGGAATTCGTTAATGCTCGGCTACGAAGATAAGGTGTATATTTTGCGTGCCGCATTATTAGGAAAGAAAGTGTCACCAAAACTAGAAATTTTGCTTTCAGAAAATACCTTTTGGTTAAAGAGATATCGTCTCTGTATGCTTCCACATTTTCATGCTTGCTTAACTTTCGTTGCTTAGACCTCTATTTTCCTATTTTTTTCATTGACTTCGCTGAAGCAACTAACCGGATTATAAGAAGGTTAACTGAATTGAACGCTTGAGTTTCAGTTTTTGTAACCCAGGTATTATTTCTTTTTGAGTGTTTCCATATTTTTTAGCATCGTATCTTAAATATGGAAGTGTAAGGTGAAACACTAATTTGTGATAGTTGCTCTCTTTTTTAAAATTTTCCAACTTGCTGTTTTATGTTAGAGATATGAACCAGCTCGAAAAAGGCTATGGTCCAATCTTGTGCTGAAGTCTGTGATAAGAATGAATGCGATAGAGGAAAGTCCTCATCCAACAATAGCTGCAAATTACATTCGGCACTTCTCACTTGGATCCGCGTAGGTCCAAATGGTATTAATCGTTTTGAAAAATCCACGCATCCTCTGGTACGATTTCTGCCACCGGTTACTAGCGTTAAGTTGTAAAAACTTTTTTTAAAATTAATCGTGACGTTGAAATTTTTGACGATAACTTTGCAAAAGGTATTGCCTTCTCCATGGCCAGCGTAGCGCAGCAGTAAGGTGACCTACAATATACATGGGTCCCATCCCGCACCCCAGAATCAGCAAGCCTTCATCGTTCGGGGCTGAGCAATTTAGTACCATAGCGATCTAGAACGATAGCACTACTTCTTTGATACATTGGTGGGCCCCAGCGCATGAGTGCATTGCCCATATTGCATTCATTCACTTCTAACGATGTTTGGCGTAGATATATGTATGAGCATCTCTCAGTGATTGATGAAATCCGAAAACTTTATCTTTTTTACCATGCCTTACTAGCTTGACTTACGTCATTGCTTTTTCCATAAAAGCTTTTTCAAGCATTATGAAATAACCAGATCATATTTACATAGTAAATCATTGCTCAGACAAATGTAAAAACCAGCATTGTTCCAAACAGCGACGACTGTAAGCAAAGGATTCTAGTCGTTTTTTCAATTACCAAACTCCTTTTGATAAGACTAGTATATTTCCCACTTCTTGTTCCGGAGAACAATTTTAACCGATTTCATGATGCTATTTAGTGGGCGACGTGCTTTTCTTGCGGTTGGCGCAAATGATGTTTTTGGTTCGCCTCAAAAACGGAGTTTTTCTAGAGGAGTCTTAGAGATGAATGAGTGGGGATAAGGTTTCTTACTTTTATTCATTTTGATAAGCATCTTTATAATGCGTTCAGATTGTTGAGCTCTAATAAGAGTTAGAGTTTTTCTTGCACCACCCTCCTTCATATCTACTGCACTGTTCACATCTTGCACCTCTTGCATTCAATTTGTTTCCTCGCACTCATCTTCCACGAAGGCCTTCGGATCCATCAAATGTGGATTCGTCTATTGCTTGAGATTGTCGCCTTTATGAATGTCGTTGAATGCCGGTTGATCCAATGCTCTTTGGAGTCCCAGGATAGCAGGGCTGGCTAGTGTGTTCTTAGCTGGGCTGCAGAGTGAAGCATTTCTAAAGAAGTCCGCCTCCAATTTTCAGACCCCCAAGGGATGAAGGGCTTGGTGAGTCTGGTGCAGGGTCGAACCATCACAGGAGGATTCTGCCAGTGCGGTTCTCGGACTAACTGCAATATTGGTTGTTGTAAATAACTGGTCTGGTGTTTATTCATTTCATATTCATTCCATTGCGAAACGTTACGCGAATCAACATGGAAGTCATTGCCCGCATTTAAGTGAAACCGCCCGAATACGTATCTTGGCACATCACTATTCGGGCAATATAAATTAGTCCAGTGCAGGTGAGGCCCTGTCCTTTGAAGCTGGCGGCTCCATAGATCAAAATGAAAGGTCGCTTAAGTCAGTGTTTATTCTTTGTACGAAACCAAGCGTTGTTAGAGGATTATTCTCCAATATACGTCCCACGCATTCGACCCCGTTAGTCGCATCATGGAAGAGACTAGAAGCATATTTGATTGGATGCTTTATAATAGCTTGCGAGTGCATGGAGACGCATCAAATCGGTGATTTTATTTGACCTGACATTTGTGCAAATTCGCCGGCGACAAAGGAATGAAGCGCTGTTTTATCTGGAGAGCACAGGATCGAACCAGCAGTCTTGGACGTAGCGCAGTGCACTTCAACCATTGCGATACACGTGTGCTCAGCACTACAGTATGTCATATCAAATCCAGTATTATATTTAGTGTAAAGGAAGGCATTTGCTCAAACACAGCTATGCTCTTTTTGCCATTTTTTGCTGATCAACCTCGCAATTCGCTGCTGGCAAGAGATATGGGTTTCGCCGAGGTGATCTACAAAAAGGTTCGCAGTATGCATGAAAAATTTTACACAACAGGTACGATTCCTAGAGTAAACTTGAGGATTTGGTTGTTCTAGGTGTCCAGATGATTTTACGTTTAGTTCGCCATTCTTTAAAAATCTTTCAATTTTCTATTTATCGAGTAAGCACTGCGTAGGAGGTATGTATAGGCTTGCATGGAAAGCCAGGGTTAACATGTCACGGCAAAGTATTGTCGTTAATGTAAAATTGCTCAAATGAGAAACTATTGAGAATAATGTTAACCTTTTATTTTCTGCCTACTATAATATTTTGCGGTAGAATATAATGTGAACTAAAATCACAACGATGCAGAGATGAACTTGGACCCGAGTCCAGATCGAACCACAATTTCCCTTTCCGAGGGTTCGTGCATTACACACTGTGCCACGGAGGCCTTTGCTCTACGTTTCCCTCAGCTATTTTTCTATCTAACGCTGTCATCAGCAATTTTTCTTGTTAAGAATAAGGTTTCAAAGAAAGAGTAACATGAATACAACACTATATTACAGAATATCACCAAAGAGGAGCTGACGATAAAAATTAATAAAGTGCTTACTGATGGAAATCTCTTGGCACAGTTGCGTAAGGTATGGAAGATTTCCACCCTTTCTACCAGTAAATTTTTCTCAAAAATCACTTTTTTTTCAAAAAATTTTTATGTGTAAAACTTGCTTTATCTAAAATCGGCTGGTGATAAACTAAAAGATCTAATTAAAATGAATGACGTTCTTTTTTAATCATATTTAAAAATGTTTCTTATTTCTATAAATTTTTTTAAAAATCAGGATGGAAAATCCTGAAAAAAGTCAATTTTCTCACTTGTCGTTATTTCATTGCCTTAAAAATTCCACTATTGCGTTTTCTAAGAGAAATTTAACCTTAAATGATGGCATTTAATTGAAGTTGAGTCGACAGTTTTTGGACCACGTGGTCGAACCACTCGAGTACGGTACACAATGGGCGGAGCGTATCATGAAAACGAGCATGGTGCAGTCGAAGTACTACAAAAATCGTGGACGATTACTCTCGTGGATTTCATTCCTACATATTGATTTTTTTCTTGTCACATTATTGATTTGTTGGTTCCTATTTTAATTTTACTACTTTAATGACATTTGTTGGCCTAAGAAATTTCTACTTCTTCTTTCAACTTTTTTGCTAAGTGTACGATTTGGTTCCACTTAGAGCTGTCTACCTTATAAGCAGTTTTGTATTAAATTTTATGTAAAGACAAATATTGAGAAAAGCGTTGAGACTTCTTCAAGTTTTCTGCACGAAAGCGTCCTTCAATTCTGTGAATAAAACGAATCCACATGGGACTCCATTTTCCTAGAAATTCGCTGGAAGAGAAGATAAAGAAATATTTCCGTCCCATGAGAGAGCCTTTCAGGAAATTTTTTTCACTCGAATATTAGCCGTTAAATATGAGGAGAATATCCGAGTGGATACTGGACAGCGAAGCACAAAGTGCAATCAGCAAGTTTTTAGGATACCTTAGGACCTTAGTACTTTTCAGATTGGAAGCTTTCCATCTCACTTTTTTATGTAATTGCAAAGAAACCGTGTAATTCTACTGTTTATGTAACTTGCTACATTGTTGACTCTATAACGGATTCTGTTTGACTGGTACTTTATTGGTTTGCTAACACTTTTTTTTGGAGCTTTGAAATGAAAGTGAGTATGATTCCCCAAGACCAGCTGTGACACCCAGCGTTGATTCGATTTTATTTGGGCTTTGAGAGAAAGTACCGATGTCCTTTCTGCTCAGGTTGCCGTTGCAGGAGGTGGGTTATCTCCTGTACACCATAAACATCTTCTCGTCACGGGGTGAAAGTGAATCGTTGAGGCAAGAAATAAAATAAGTACAAAATAAATAATGGAATGGATAACAATGGAATAATGGCTGGAATGGAATGTGTACAGAAGTGCGAAGTAGTCCAAGAGCTCCTCAAGAATATTTCGTGAGTAGCGTTACGAACAAGTAAATGGCTCCTCCTATTCTCGTTTTCCTAAACATTTTTTCCGTCATCTACTGCGTTGCTTGTCCCAGGAGAATTCATGAAGTCTTTTTTTGATGAATTGCAAATTCCAACTCCGCTGCCGGCTGCCAAAGTGAATAGGCTCTTTTTGTTCTTATCGTTCCTTTTCTCCCTACATTATGCGTTACGTTGTGTGTATGATAATATAAAAGAGTTACGTTAGGAAATTTTTCAGACACTTATCTGACAAGTTCATAGAAAGTTTTTTGTCGTGTTCACATTCTTATTTACTGCCTAATACCACTTTCATGGTAGGGTAATATGTCAAGTCAGCCACAACGATACTAAGATATTTGCAAAACGTGGGCGGTGGGCTAGATCAAATTACGATTTTCCTTTCCGGGGGGCCACGCCTTAAACATTGCGCCACGGAGGCCTTTTCTCTGGCACTGGTAGATAGAAACTTAGTTGAGAGAAAAGCGAAGCAAGAGCGCCTGTGGCGCAATGTGTAATGCTCGAGCCCCCGGAAAGGGAAATCGTGGCTCCTCTGGCCTGAAGTCGAAGTTTTGCGAATATCTCAGCATCGTTGTGGTTGTGGTTGCAACAGCTCTTTTTTACTTCATTCCTGTAAAGGGAAGACATCTCATTAGAGGGCTTAAAAGGTTATGAAGTTTTTTTTTCATTATGGTCGGTTCTTAAACGGGTGCAGTACTGCTCATTTTTATTAAGATGATGTTTTTTCTCGTATTTTGTGAAAATTGCGTCTGTACATTATCCTTACTCGCTAAAATGTTCGTCCACGTTTAAGGTTGATGTGTGGGCGTTGTATTTTTCGGAAGGATCTCAGCCTTAATAAGAATTCGAGAAGTTTTATCGTTGCTTTCCAAATTTGGCAGCGATTTTACGTAACATTTAAAGAATAACTGGAACCAGTGGTTTTAAATGAAGGCGATATCTAGCACTTGAGCAAATCTGTTAGGTTATTTGGATGAAGAGCGGCAATCCTTCCATGGCATCAATTTTGAAAGCTTTTTCCTTGGATCACCTATATCATCCCAACTCATATCCATGCAATCGACCAACAACTTATCTGGACAGTGTTATCCTCCATAGTTCGGCTTCTTGTTTAACCGTTTTCGTGAATGTTAATAGACAATAATAAATAGCTTCCGAGATGCTGCTGCAACGTCGGTGGCATAAGGTTGCCTCAGCCGGCCTTTTAAAAGTGATTTAGGGGTTAGAGCCTAAGTTAAATTACTAAGTGATAGACCTGTTGTATATCATAGTTCACCATCAAAAGAATCCACCTCTCTACGAAGTGAGCCAGTAAATTATTGGTTCTACCCCTATGCCATAGTGAAACTTATTCTGCTGCGTGGTCAGTCATTTGCTAGCAGGCTATTTTGCAATGAATAGATAAGAACACGTCCACCTCTTGACAGCCCGGAAGTTATTGGCATAAGCCAAATCCAACATTTCTGTCTTTGTTGGCAGCCGAATCACTTCGTCATATCTAAACCGATTTTATGAACGTCAGCTACTTTGTTCCCTCTCCGTAATCTATGTGATGAAATCTATTGTTCTCTTTTTTATAGCAATCGCAAGATTGTTATTCAGCACACCTTTACTTTCTTACACAAATATAACACATGTAACACAACGGTAGCTGGCGTTTCGGCAATATCGCCTTCTTTAGAGCCTGGAAGGGTACGCGTTGGGTGGTACGTGTCATATTTGTAAGGAAGTAAAGGTCAACCTCGCGTATGCTATAAAAATGAGAACAGTAGATTTATAATCCAGTGCCGAGGTTAGTAGGAAGTCGATCTTGAAAATTATGTGAAGAAAATTGATTCACTTACTACTCGAGTATACAATTCTTCGGTCCTTTCTCAGATATTTCGGTAACCCAGATGAACTGACTTCTCCAATGGCATGTGTCTAAGTGTTTCTACTTAATTGGTTTCTTGGCAGTAAATGAGAACAGTAGATTTATAATCCAGTGCCGAGGTTAGTAGGAAGTCGATCTTGAAAATTATGTGAAGAAAATTGATTCACTTACTACTCGAGTATACAATTCTTCGGTCCTTTCTCAGATATTTCGGTAACCCAGATGAACTGACTTCTCCAATGGCATGTGTCTAAGTGTTTCTACTTAATTGGTTTCTTGGCAGTCTCATTGATCGTGCGGAAGATTTTCTTTTCTTCTGTGGTTCGAATTCGCTATGTTAGGATGTTTCCACTTCGTCAACACGTGTAGTCGTCGACACTTGTGGATCGGAGAGAGATTCGTCACAATGGAGCTTTGTTCATTCCAGGATGTTGACTATTACTGGCAGAGTTCTATTTTCAAGTAGTCATAGAAAAGTCGCACTCCATGGTGTGTGTGTTATTTTTTTCTTACAACTCTTTAATTTCATTCTTTTTGGAATAGAGCACCTCTCCACCCTGCATGTGGGGTCCTTTTGACGCTGCAGTTTAACATTCAGGCACACGATTTTCCCACTGTACGACGATAAACCATTGAGAAGGAATCTTACGTAATTTCCTTTTTAACTGATCAGTGCCTATTACAAGTTGCATTTAACTCGACGTTTAAGAAAAACATGTTTATTTATTATTGAAAGGTCGCCTAGGAGAAAGCGTCCACGACATTACGACCGTTCGTTAAAAAAAAGCTTAGACTTAACTTTGACGAAACTTAGAACATTAAGCAGTTTCTTAACATCAACTTAGCAAGTGTGGCTAATGGAAAATCCACGCTCTTAGTTCATTCCTTGCCAGTTTTCCTAAACACAGAAGTTTTTGCTCTTAAAAAAGCATTACTAAGTTCGCTGACTTACTTCTAAAGTTTCCTTCAACAGCCTTCGTAGAACGTTTTCGGAATTTTTTCTCATTTTTCCTCTTTGCTCGTCTTTTTGGTCCTAGTAGTTTCTTGTTCTTCAATGTCCTCTTTGGAATTCGTTAATGCTCGGCTACGAAGATAAGGTGTATATTTTGCGTGCCGCATTATTAGGAAAGAAAGTGTCACCAAAACTAGAAATTTTGCTTTCAGAAAATACCTTTTGGTTAAAGAGATATCGTCTCTGTATGCTTCCACATTTTCATGCTTGCTTAACTTTCGTTGCTTAGACCTCTATTTTCCTATTTTTTTCATTGACTTCGCTGAAGCAACTAACCGGATTATAAGAAGGTTAACTGAATTGAACGCTTGAGTTTCAGTTTTTGTAACCCAGGTATTATTTCTTTTTGAGTGTTTCCATATTTTTTAGCATCGTATCTTAAATATGGAAGTGTAAGGTGCGTTTAATGTTATGCATAGGTGTGCCCGGCACTGCGTACATTCCCAGCAATTAGTTCAATCCCACGGCAGAGCTTGCCAAGCCCTTTAACCCTTCTGGGTCAGCGTACTATTACCAGAACTGTTTGGGAGAATAAAGGCAGTGCGTTTTTATTATAAATCGGTAGGCCACGTGTATTATGCATCGTATATATTTAGAATTTTTGAATGGGGTCGAATGCATCACTTGCGTGACAAGTTCCTCAGACATTGATCAACGCCAAATTCACAACGACCTTTCATTGGTATGTGCAGAATTTCTTCCTATTCTTGAAAAACTTTAATCTAAAACGGAAACACTTTGGTTAACTTCGTCGTCAGTTAACGAACGAAACCGTGACTATTCAAAAACGAGAAATCGATAGTACAAGAAGATTAAGCTATTTTTAAAATTGAAAGCTTTTCTTAATGCACTTCGCGTCGATGATTGAGGCATTCAATTTATTTTCTTTTCACCTCATTTCCGTTAAATCGTGTTTATCACGGCTGAGAATCTAAGCGAGTTAACGACTTCACGTCGTCGTTGTCCCGTTTTTATTTACCAAATCACACCAATCCTTACACTTACAGACAATATTTTTATCATTAGAAAACTTATGAAATCTTATTGCATCACTTCTTGTCCCGATACTGACTTCGGCTGAACAACTCTTTTCATGCTCCTGTATGGCCACGTGGCCTACGGAATGTACCCTAACCGTTTCAAATGCTAACGAACTAACCCATCTAGAGTTGCTAACAGAACATCGACAACAAGGAGAAAATCATGATGATGGCAAAAACAACAGCATTCTCGTCCATCTCTTTAACTTCAGTGTTCTTGTTTATTTTCAAATCTACATTTATCCACAAAAACTTTGTTTAATGGGGTTTCGAGTAAAAAATTTCTGTTTGCGACATCAAGCTAAGTTCAACAGTCCCGGTAGAATAGATGTTAAACGCACGAAAAGATAAGTGAGACCTTAAATTGGTTGTCGGCAAGTCAAAGTACGAATGAATGTTTTGCTTTGATGACTTGCTGTTACATGAAATGTTGTCCTAGCCACCTCATTCATTATCTTTACTGTGTTTCCGCCACCATTCAACTCATGAAGTCGGTCGGATTCGCAGTTTGGTCCGGTTATGGCTGAGAAATTTTTATCTTCTCTCCTCACAGAGAATCGAAGCGCTAGTGAGGGAATTTTTTTTTTGCTAGAATCCTGGAATAGCAGTTCCCGAGTAGTAGTGTTAGTAATGACAGCTTCTCCCATGAGTAGCCTTCTGGAATGAAGGTTTCTTTCTTTGAGAGTGGACCTGTTCGAGCAACAGCATCTATTTTTAGATTTGGTGAACGAACCGATCACAGTAGTCGAAACGATTTACTCGAATTTGCTGCTCATGGAATATAAGCAGAAAAACTAATAAAGTATCTACCTGTACGAAATACTTGTAGAATTCCACGCTCCATAAGCAGTTCATTTACATCTAGTTACTCTCGGCGAACTACTGAGGGCAGTTATAGTGTGAATAAAAAGCATTCCATACTGTCATACTGTATTTCGATAAGATAGATCATAGTGCTTGTAAGCTGAAGCAACCTTCAATGAAGACAGAGAGAAACAATGTGGATCATTATGAAGACTGCGTTTTTATGAAAATTCTGAAACTCAGCCTTCAAGAGACCTCTTTTCTGGAAATCTTTCTATTTTAGACGATATGGGGCGGTGCCAGGATGCTATAGATGGATGTGAATGCATTTCCCTAAATAATGTCTCAACACCACCACATCTCTCTTTATTTCATATCCATAATGGAGCTGTTTCCATTAAAAAAATCACACCAGCTCCGGTTTTATTGAATATTTTTGTTACTCAAAAAAATTTTTTGCTGACAGTAAATCTTACAAAGGCAGTATTTTGTATTTTTCTTACAATAAATACAATAACATTAAGGAAAAGCTGAACGTTAGTAAAAAACTACCCTAACTATCAAGCCGTTTTCAGATGTCTACTCAATTACATTATAGATTCAGTGCTAGGGTTACGGCATACTGTAGTAAGGTCAGTTGACGAGAATCCAAGTAAAAGTTTTGTTTTTCCTTATTTTCACCATCCTTCTTTTCTATTATGTTTGTCTTAAATGAGAGTGTGAGAGTGTAACATTCAGAATAAATTAATAAGCAAACGATAAAATAATTTTGCATCAGTCATGATGATGCTCAGATATTCGCAAAACTTCGAACCACAGGTGTCTGCGGTGGGGAACGAATACGCTGTTACCCTTTCCAGGGGCTAACGCGTTCACTACCACACCATGCGGGTCCCTCTTTTCGGCTATGTCTTAGTTTTAATTTAAATTTAATTTAATTTTAGTTTATTTTTAAGTTACGTTTACCTATATATATACATATATACATATATATATATATACATATAGCTACAGGATGTAGGCTAAACAACCAAAAAAAAGTGGCGAAAGTATAAAAATGTTGAGTAAAAATATCTTATGGAAGTGGGGGATTCAAAGCTTAAATTCCTCTTTGGATCAACAGCGTTTAGACGAGTACAACAGCAATTCGCTATAGATGAATACGCTCCATTCAATCGTTCCGGCTGTTAACTTCCTATATTTTCTTTTCTGCACAGAAAGATTCTACCATTCCTTTTCATATTTCAATAAAATTTATCAGGACTAGTTTTCTGCTGAGTTTTTTTATAATCTTCTTTACAATAACTAACTTTTCAAATAAGGCTCTGAAGCGCAGTGTACTGATGAGCCCCTTACGCGTCTAAGAATGTAGGTTCGAACCCCATCACATAGAGCAACGAATTCCTCAATCCACAAGGTGATCTCCTGGCTAAATGTGGCTATTTGAATGGTGCTGCAATATGACCGCCAAAAATCACTGTGTAGTCTAGACCAAACGAGTTTCAAACACCTCTCCACCAGTTTAACAAATCAATATAATACGGATTTGGAAAAAAGGACCTGTGAACGCGAAACAAGGTTTAAAAGTGTGGACTTCGTCTGTTTTTTCTATACTACGTGTTGTTTTATTTTCATTAGCTTTAACTCTATGGGTTTCACTATGATGAGGTTGCTTAAGTCTGTTCTTTAGATGAATATCACGAAAAAGACCACCAATTCCTCTTTTTCAGACTCGGTCACGTTACACATGGGCCACCTGCTCCTCATTTTTCTTTCAGAATAGTAGCAGCATCAATAGTGTTGGCTAGATTTTTGCGTTATCATCATCCATCACGATATGCAAGCGTTTGCTGCCATTCAACGGAGAATGAAAAGAGGGGTAATGAGATGGAGAAACATGTTGCTGGAATCATCCATTAGATCATTAGAGGCAAAGGAGAAAGCATTCGGCATTCTCTGACAGACGTCATGTGCAGTGGACTCCATTCGTTCCAGCGTAGAAGTGTTTGAATGTCGTATTGAGCACAGATACGTCTTCCGCTGGCCTAGCGATATATCAGGTCAATACTTCTATTCTCCTAGACATGTCCGACACCAGTTGCGGAATCTTCGATGGAAAGCTTAACTAGCCTAGGCCGTGGGATTAAGCTAGAGTTGATGTGTATGTTACAGGGTGCATCTAACGGCTGCTCTACGCGCTCCGTCATGTGTGCCCCTAACAAACCGAGCTCCATTGTGTCCGTTGTATCCAATTACGCGTCGACCAAGCGGCTTCACCCTTCATTAGCGTCGTTTTATGTGTTATCCAAACGAGGATGCTTATCCCCGAACGACGTTAGTGCGTGATTGTGATACACTTCTCTACTATCTCGACCTTTAATCACCCGTCAGCGAAATGGGAACGCCATTTCATGTTTTTCTGTTATCTTCGCTTTGCTCATAATTAAGTTAACCACAGAATGAGAGAGAACAGAAGAAAGGCAATCAGCAGATGTGAAGACCAGACAGCAACTCTCATTACTCTAAAAACATTTCTGAGACAGAGAGGAAGGAGCGATCCATACATTCATAAAGTTTTGAGACATCGTTTTTACCAGGTCGTCTTGTTTATGTGTTGCCATATTTATTTCTTAAAGATATTACTGTTTAGTTTTTTCCTCTAAGAGTTTTGAACCTCCAATAGTTGTAAGAATATGCATATTTATATACACGTGTATCACATGTGAATATGAATATAACGTGAATAATATGACTGAATAAACAATACGAGTAAAAGGATAAAGCTTAAGCGTTGATCAATCCTTGAGAAATTGAGAAATGCTCCATGCATTCGACTTCAATAAGCATCGTTTGGAGGTTATTGAATTCACGTCTGGCATTGACAATGCCTCGAGATGGCCTACTATCCCCCCAGACGAGTCTGGTACCAATTTGCCGACCTGGGGGATGGAAGGTTTGGTGAACCATGGGGGCGGATCGATTTTACCTGCGTGTGTGTGTGTGTGTGTGTTGCAGAGCGCCTCCGACCACTGCGCCACACGCACCCTAAACAATATGTATAACAAGTGGTAATACGAACATATTTTTACTCAAACGGTTGATAATTAGCAGTCCTATTACTTTTGTTTTGATGCTTTTGCATCTTCTGCATGCTCTCATTAATCATTGGGTTACTTGAAGTGGCATCAGCTAAGCCTGCATTCGTCTCTGTCGAATCTGGGAGCCGTTCATTAAGCCGCGCTCGTCCAAAGGACACAAAAGGCATCACACTTTTTATGCGGAATGCCCTTTATTTCCCAACATTTCTAGAAACACCTAGTCATGGGTACCTTCTCAGAATCTGCCATTGGAATGCGCGCACTAGCAGCCGAACTTCCGGACCTAAATGTCAAATTTTCTTTCTGCATGAGTGACTCTGCTGCTTTAAATAATCTTGTGCTATTCTTTTCGGTTCGTTATCCCAGAAGAAATTCTCATAGTCATGATGTTGTGCAAAGAACATCCGTGACGTTTAGTAACCTATGGAGCAGTTTTTATTAAAAAAATTCCTAGCTGATGTCTTTGCATTGACAAGATTTTATATCTACTGAAGCATTTATGAAATCTCTTTATACCGATCTCCTGTCAGCCGATGAAACGAAGAAACTATTCAACCGCAAGTGATTTTGTATGATTCACCTTGAAAACTCATCATATTAGTACAATCACGTCTTTACGATATCCTTGCCTAGTTTGGTTAATATTCGGATTTTTTATAGGCTCCAAGGAAAACCATCATTTCGGTGCCTAAGGGACGCAGACTATGTTGACAGCTTATGTCTACATTGTGGCAAACAACAGTAAAAGAAAAGGCCTTGTACAAATGCTTTTCGCAGCCCTTGACCCCTTTAAAACTGAGTGGGTGGACCTATCATGTGGTAGTGCATTAGGAATGAATGATTATTTGTTGATCCTTCCTCAAATCTCTTGATGTTTAATGAAACTACAGATGGTTAAGTATAGAATGTTCGACTTTGATCATTCTCCGAGCGATGCACAATAAATTTCGCTCTATTCAGAAAAACAGAGCCAGTTGAATGCATAATCGGGCTAAACAGTAACTCATAAGGTCCTATCGATATGTCTAGATAATGGATAAAAAGTATAAAGCTCTCAGCGTTGATCTACCTCTGAGGGATGTCCCTTGCATTTGACTTCACTAAGCAACGTTGGAGATGATTGAATGCATATCTGGCCTTTATAGTGACTCGAGGTAGCCGACCAATGTATCAAGTCAATGCTGTTGCCTTTCTAGGCAAGTCTAGTACCATTTTGTCGACCCCGGAGAGATGGACGGCCTGGTGAGCTTGGAGCGCGGGGAACGATCTCAAGTGCATTGCAGGGCGCCTACGAGCACTGGGCTACTGCCGCCCTATATGTCAAGATAGTGTTGTTTATCGTTCCATACAAATCTGCAACCAGTTCAGTTTTCCGCTCGCCAGGCTCACCAAGCGTTCTATTCTTTCGGGGTCTGAAAATTGGTGCTAGGCTTGCTTAGGAGGATAACAGCACATATGTCAGCAAACCACCTAAAGTCACTGTATGGGATAGGTATGCATTCAATCACTTCCAGATATGCTCGATACAGTCGAATACATGATGAGAGAAAACCACTCAAAAGTTTGATAAACGCCGACAGCCTTATCGTTTATTATTTAAAGATAGTTATTACGCTGTTAATTTTATTGTCAATGTTTAGTTTTATTGATATTAAAATATTTCAACTAGATAACGGCCAAAGCGCAATGGTTAAAAGTGTTCCCTGGTACACTTATGGCCGTTGGTAAGATCTGCGCCCTGAGAAAGCTGTGCCTTCCATTACGCCGTGGTCGACAGTTAGAATTCGTGGCGAAAATTGATAGAGGATTGACGGAAGCAAAGCGCCTTGTTTTTTATTCATCAATATTTAAGTTGAATATAAAATTGTAAAATCATGAAAAGCGAAAAAATGCCAACAATTCCGATGCTACTGGTTTCGTTTCTTCCCTTACTAAATCTCAGCGAATAAATGTTTTTTGAAGCAGCATAATTGCTGTGAGAGCCACTACTGTCTTCTGGCAAAAAGTGTTAAATCAGCGACATCCATGAAGGCTTTCCCACGATGGTATTCGTGATGATTCGTCCATGACACTGTGAAACTCTTCCACATAGTTGTCACCTATGCGAAGACGTTTACGGATCTAAAAGAAGAATGAGCAAGGAAATTGAAAACCATTACTTTTGAAAATAACCGCTGACTGCTTCTGCTCATTCAAAGTCTTTTTTTCGTGTTTCCTTTATTTTTTACTTTTTCTTTCATTCCTATATGAACAGAACGAAAGCATTTGGGCGAACACGTAAAAATTAGGGACATTTTTAAAAAATTGTGGTGCTGATCATAAAGCCTGCCTTTTTTCCAAAGATTCTTCTATATATTCCATAACTTTTTAAGAAATCGATAAAAATATGAATTATAGAAGTTTTACTAAGTATTATCGAGTATTGTCGTTATCGAAGTATTACTACGCTTCGTGCTAGCTGATAATAACACCGACTTCTACACGATGTGCGCGATGATACATGTCCGGAAGAAAAGCAAGTTGTTATCAACGGAGATTATCATCACATCCACCATCAGCATCGTGTATAAAAGGGCATCACTGAATGAGTGTGCCTCGTTCGAGGAGATGGAGAGCTGAGGAAGACTGGACTCGACACGAAGGCGAAGACGCCACATCGAGACGAAGAACAAGCGTGGACCATCGACTCGGATCATCGGCTCTGATGAAGACGAAGACGTCGAAACGTTAGCCGACAATAAATATTACTAACAACCTCGTGTGAGCTCATCAAAAAAAGAATACATATTGATTAAGCACACCGAGGTTCAAGGAAAGTCGGTTTCGATGAATTATAGATATTTTTTCTACTTTGAAAGAATCTATGAAAATGGTAAGAAACGAAATTGGTAGAAAAATAGACGAGTTAACGAGCTAGCGAACTCTCAGCTGCCCCTATTTATTCCTTCCCATCGTCTTCACTTTTTCACTCACAAATACAAGCAAGGTAAATGAGTAATTTAGCCATAATGGCTCATGTCCTGCATTTATGTCATACACATGCAAATCGATCTTCCAGTACGAAATTCCTTACTCTGCTGAGTTAAACGAAAGTCTGTTGAGTACCTATCCGTAAGAAAACGTAGAAAAAGTGATTTTATTGGTCAAAAGAAAAAATCTAAGTGGTCGGGAATTTCCGTTCTTACACGATTCTAAGAGAGCTCGAGCTTTATTTTTGCAAAACTTCACAGTTTCCTTTAATAGAAAAGACTTCAGATAACCAAATTTCTTCTAAATACATATGAAAAATTTTCTTAACCATCAGCCGACATCGCATATTTTATGGTTCTCAGCATTTCACTCGATTGGTTTTTGCATCCGCCATTTACGAATGCCTTCGGCATTGCGTGCAGGTTCACCTTCTGCCTAAGGATTTTGTCCTCCTCGTCATGTCATCGGATGATATTCTAGTCAATTTTGGGATCCAGAGGTGGCTGTGCTAGAGTGCCAACTCTGCATCACAATCCTTTCTGGATCAGAGAGAGCTATTCCCAAAGAAGTCTGGTGCCAATTTTTCGGTCCTAGAGAGAAGGGAGGCTCAGTGCGCTAGCAGCGAAGCAGCGCTGAGTAATTTAGTTAAAAATTTTATCCAGTTAACGTTTCACAGACTTCGTATGACTTCGAAGACTCACAACGCGAGAACGACCGATAGTTTTCAGTCCACCCGGATCAATCCCGCTCTGAAGAAGGAGAATGTTCCGAAACGTTACCTGAACAAAATTTTTCTCAACGTCGTATCAGTTTGCCAGCGAAGCATACATGTTGACCAGCCATGGAGCGGTTAAAGGGAAGTTGGCTTTCAAAGTTCACTTAAAAAGGTTTTGTGTTACTGTTATTATCTTCTCTGTGATCGATGAGTCACTTTAAATTTTTGTTGAAAGCGCTTTCATTCTGCGGAGAAATCTTAGTTGCTATTTTTTTCAATAATTAGAGGGTTTCCATCCGAACGTTAAATCGAGCTGCCAAACGAGACGCACTGAAGTGTTTTCCACTTGGCGGCGGCCACTTATAACTCTTTTTTGCTCGTTTTATCGTCTCCGCTTTTATGTGTTCTCAGTATTTCTGCGAAGAAGCCGTCGGAAAATGTCATCTTCTCGCTGGCGACAGGAAAATTATCATTGCTGTTTGTTTTCTGGGCCATTTGCTTTTTTTCCATCGCAAATTGTGAAGGAAATGTCAGTGGATTTTCACTTAATGGGCTAACGAATCACTACAAATTCGTCTAGTCAGCCAACCAGCTAGCTACTAGTTAGCCCGGCAGCCGGTTGGCTGGCCACGCAGCTGGAAAGCCAGCCAGTCTTTTTCAAAAAAAAAAACGCCATAAGGAAAAAAGTCTGGAATGATCTTTCTTTTCGGAATATCTGAATTCATGAAAGCCCTTCATTTGTTAGTTCACCTATTATCTGTAGTAGATTATTTCGAACATTTCTCCTTCATACTCGTTCTTATCGTTCCACGTTGCTTTCATAATCTCTCTTGCTCTTTCTAGTGGTTTTAATTTCTTCGAACGGCAATTGTGGCCCTTAATCCTTTACTTAATTGAACGCTAGCATATAAGTGAGGGTGCGTGTGGCGCAGTGGTTGGAGGCGCCAATGCGACACAATGTGGAATCGATTCCCGCGCCCATGGCTCACCAAGCCTTCCATGCCTCTGGAATCTGTAAATTGCTACCAGACTTGTCTGGGAGGATAGCAGCACTGGTTCGATACATCGGCAGGCCACGGCGAGTCATTGTATAGGGCAGATGTGCGTTCCAATATGCATTCAGTCACCTCCAACGATAGTTAATGATATATTTACTTATACGATCTCATAAACTGATCTTCTTTAGCTGATGCAAGGTTGATATAGGTTTTCGTTGTCGTTGTCGTTGTTGTTGGTGTTGGTGTTGTTGGTCGATGGCTGACGTTTCGGCGATTTCGCCTTTCGTAGAGCCGTGATGTTACAAGTGGGTCTCGAAATGAAATGAATGATAACAGCTTTTTCTATGACAGTTGTTTTTAGATCTATTGGTGGTGTTATTTTGCAGTCACCTCATATAAATTTATGGTTGCTGGATCGTACAACATTGCATAGTCAGAGAAGTCGCCCCCCTTTCTGTAGATACTCAGTCAAGTTCTCTCGCGATACGTGAAACAACCTTCCAAATTTCTCTAATGGCTTTCAGCAATGTCGTGCAAAAACAACTATTAACAGACCATTGGACGAAAGACGTCGACGTGATAAAGGAGACGTTCGGAAAGGATTCAGTGTGATACGCCACATCGACACAACAACAAGACTTACTGAAGCATCGCGAGAGTACAAAAGACCGCTCTGTCTAACTTTCATCGATTCAAGGAAGCGTTTTGACTAATTCGAAAAACAAGCAGTCATGGAAGCCCTGGATAGCCAGAGCGTCCCTATTACCATTCTGCTATTAACATCAACGTCAAAAGAAAGGCTAGTCAAGGCGATACCACCTTGCGAAAATTACTCACTGCCACCCTCCAGAACGTCACGCGAATATTTGCATGAGACAACATTTGAGAGAAAATTATTGCTCGGCATTTACATCATCTTCGCTTTGCTGATGACATAGTCAAAAGAAGAGCTAGTCAAGGCGATACCACCTTGGAACCTATGGAAAGATTGGTCTTCAACCAAATCTCACAAAAACGATGTTCATGAATAACGGATTGGTTTCGTAGGCTCCATTCACGCTCAAAGGAACGAATATCTCCGAGTGCTCCAGTGATGTCTATCTAGGTCGGGAAATCAACATGCTGAACGACTTAGCTCCAGAATTGAGCAGAAGGAAACGAGCGGCTAGGAGAGCTTTAAAGATCATTAAGGACTTAATGAAGAGAACAAAGAACACCTGACTCCATGCCCACCTTTCTCCGTACGTGATTTTGTCGCTGACGTTAATATGTGCGTCAGGAACCCTGTCGCTACGTAAGCAGAATGAAGATCACTCAACTTTATTGAATGCGCAGTCCATAAGACAGTGCTAGGAGTATCCTGCATTACGCATCTGAATGAGAAATTCCAACCTACGTCAACATTGAAAATCAAAGACGCCGTTCTATACGCCAAATTGTCGAGGATAAGGCAGGCCAGACACCTAATGCACACGAACGCCAACCGATGGACAGCAGACGTTAGCTTCTGGATTTCTTGGGAGGTCAAAAATACAAGGGAAAAAGACGATCGGTGCGATGGCCATTATTCTTAGTGAAAATCTGAAAGAAAGATACGGTACTTAACGACTCCTTAGAGCGAATAGAACCCAGGACATAGAAATAGAGGGTTTATTGGTGCCCACCCAGTCACTCTGCCATCAACGGGACGATAGGGTGATAGAGAACTTCATTTTTTAATGTTTAAAAGTCACTATAAGAGTGCTTTATAAATGTCTAAGATTTTTAAATGATGCCTTTTTTAAAGCCGAAGACCGTGTCCACTTACGGCTGTCCGTTACTTGAATGGAGTTCAATGTTCACTTCAATCAGTATTGATTTTTATTCAAAAGACATTTCATTTCTCATTTCACTGAATTGAATAGCATCCACAAAGAACTACTCGGATAAACTTGGACTCTGTCATCAATCGTCATTAATATCTGATTGTTCTTGTTCGGAATTCGTTGGCAGTATGCACACATCAGGTGTATGGGATTTCTTATCCCAATTTCCTAAAAAAATTGTTCTCAGTATTAATGTTATCAAGGTTATTTTAGAATGGTGTCACTACTCTTTTGGCAGTGCTCAGTACTGGGTGTGTTGGCTCGCTACGACTCACCAATCGTCATTGAACGTCCGCCTAATCGAGTTGAATTCGATGATTTACTTATGGAGTACAACAAAGATGAAGGACCGGCTACCAACGTATCGGTGACTGTTCTACTAATATTGTTGTACATTGTGATTTCGAATACACCCTCACTTAACTGGGTTCATTGCCGCTTTGTGTTCCCCAGAACAATCCCGTTGAAAGGATGGCTGATGGTACTGTTAGGTAGAAAACCAGCTCAGAGAAAAGCAAATCAAGCGTGACAGTAGTGCAGTGTGCAACACGTAAGCTCGGAAACAATAGTCGCGGTTCGATCTGACTTGGGGCCAAAGTTTGGCAAATAGCGTCATTGTGGTTGTTCCTTGCATACTACCCATACTTGCATACTTGCATACTTGTAATAAGCAATAAACTAAAAGTTAGCATTGTTCTAATAAAGTTTGCTTTCTTCTTTTGAATCATTTCAACCACTTTTACAAGTGATATTTACAAATAGGATAAGGTATAAAGAGTGTGGCGTTGATCAACCTCTTGACGATTCCATACATTCGATTCCATTCACAGAGTCGCAGAGGTTGAATGAATTTATATTTGACCGATACAATGACCAGGAGCCAACCGATATGTGAAAACAATTTTTCATTGCTCAGCCGTGTCTCTCAACGATTTCCCATTCTCGGAAAGTTGTGAGGCTCGGGAAATGAGATCGAACCAAAGTCCTCAAGTACACGTCGTAGGCCACTTAAGAACCGCTGTCCCACATGTGCTCTTTTACCAGTAAGCTGTTGAACAATGACTTTTTCCTACCAATATGTTTTTCATTGTACTTACTTTTCGAGATTTATCTTATGACGGTTTCACATCACTATTTCTCATTTGGCCATGGAGAATTACGTATTCATGCAGCCTTCTTTTGGATTCGAGCACATTTTCTTTTCAAGCTTCCTTTAAAAAGTCCTCATCCATTGACTAAACTGATTTTTTCAAAGGAAACACTTATACTGAATATGCTGATACAATAAAAAATTTTCAGCCTTTTCTTATTTAGGTGGATGTATATCTTACTGTAAACGCTGCCGGCTTATTTGGTGAAGTTTTGCGTACATCTATCACTATGGAACAGACATGGACTGATCAGCGCTTATCATTTCAAGGAGTGTCTGAAGTGCCAGTGAGTTCAATTCAAGTATAGAAACTATTTATATAAATAAAACGATTTCTGTCCTTCTAGGAAAAGGTAAGAAATTATTCCTTATGAGAAAAGTTTCTCTCATTGAAGGATTTTCTTCTGCACATCCTTTTAACACGAATGGTTCTTGCATTAAAAAGCTGGTGTTAAAAAGCTCGTTGAGTTTCGAATAAGTGGAAATTGTCACCGACTCAAAACCAAAAATCGATTGAGGTGATCTGATTTTTACTACATCTACATTTGTGGATGAGTGGAAGATTCTCCTAGAGAAGTATGGAGTCATTTTGCCGACTTCAAAAAGATGTAAGGCTTGTTAGGTCGGACGCGGACTTGTGCAAATAAGGTACACAACAGTAGCTCTAACCATTACAGCTTCTGCACCTAGTGTTTCTATTGCTCGATTTAATTTCATAAAAAAGCTTTAGCTGCCAAATAATGTGCTCAGTTGGCATCCGGACACGGTTATTCTGAACGCTCTGACTATCGAAAACAAATTGACGTCGTCATTTCTGAACTTCGACGGAAAGATACGCAGAAGGCAGCTGTTGCTGGTCGAGGTACTCTGCGACGAATCGTTGAACAAGGAGACGAATCCGAACGTGAGGCACTCAAGATTTTGAAGTGAATTTCGTCTGGAGCTTCTGATCAATTAACCATTTCTATTGCAGATTTTCGAATGTCCTCTGCAGCTGACGAGTTTCAGCAGTCGTGGATGCGATGAAATCACGTACACAATAGAGAGAATAGATATCGATCGAGTAGCACGCATCTCAAACGCTACCGTAATCGAGGAATTCTTTGACAGTCATTTAAATCAAACATTAAATATGGCAACGGTCGTTTTGTACTTGGAGAAACCGCATCAGTTTCATCGTGGAAGCATGTAATTAGTGTATTTCTACAATTATGGTTGAACTCCATAAATACGGCTGTTTTAGCTCATCATATGCAAGTAATAGTTATCGATCTGAAAACAGTTTTGTATAGATGAGAAATGCTGGTTAGTTGTGCCAAAGAAAAATTATACACTTTTAATAATTGGTTTCGAGTGCTTCGAATGGTTCCTAACTGCTGAGAAAAACAGCTTGAGGAAATAAAATTCTCGAAGACTTTTGAAATGGTTCTGTTTCCTTGAAAGTCATCGAATCAAGTGATCTCAACGTCTCAGTTTTATCGAGTTTTTTTCTGCTTTCAAAGTTTTTTTTGTCTTTGTAATCTCTGCGCTGTTTGGCTTATTCGAACAATAAAATGATGTTGTGACGTCAACGGACTCCTTTTATATTTCGAGGAAAAGGAAAATTCCTCCCGTTTAAACATTGTTTTCTTTCCCAGTTTTCAGTATTTATTTCCTTCGTACCTATTTCCAACTGAGTGTCGACTTATTGACTTATTGGTCTCCATTAGGTTTTCGATAGGGCTCTATCTTTCCGTAATGTTCGTGAGTGGAGTAAGAAGTGTTGAATACAGCAGTGCGACTTTCATCAAATCCGCATAAGAACTATGGACATAAATAGGTTCTGTTGTTTCAGAGGCATTTCGGAGCACACGTTTTTGTAGGTACACTGTACAACTCTCCGTATAGAGAGAAGCGCCTACTTTAACCATCTCTAAATAGTTCACTGCCTCACTTATCTTGGTAGGATATTTTTGAGAGACGAACTGCATTCTACAGCATGGAGTTGCCACCAAAAACGCCATACAATTGATAATAAGTTCAACATTCTCAAGTAGAAATCGAGATAGCAGTGAACATAACTTCAATAATGCTGAGATATTTGCAAAACTCCGAACCGCAAGTGTCTGCGGTTGGGAACGAACGCGCTCTTGTCCAATGTATCCTGCCATTAAAAAGAGTAAGCAGTAAATAAAAAGGTTAAGATTGTAATTATAACTATAGCCCCAGATTAACTGGGTTCAATGCCGATTTAGGCTCACCAGATCAATCCCGCTGCTGGGTGATTGCTGATGGCAAAAAGATCGATAGAACTAGCTGAGAGACAGGCAAAACGAAGGACCCGCATGGTGTGGTGGTGAGCGCGTTACTCCCCGGAAAGGACAATAGCGCGTTCGTTCCCCACCATAGACACCTGCGGTCTAGAGTTTAGCAAATATCTCAGCATTATTGAAGTTATACTTCGCAAAATACCCGGCTATTAAAAAGAATAGGCAAGAAATAAAAAGGTTAAGAGAGCAAACATATTCACTAATTGCAGGTTATAGTCGAAAGAACGCGTACCTGAAATCCGATTCTTTACAACCAGTTAGGTCTTGCGGTGAATATTTGGGAACTCGTCAATAAGGTTCGGTTCTTTCACGTCAATAATCGAACAGTAATGAAAAAGAATTGATAGGGCTCATAATGTCGCCAATTTTTATTTACTGCCTAGTGATTTTTGATATCAGAGTATTATGTGAAATATAACCATAATGTTGCTGAGATACCTGCAAAACTCCGGACCGATGCAGTCTGGGGTCTGAACACACTATTACACTTTCCGGAGGCTAACGCGTTCACCACCAGGACATGTGGGTCCTGCGTTTCGCTTGTCTCTCAACCGTGTTATTGACCTGTAGGCGCTATCAGCGATCAGCCATCAACGAAATTGATCTGAGCAGCACAAATCGTCATTTGACCCAGTTTAGCCAAGGCTGTAGTCGAAATCACAATGGATAAATTTTCATTTACTGCCTACTATTGTTTCGCTGCAGAGTATCATGTGAAGTCCAACCATTCCGATGCTAAGACATTTATTAAAAATTTGGACTCCTAGCCAGATTCAAACCCGCGATAACCCTCTCCGCGACCGACGTGTTGCCCGTGCTCAGGCGTTGAGCAGTGATTATTGATGGTTATGTTAGGATAAAAAACTCTCTGAGTGAAAGACAAAGCAAGGTCCTCAATGGAGCAGTGGGTAACAAGAGAGCCTTCGAAAAGGTTAATAGCGAGATCGAATCTGAACTTGGGTCCAAATTTTGTAAATACTTCATCGTCATAATAGCTGTATTTCATATGATACTCTGTCTCAAAAAAATAATGCATGGTAAATAAAAGGGTAAACGTAGCTCGCCAGTTTCATTTAAAATCGGTTTCGTGCGTTCGAAGCCTTCACTTCAACTCATCTCGTCGGAGTTGCTCCAACGAGTTTCTGGAAGAATGTTGTCGCCCATGCTAATCCGCAGTGATAATTTTTGGCAAAAGTAAATATTTCATTCTGAGAAAACGCGGAAATGCCAGGATCTGGTTTCTGTATGTTGCAGTCACATATTTAGAGCGGTGAAACGGAATTTCCTCCCATCTTGTTAGAAGAGGACAAAAATTGTGTTTTTATCAGATGTCTCATATTATCGACTCTGAGTAAGCATGCTCTAAAACCACTTGAATAGGACACGGTGTATCACTGATATCCATCAGTGAAGGGATCGCTTAAGGGAAAGTAGTTTTGCTTACAAACACTCGAGTGTGACGACGGCAATCATTCTGCCACACAACGACAAACAAATGTCAACAGTGTCGAAAAATATTTGTCCGTGGAAAAATCCTCGAAATGCTTCTGTCAATTGAGGACTTTTTCTTCCTTGAATACCGACTGAATAAGCGACTTTTTATGTTCGCAAGTTAAAGCGCTAAATCGGAAAAAGAAATGATAACTTTCACCACGTTTTTTCCCAGACTTGCGTTTCCCAGACTGTTGATCATGTAATTGCGATAAAATTTTTCGTCTTACTGTAAGTGTTATTGAGGTGTTTGGCTTAATAATAAATTGTATATCAGTGTACCCTTCCAGGCTCTGAAGAAGGTGATACTGCCGAAACGTGAGCTACCGTTGTGTTGTATTGTATTGTGTGTTTTTTCTATGGAAGTAAATGTATGCTGTATAACAACCTCGCGATTGCTGAACAAGAAAACAACGCATTCATATTCCAATGCCGAGGTTAATAGAAAGTCGAACCTGGGAACTGTCACAATTGCTTAACCAGCTATTCTCCAAAAATGGTGATTATGCTGGGGGCCGCACAATTAGTGAGAACGGACCGTACAAGTATCAAGTAACAAGTATCCGCTCGTGTTATAAACAGAACAGAAAATAGAGCGAATCAGAGTGATGATGGAGGTGTTTACTCGTCCTCACTGTTGAGCAGTGTTAACTGAAATTTTATTTCTTGTCGGGCTTGTGTCTTAAGCAAGTCGTAGAACCATAAAAAAATTGAATTTCCGCTTTCGTTACCGTTTTTTCCTTTACATATCGATTTATTTTTGGTGCTATTTGATAACTCTTTAGGAAGATTGAAGATAGAAGAACAAATTCGACTTGTAACTCATAGCCACTATATTTCAGTCAATACTTAAAGTTCTGTAGGCGATAAACAGGTTCACCGTGAAAAGGATGTGGTACCCTATCAAAAATAGCACAAAACAGAATAGCTTCACTCAACCATCATCATTTCCTAAGCGCAAAAGATGTTCAAAAATTCTACTCGCAAACCCAACAAAGGTACGTGAGCTTGGTCAAAACTCTTCTACTCTGAATCGTAATGGATGATAATGCACATGATGATTTGGAAAAGCATTGTCATGGCTTACTTAATCAAAAATTACCAGAAAAATGGAAATTGCGCTCGCCTGTGCATGGTGGTTGGTGATTTGTGAATGCGCGCCATCCATGCACTCAGGTAAGTAAGAATGGCTCACTTTATTTGCAACCTCATGCTCATTATCGAGAAGGGGATCTTGAAATTGAAAGTTATCATGGATGGTGTTAGCTGTTATAATGCACACAGGCGGTCTCTGAATATATTTGCTCCTCTGATCAATGGAGTTCTTCAAGCATTCTCACGAGACCAATCATAGTGTTGAAGTCTTCGAAATGATCGTATGAGATAACTTCTATGCTGCTGAAATACTTGCAGAATCCGAACAGCAGGTGTCTGCGGTGGGAAACGAGCACGCTACTACCTTTTCCTGGGCCTAACGCGTTCTCCACCACAACATGTGGTTCCTTTCTTCAGCCTGTCTCTCAATGTATGAGTTACATTTCTCGTATAGAATTTGTCCAGAAATGCAAAAAACACCTAGATCTTTGACCTAAGCTAATATCTGCGCATAGGCGCATAGGTGGCTAAAACTGTTGAAGCTAACTGTGGCCTAAATTTTTCTAACTACCAACTTCCAGTTCAAATCGTTTATTGTTCATATGAGTCGATGTTAATGAAAGAGTGGTCTACTTTCACGTTGAGCACTTCGTGGACGTATAGCCTTTGAAAGGAGAGACCCATTGCTTTCGGCGTCATCGTTTTTGAAAACTAATAGCCACGACCCACTTAGACTGAGCGCTTCTGTAAAGGCCGGGTGTCCTTACAAATGTTTCACCACTTTATATCATTGCATATGCGAAACTGGTTTGCTACTTCATATTACCTTTATGGAGAGAAACAATTATTTATAAGGTAGTTTCGTTTCGCAGTCATTTGATTTCAGATTTTCATCTCATCATTTTACTTTCCTGTCGAGTCTATATTCACAATCTGCATAGAGTAAGTACAGTAAACATGTCTGAAAATGACTATCGAGACGAAAATAATGTTGAAAAGTTGGAGCACTTTCAGAGAGTTTATCTTCAGATCCCATCTTCATATGGTATGCGAAGTGAACAAATCTGCTTTCAACCTCCTGCCGGCCACTTAGAAGCCCTCGTCGGAGCCCGACAAACCGGCTCGGCATCCTTCACATGAGAGATGTAGCTAAACCTGTGGCAACTAATCCTGTCAACTTTTCGGAAAATTTCCCGTTATCACTTTAGAATTAAGGTGGTAAATGAAATGTCGTTAAGAAGTATTCAACATTGTCTTATTTAATGAAATTGCCCAGTGTTTTAGTTATCATTTAGGCTTTCGGGCCATTTTAAGCCTATTGACGGGCGTTTTTGTAGACACGATTGTTCTAAGCTCTGTTGCAACTGTGATGATCAGGATTTATTAAGACGAATTAATGTTTAATGTTAGCTTGATTGAACATGAAGAATGTAAATGTTTTTGCAGTGTACTCAAAGCTGTGTCTCTTCTCACGCACTCTAGTGAATAATTGCTTAACAAATACTTCTTTTCTACAGAATCCTTCAATAAAATCTCGAATGTTGGTGCCAAAGGTAAAACTACTGTCTCTTTTGAATTTTTACTCTCTAAGTGATTTTTGAAGGAAAAAACGCCATGATTGTCATCATCCTTCACGTCCAGAGTGCGGATCCCAGCGCTTTTCACATTGGATTCGTTTCCTCGTATCCATTCTCCACGAGGATCTTCCAACCTTTTACGTATGGCTTCGGCTGCTGCTTGAGGATTTTCATTTCATCATGAATGTTGTTGAATTCTGGTCGAGCAATTCTCCCCAGAGTCCTGAGATATCCGGGCTGGAGCGTTCGTTCCCAATTGGATTGCAGAGAGAGTTTTTCTCAGACAAGTCTGCTACCAATTTCCCGAAACCAGAGGCACTGAGTGGCTTGGTTGACCCGGGGTGGAATCGAATTCGCACCGTGTTCGTGATGACGCACTTCACTGTCACTGTGGTATTCACCCCAAAGTCTGAGACTAGTTTTCAAATTGTATCTCAAACGAAGTACGTATGTCTTTCAGGGAAGCATAAATGTATTATTAAAAATATTTTGATGGGTTCACCATGGAAAGAAAATCGATAAGATGTACCGAAATGAAACTTCTATGGAAAAAGATGTATAAGACTGTTTATCTTGGCTCACTTCCTAGTACTGCTACTAATATTCCAGGTGTTTTTTCATTTATCTTGCTGCAGTTTCTGAACGAAGTTACCTGCTCTTTGTACTTTTCTGAAACCAAAGGAAATCTGTACTGGCTTGTTGACTAACAACTGCGAAGAGTGGTAACCAAGAAAAAACAGAAAAAAATGATGAGCTGCTAAAGTCTGATGAAATCCGGACCGGCCGTTGTCGTTATGCAAACACTTCAGTCATCCAAAGTCATCCTTGGCGACCGCCACCGTCACTACAACACCGTCCCGCCCGCATTTTTGCAACTTGAACTCGACCGACTGAGCACTTCATTCCCCTCAGCACTGCTTGTTCCATAATCAAAACTTGTATCAAGAACATTTTCATAACGATAAAAATATTTTTAAAATTTTGCCTAAAATCAGACACTTCACAGATCTCACCAATTCTTTTATTCGGTTCGTTGTCTATAATCAGTTATTCATGAAAATGTCCGAATTTGCCTATAGATTCCTGTCACCTAGTATTCTTCGTGTTTTGATTGACCCAGTATGAGGTCTGAACTAGAGCCTTGCGTATATTTAACAGTATTACTACCACTGCGTCATTCACGCTCATATAGAACTCATAAGGACGTCTGTTGCTTTTTCTCCACTCCTATCAAGCAAAAAACTAAAATCTAGATGATATGTATACAAGACTGGAATGTTTCTGTTCTATTCTTGAACAACAAGTGGAGTAGTAAAAACAACAGACAAGAAGCTCACGAACAAGATATCCTTTTTTGACAAATGCGTGGTTATGAACGTACTCAGCAATCGTTTTCCATAGCTTCTCGCAGATTTTGGACATTTATTAAGACTTGATGAAAAGCGTTTACTTTAAGAAGTAATGGTATAATATAAAATCTCTACATTATTCCTAAAAAACTAAAAGTTGGTGCGTGCTTAATTTGTTAGCGCAATTTTTTCGAAGAACTGTCATCACATAGCGGCTTCAACTAGCCCTGGTACCTCATAACTAGTAAAGTTTGCGTAAAACTTTAAAAAGAAAGATTTTATACGACATGAAAAGCCCTGAGGAAGAGAACAGAAATTCATTGTACTATTGATGAGACAGCATGATCCATAAGAGGATAAAAAGATTAAGCTCTCGGCGTTGATCAATCCGTGAGGGAATGCGCCATGCATTCGACTTCATTACGCATCGTTTGGAGGTGATTGAATGCATATCTAGCCTTTACAATGATTCGAAGTGGCCTACCGATGTATCAGGACAGTGCTGCTATCCTCCCAGGCAGGTCTGGTACCAGTTTGCGGACCTCGGAGGGACCACGGGCGCTGAGATCGATTCCACGTTTGTGTTTCAGGGCGTCTCAGACCGATGCGCCACACGCGCCCTATACATGTTTTGCTTTGTTTTTCTTCCGTTCCATTTCTCTTTTTTATGAAGTCGACATTCCACCCTCTTTCATATCAGGAATGATACTAGGAAAACAAGGAGCAACAGGTTTTCCTTTATTGATGATTTCGTTTTCAGGTGAATAATGTCCGACGACGATGAAGTGTAGTAGGTTTTTCTCACAAAATTTATCTACTCATCAAAAAAAAATTCTGCTAAAAAAGAACATTTATCTAAATGTCCACTAGAACTGTTAAATGAGGATTGTTTCAGCTCTGACGAAGAAATAGAAGAAGAGGAAGAAGAAGAGGAAGAGGAAGAAGGAGAAGACGAGGAAGAGGAAAAAGAAGAAGAAAAAAAAGTTGAAAAAGCTGCTGGACAGAGGCGTCCTAGGTTGGCGGACTTATTTTTTCTCTGCTTCTAATTTATTATAATTCGTGGTAAAATAATCTTTTAGTGAAACTCTCTTAACACCACTGCTTTACATTTACTTTTCCGTAGAATGATCGTCACCTGTATCACCTGTATCACCTGTAGTCCCGTTGATCGTCGAGTGACTCGAGCGGGCGCCAGTACTCTCCCAGAGTGGACATGGAGCTTATTTGTTGGAGGCGACTCCTAACCGCCTCCCATATACTTCCCTGTCACTTGATTGCAGGCTTTTGGCCGAATTGACTCGTAGAATACAATACGCATAAAGCGAGAACGCACCCACACACGCATGCATGAATACGCCTAGCAAATACAGAAAGTATGTGCCAAATCGGCGCAGCAGAAACAGGGAGTCCATCCCCTGGATCCATCTGCGTCTCAGGGAAGCAAAGGTCGCTTTTGGTCCGCGATTAACCCCCTATCCGCCACCTGGGGACGCGCCACGTAGCCTCGCGACTAACCGGCTCGAGATCCCTCATATGAGGGAGATCCGTGGTGAATGATCGTCAAGGGAAAAAATTCATCATAAGCTTTTACTACTAAATTTACCAGGCTTTTACTTTTGAGCTTTTAGCTTTAAGCTTTAAGCATAAGCTTTAATACCTATAGCTACCTATAGCTAATTAATACCTATAGCTTTAATACTAATACCACTCTTTGATTGTCTTAGATATTTCCGGATGATTTTGCACATAAGAAATTGATTCGGAGGAATTTTCTCCACTTTCTCGAAATATCTAGACTAATAAAGCCCATATTAACAACCAGGAGCGAGTAGTACAGTGGCAGTGATGTCCTTCATCACGAGCGTAGTGGTAATTCGATTCCGTTACGGTCCAACCAAGCTTATCCTACCGGGTTCGAGAAATTGGTGCTGGATTTGTCTGGGAAAAAAATCGCTCTTTGCAGTCCAATTGGGAACGCTCCAGCCCAGGTATTTTAAGGCTCCAGCGAGAATTGCTCGACCAGCATTCTACGACATTCAAGATAAAATGAAAATCGTCAAGCAGCAAGGGAATAGACACAGAAGTTGGAAGATCCTCGTGTACGATGGATGCAAAGAAACGAATCGAATGTGAGAACTGCTGGGATCCGCACTGTAGACGTGAAGACGGGTCATAAAACTCGAAAGGATAAAGTTCTCGGCGTTGATCAATCTCTGAGGGATGTGTCATGCATTTGACTTCATTGAGTATCGTTGGAGGTGATTGAATACATATCTGGCCTTTACAATGACTCGCGGTGGTCTGCAGATGTATCGATCCAGTGCTGCTACCCTCCCAGACAAGTCTGGTACCAATTTACCGACCCCGGAAGGATGGAAGGCTTGGTGAGCTATAGGCGCAAGACTTCATTGAGTATCGTTGGAGGTGATTGAATACATATCTGGCCTTTACAATGACTCGCGGTGGTCTGCAGATGTATCGATCCAGTGCTGCTACCCTCCCAGACAAGTCTGGTACCAATTTACCGACCCCGGAAGGATGGAAGACTTGGTGGGCCATGGGCGCAATCCACGTGCGCGTCGCAGTGGCGCCTCCAACCACTGCGCCACACGCGCCCTTTGGAGGCGGGTCATATAAAATAAGATAAGATAAAATAAAATAAAAATAAATGAAATATTGACAACCAATAATCATTACAGAAACGAACCAAAAGTTTTATTTTTTCGGTAATTTCCGTAAAACTTGGTCATACTTAATTTTTATCCTCCTCCTAAATTTTGGGACAACAGCGACATCGGTTAGGCAAAACTTCCTATTTACTATGATGTGGTCTATTTCGTTATGGTACTCTCCATTAGGAGATTCCCACGTCCATCGTTGAGAGTGAGGCTTCTGGAATTGCGAGTTACCATGGATGGTTTTGGTCGCCATGATAAACTCAGAGAGCCGCTCACCCTGTTCTTTCCATTCTAATCCGTGGGTTCCAATGTGACGTTCCTCAGACGATCTTCTTGGTCCGATCTTGGCATTGAAATCTCCAATGATGACCTTGAAGAATGTGTGGTCTTCTCTGTAGAACCTCTCCAAGTCCATGTAGAACGCTTCGACTTCTTCTTCGTCATAGTTTGATGTTGGCGCGTAAACGACGAAGATTGTCAAAGCCGGTGTTGATCCACATCTTCTTAATCGTAAACGTCCGGTTCGGTTTGTAAGCTGTTCGAATGAATCGATGTTCATGGACAAACTCGTGTTGACGAGAACGCCGACACCGCCTACGCCTCTGCTGTCGCATGTTCCGAGGAACAGTTCTTCTCCAGTGTCATAGACAGCGTTGAATGGGTGGCGTCGTCTCGTCTCGGCCAGGCCGATGACGTCGTACCTTATCATTCTTGCTTGCGTGAGCAAGTCCTCTATCGAGGACTCGGATGCAAGTGTACGTGCGTTGTAGGTACAGATCGTCACCATAGATCTTGATCCAGGCAGCTTCCATTGGCCCTGAGATTTTAGCAGCCTCTCCGTACTCGTCCTACCAAACGCTGCGAAATTGAGGGCTCTTTCGGGGTCAGGGGAATGAGGCCCGTTTTTTTTTACTGTGTTTAGCATATTTAATACCCACGTATAGCTTGCTGGGCTCTGAACGTGGGGGCTGGTTATACTCCCGGGTAGCTTGCCAGGCTCTCCCAGAGTGGACATGGAGCTTATTTGTTGGAGGCGACTCCTAACCGCCTCCCATATACTTCCCTGTCACTTGATTGCAGGCTTTTGGCCGAATTGACTCGTAGAATACAATACGCATAAAGCGAGAACGCACCCACACACGCATGCATGAATACGCCTAGCAAATACA
Organism: Angiostrongylus cantonensis; assembly: GCA_009735665.1. Taxonomy (NCBI): domain Eukaryota; kingdom Metazoa; phylum Nematoda; class Chromadorea; order Rhabditida; family Metastrongylidae; genus Angiostrongylus; species Angiostrongylus cantonensis. Next base: position 156,267 of record MQTX01000119.1, on the reverse strand, counting down.
GAAAGTATGTGCCAAATCGGCGCAGCAGAAACAGGGAGTCCATCCCCTGGATCCATCTGCGTCTCAGGGAAGCAAAGGTCGCTTTTGGTCCGCGATTAACCCCCTATCCGCCACCTGGGGACGCGCCACGTAGCCTCGCGACTAACCGGCTCGAGATCCCTCATATGAGGGAGATCCGTGGTGAATGATCGTCAAGGGAAAAAATTCATCATAAGCTTTTACTACTAAATTTACCAGGCTTTTACTTTTGAGCTTTTAGCTTTAAGCTTTAAGCATAAGCTTTAATACCTATAGCTACCTATAGCTAATTAATACCTATAGCTTTAATACTAATACCACTCTTTGATTGTCTTAGATATTTCCGGATGATTTTGCACATAAGAAATTGATTCGGAGGAATTTTCTCCACTTTCTCGAAATATCTAGACTAATAAAGCCCATATTAACAACCAGGAGCGAGTAGTACAGTGGCAGTGATGTCCTTCATCACGAGCGTAGTGGTAATTCGATTCCGTTACGGTCCAACCAAGCTTATCCTACCGGGTTCGACGAATT
>MQTX01000119.1:110428-155692 GCA_009735665.1 Angiostrongylus cantonensis | reverse complement strand
TGCTGGATTTGTCTGGGAAAAAAATCGCTCTTTGCAGTCCAATTGGGAACGCTCCAGCCCAGGTATTTTAAGGCTCCAGCGAGAATTGCTCGACCAGCATTCTACGACATTCAAGATAAAATGAAAATCGTCAAGCAGCAAGGGAATAGACACAGAAGTTGGAAGATCCTCGTGTACGATGGATGCAAAGAAACGAATCGAATGTGAGAACTGCTGGGATCCGCACTGTAGACGTGAAGACGGGTCATAAAACTCGAAAGGATAAAGTTCTCGGCGTTGATCAATCTCTGAGGGATGTGTCATGCATTTGACTTCATTGAGTATCGTTGGAGGTGATTGAATACATATCTGGCCTTTACAATGACTCGCGGTGGTCTGCAGATGTATCGATCCAGTGCTGCTACCCTCCCAGACAAGTCTGGTACCAATTTACCGACCCCGGAAGGATGGAAGACTTGGTGAGCTATGGGCGCAATCCACGTGCGCGTCGCAGTGGCGCCTCCAACCACTGCGCCACACGCGCCCTTTGGAGGCGGGTCATATAAAATAAGATAAGATAAAATAAAATAAAAATAAATGAAATATTGACAACCAATAATCATTACAGAAACGAACCAAAAGTTTTATTTTTTCGGTAATTTCCGTAAAACTTGGTCATACTTAATTTTTATCCTCCTCCTTTCCTTCTTCGCCTCGGTAATAACTGTACCGCCCAGTCGAAAACGTCCTTTGTTTGAAAAGTTTTTTTTTAAAACCTGTTGGCGCTGAACAACCCCTGAGGAATGCGTCATGCATCCGACTTCTCTAAGTATCGTTGGAGGCGATTGAATGCACAGCTAGCCCTTAAATGACTCGCAGTGGCCTGCCTGCCGATATATCGAGGCAGTGCCACTATCCTCCCAGAGAAGTTTGTTACCATTTTGCAGACCTCGGAAGGGTGGAAGGCTTGGTGTGCCATGAGCATGGGGCTCAATTCCACGTGTGTGTTGCAGGGCGCCTCCGACCACTGCTTCACACACCTCTTTTTGAAAAAAGCTTTTAACATAAAATACTTGATTACACACAGAGATAACAGAGCAAGAATAATTAAATACAAAGTATCAACAGATAAAAAACCCAAACAGTTTCATCTATGAACAACACCAACACCTAGCATTATCACAAAATTGCTGGTATCCAAAGAAAAAAACAAGATACAGTAAAAATCGAAAAATTTTTGTAAAAAAAGTAGTACCTTTCCCGCGTCTCCGAACTTTGCGCGAAATTTCGGCTCAAGATCGGTATCTGGTTGTTAGCTGGCTAACGTTTCGGCAGAATTGCCTTCTTCAGAGCCTGGAAGGGTGTAGTGATATGCGATTTACAATGTCAAACGCTTCAGTAACACATACAGAAAGATGAGAATCTAAATGGTAGTCACACGGTCAACAGCTTTTCAAAAAATTCACAGTTTTTTTACGTGCCTTCCACTGAGGATGAGCCGCTGATCAGCGTCGCTAGTTGACGACTGTACCTTCCCACATCAACGATCGATACAAAGGTACGGGGTGAGATCACATGTGATTTCGAGGCATTCCTCCTTGCTGTTCATTGCAAGCTTTTTGGCATTTATCCAAAAAGCCTCGAGGAGTTTGCGCGTTGGTGCTTTAGGATCGCGTGCGAGGATAGTGATTTTTGTGTGAAAATCGTCTCCGCTATGCTTTTGTATCCTATGCGTGCCTAGTGGCGTGCCTTGTCTTGCCTTTCGTTTGCCATCTAGGCGTTCCTTTATGCGGATACACAAAGATCTCCTGTTTCGCCAATATATTCATCCCCGCAAGTACCATAAGAGATCAGGTATGTCGTACCTGAACTCATGCAATCACCGTCCCCTGCGTAATTTGTTTTTATGGCAGGAAACTCGTGGTGGTCCATCGATGTATCGATTCAATACTGCTATTCTCTTAGACAGGTGTGGCATGTATATGACGGCCCTAGAGGAGTGGAAGTCTCGCTGAGCCTGGAGATCGGGATCGAACCCGTTTACATCGTAGGGCACCTCTAACCACTGCGCTACACACCCCCATTGCTATAGGTATTCAAAAGAAAACAGAGCCTCACTCTAAAGACGCGAAAAAAACTTGCCAATAGGTTTTCGGATCTCTCTTACTTAAATGCTAAGTGGTAAAGTTAGAGTATGAAAATCGCCTTTTGAAAAGATTTTGCAAATTTTGATTTCTTTCAAAAACCTAGTCTTTTCTCGAAAGAATTCATCAACACGAAAAACTCTCGTCGCATTTTTTTCTCTTTTTTCATTAACTTTAATTTAGCTGCCAAATTCATATTGGAATCACAGAGAACGAAGATGGACTGATCAAGCCCGAAACAGCTACGATGGTTGGTAATTTTGCCTTAGAAACATCTTCACGGAAGAATCGTACCTTCGGACAGTTTATTACATTGAGTTGAAATTGTTCGACTTGTATTAAATAACACAATTTTTTATACAACCACAGGGTTGTTGAGATATGAGGAAAACTCGGAACCTAAGTTGGACTTCGAACGCGTGATTACCCTTGTCGGGCTGCTGGCTTGACAACGGCTTCACCTTGACTGGGTCCAGTGTCGATTTCTGCTTCCCAGATCATTCCTGTTTAACGATAGTCGCTGATAGCACGTTAGGGTAAAAACTGACTGAGAAAGACAAAACAAGGACAACGGTTGGTCCAGTGGGAAACACATGAGCTCGCGGAAAGGGTAGTCGCGGGTACGAAGCTGGTCTGCACGTTTGCTGTCATATTTCACGTTATTCGTTGCCAGAAAAAGCAATAAGCAGTTAGTAAAAGTAGATACATTACCAAGTGTACATAATAGTAGTACAGTTTTCCAGTAATTTTATAAGATGACTTTCACCAATTTTAAAAATTGATTATTTACTGTGGTGCTGAGTTTTGCAAATATCTCAGGATCATTGTGGTTGTATTTCGCATCATACCCTGCCGTGAAAAATTATGGTAGGTAGCACACAAACAGCTTTGTGATGTCGGCTACAACCTCAGCTTAACTGGGTTCAATGCCGATTTGGGATTCCCAGATCAATCTCGTTGACGGGTGATTGCTGATGGCACTGATCGAAAGAACTTGCTGAGATGCAGACGAAAGGAAGGACCAGCATGGTGTGGTGGTGAACGCGTTCGTTTCCCACCGCAGATCCCTGCGGTACGGAGTTTTGCAAATATCTAAGCATCATTGTAGTTGGGTTATTAACTGTTACAGCAATGTAATGGAAAGCAGTGTGGTCCCACTATCATGCTTGGTGTCATGCATTTGAGCTCTCCTATTGTCAAATTCAAACGTCGTTAATGACACTTCAAATAACATTTCTATCGTATTCATTCGTGTTCATTGGTTGGATCAGCACCTGTACTGTTACTACAATTTCAAGAGAGTTGCTCTCGACAGAAGGAATGCTAGTGTGTTTAATCATCCAATTAGAACCAGCTCCTTCTCCATCAGTTGTCCCTCGAGAGCAATTTTTCAGTACAAATTAAGAATAAACTACTTTAAAAAATTTGAAGTCGGACAAAAATGAAGCAACTGAAGTGGCCTTAGCCTACCCAATAGCCATATTAGAAAAAGAAAAAAAAACTATATTTCATCTTTTTTCTGAGGATTTTCTGAGGGCCTCATTAACAAAAAATTAGATGAATACTATCGTGAACCCCTCAGTGAAGAGGTAACTTCTGGGATTGTAGGAAGAACTATGCAATTAATGAGAAATGATGGGGTTTAAAATAATGAAAAGATAATGAAATACGGTAAAATGCTAATTTCCAGAACTTACGAAGCCAATATACTACGCTAATAGAAACATATGTGCCATAATGACAGACACGTATTATAAGGTAAAGCTAAAAAATATTCAATGTAGAAGGCAGAAAGCACTTGAAAGACGCACAAGAGAGTTGTTGGTTTCGGTTTCTTCAGTAGACCAATAAAAGAAGAATTTAGGTTAAAAAGCGTCTCGAAGACGAGGAAAAAGGAAAGCTTCAAGATTATGAAGAGAGAAGAAAGAAAGAACGTGAAGTTGAAGAAGAGGAACTGAAAAAACTAAAAGAAAAGCAAGAACGTCGTCGACTGGAAAGAGAACAAGAAGAACGCGAAATGGCCGAGAAGAAGCGCCTGGAAGACGAACGCAGAAAAAAGGAAGAGGTTAGAAGTCATACTTTTATTTAGCACCATAGAAATAGTGCAATCACACTACTGCAAACATGTCATTTATGTTATTTACATGAAAATCTAGTTGTCTGAACACTTTTGAATGAAGGCATTGTGGCTGGCGTGACTCCTATAGTAGTCATTTTGTCTCCTGTGTTTTATCTTGGAGCTGAAAACATTTTTTCCTAGAATTCTTGTAACCAGTAGATAGGTAGCTTTCAGCAATATTGTTTTACAGTTTTTTTTTATTAAGTTTTTGTTTTACAGCAAAATTACAAAAAAAGTTTCAACCCATAATAAAAGACTCTTAAGGAAGACCGCCGAATACGTCAGGAAGAAGAGAAAAGAAAGAAGGAAGAGGAGAAAAACAAACGACAGCAAATGATCGGCTTAAATTTTCCGATTGGTCAAGGTGGAAGGTATGTGGTCAGCCACTTCTGTCATAATTTGATCTTCGGTGTAAAGAGCTGCTATGCAGAATACACATTTTGTTTACACTGGCCAAAATTCTAACCAAATTTAAGAAATTTTGTCATACCGATAAAGACGGAAAAGAACGACAAGTTCGGAAATATTGTGCAAGCAAAACAAGAGATGGGGATGACCAAAGATCAGCAGGAAGAGGCAAAAAAGGTAAGGACAATACTTCAGATTTCTAGATTATGAAGATTCTTGCCGAATTCCGTGAAGACGCACGTGGCGCAGTGGTTGGAGGCGCCACTGCGACAAACACGTGAAATCATTCACCGCGTGCATGGTCCTCCAAGCCTTCCATTCCTCCGGGGTCCGCAAATTAATGCCAAACTTCTCTGGGAGGATAGCAGTGCTGACCTCTCGATACATCGATAGGCCACCGCGAGTCATTGTAAAGGCCAGATATGCATTCATTCACTTTCAACGATACCTAATGAAGTTGATGCATGGCGCATCCCTTAGGGATTGATCAACGCCAAGTGCTTTATCCTTTATTTATTTCATATTGAATTCCGTGAAGAAAGAAGAATGAGGAAGAGGGAGGAGATCCTTAAATGGTTGTAGAATCAACAAAGAGATAACTGTAGTGAAAAGACTGACCTACATTGACCTATTCAGTCAGCAGAGAGCACAATCAATAAGGAAAGCATGTAGCGCAGTGGTTAGATTTGACCAACAATACACACGAATAGTTTGCTAAATTCCAGACTTAGTGCTATCCAGGCGCTCTTTTTCTCCGGGTTTGGTAAATTTATACTAGGCGATCAATGGGTGGATGAAAACAGTGCAATCGATTAAAAACAATAGATGATCAACAGAGGGTATATTCCGATGAAACTCGTAAGGGTGAAAAATTACTGTGGTTTAAAATTCAGGTGTTCATGGTTGCCGTACGTAATGCAATTCCGGAGGCGTCAGAAATTCCTGTAAACGAACTGAAAGCGAAAATCAAAGAACTTCATAATCGAATTTGTAAACTCGAAACGGATAAATACGATTTGGAAAAGCGCCACGAAAGACAACAGTACGATGTAAGGACGATTTCAGATCTTTTTTTTTCATACAAAAGAAGCGAGGCAAAGTTTGAAGTGTGTGGCTGTTGTGTGCGGACTGGTTCAATCCCCACCTAGGCAGACATGTGCTGCATCTTGCAAGCGTTGTTCAAGTGAAAACAATGAATTTCAAATATGAGATAGTCAAGTGAAACACAGAAGTGAAGTGAAAGCGTGAAAGAGACACTTATAGGAGAGTGATATTTATCGTCTTGTTGCTTTGAGATGATTTTCAAGGTCTTTTTTAGCTGGAACTTTCCATGATGCCTCCCAATTAGACAAAGCTTCTAGAAAGTAACTCAACTTCTTACGTTCTTCGTTTGCGACTTGTTGTGAAACTTTTAAAAACTTACTCATAGTTTGTAAATGAAGGTTACAAAAGGCAAGTAACTGAAGATCGAAAATATCGGATTTCAGCTGAAAGAACTGAATGAACGATCTCGACAAGTGGCGAGAAACGCTGATGGCAGGAAAGGCCGTGACGCCGAAACCGGTGGCCGCCACCCGGTATCTGGACTGCTTCTATAAGCTTTGTTTCATTTCCTTAGGAAAAGAAAAATAGAGTTACTACGTTTTAGAATGGAAATCTCATAAGTAATATTTGTAACGTTTTTTACAGCCAAAGGTGCAGGTATTTTCAAAATACGATCGACAAATTGATCGACGAAACTTCAAGGAAAGAAGATCCGTGTACGAGCACGTGAGCTTCCATAGTTTTACTTTAAGCTTAAACCAAAATGAAAATCTTAAAAGAAAAAAAACGAGTGAAAGGAAAAGCTCGCCTTTCACAACGTAGGCCACGAATCATCATCAGATCTATATCGTCATTTTGTGTCACCATGGATTTAGTTCTAGAAGCGCGGGAAAATTTGAGGCCGCCTACGTATGGATCAATGTTACATTTATTGATTGTTTTTACATGACCTGTCATCATATCTACTGTGCGGATCTCAGTAGTTCTCGTATTCGATTTATTTCCTCGCATTCATTCAACAGTCCACAACGGTCTTCAAACATAGATGACACGCGATTTTCGAACACTTCGCGTATTGTTCCAATTGCTGCTTGAAGATTTCGTCTTTTTACGAATGTCGTAGAATCCTGGTCGAGTTGATCTTTCTTGCAGTGTTAAAGGGAACCGACCTAAAGCGTTCCCATGTGGATTGAAGGAAAACGTTGGGACCGGGATCGAACAGAGCACCTTCACTTTCTGACCAACTGCATGACCAACTACTGCGCTATCCCCACCATGATCACACCACCGATTTAACTAATTTTTCCTCCAATCTTTAAAAAGGTAACAGGTTTCACCAAATCCAATGTCTCACTAAATTTTATTTAAGAAAAACGCTTTTCCATGTTTTCCTGGAGTTCCACCACCACCAACAATCTTTCAGAAAATAATTAAGAAATACGAACATGAAACTCAGGAAGACGACGAGGTTGGTAGTATTCTTCTTTCAAAACATTTTTCAGTCCAGTGAAGGCATTTGATAAATTGGATCATTTTTTTATCTACCTTTTTTTCGACTACATGGACGAATAATTTAGGCAGAGGAAATAGAAGACTACGAATAGCTACCTACGACTACTGAGTATGAAAGTGTTGTGTCTCATTTAAAGTTAATAATAAATTGTTACGTGATGCTCTCTTGTGATCTACGTTGTCCTGAAAACAGTGATTTAAACACGACACATTTTTTGACGACACGGGAATTCAATTACGGTATAATGCACGATAAACGACGCCTTTATCCTTACGCTTTATTTGCTTGACGTTCAGGTGCCTCATCTTTCGGAAAAATAGTCTCGGGACCAAGAATATTGTTTATTTCGCCAATATTTTACTGATTTCGCAAAATATCTTGGATGTGGGCTCTTGGAAAACTCTGGATAGTTGATTTCCAGTTCAGCGCCGCAAGCTGCTTCCGGCTCAAGTGGACTGGGAGGAGGTCTATAGGTTTCCAAAAGGATTGCTTCTATAACATTGTCTATTTGTTGGTAATGGTTTTTCTTTTAACTATGCTTCTGGGTAAAAATCTTAAAATTGTTACCAACTTTGGTGAATGTCACTGTCGTGAACCAACTACAGTATATCGGTGACTGATAGACAGTATTATCCAACAAATCATGAGATGGTAAAGCGTTAGAAGGAAATTCTCATCACCTTTATGACGTCCCACGTATTTTTTTTTCTGGAAGAAAGATTTTTTTACATACAGGCCGACCCATTCATTCTGGAGTTCGAGGTTTTTTTTTTTGAAAATATTCTCACTACCGTCATCTCTATCGGCTTCATCACCACTTCTCTAATGCACTTGACTATCAAGCTAGATACCCAGCTAGCAGCAAATTCCATCGATTCATCTTGCTAATTAGAACAGTTCGGCAGATTACCTTCTTTCAAGAAACACGGACAGTATAACCCCTTGTTTTGATTCTTTTGTTTTTCTCTTTTTTAAAGAGACGTTAGCCACCTATAGCTCGTTGAGCTTTTCTGCGATATAGATCCACCCATTGCTGGGACTTCTGGATTGCGTTCTGTGTCAGTAATAGTCTATCTTATTAGCTTTTCATTTTCACCAAAATTTTGAAACATTCGAGTCAATTTTGTGTAAAATGGAACAACAATGATGCTGAGATATTTGCAAAGCTTTGACACCAGGCTAGATCGAACACGGGATTGCCCTTCTCGAGGGTTCACGTGTTACCCACTACACCATTGAGGTCTTTGCTTTGCCCTTCTCTCATAAGTAATAACCAGCGAATTAAAATTTAAGCATTGTATCATTATTTTGTATTTATAAAAACGTGTGAGTTGAGACTTAACGGAAACTTTTTCGCTGCTATGAGATCACAATTTTTTTCGAAGTTATTCACGCTAAAGATTACGGAAGAGGAGTGATTAGGATATGCAAAGGATAAAGCTTTCAATGTTGATCAATTCCTGAGCAGTGCTCTATACATTCGACTTTACTAAGCATCGTTAGAGATTACTGAATGTATATTTGCCCTGTACAATGTATTGCAGTGGTTTACCGGTCAATGAAGTCAGCGCTGCTATCTTTCCAGACAAGTTTCTGTAAAATAACTGCAGCTACGTGTACAGCTGATTAACTTTGGTTTTTTCTCGGCCTAGGGAACGCAGGTGTTCTCTCGGAGTCCACTCTACTGTTCTTTTGGTCCGTCTGTCGTCTGTTTTCTCATTAGGCGACCAGCCCATATATCTTTCGCTATCGATGTATCTCAAAGATGTGACGGATTTCAAAGATCGGAGCTTTGCATTTCGGCTGGATATTGAGAGTGTCGGTTATATTTCAGAAAAAAAATTGTTTAAGCGCTCTGTGAGTACTGCGGAATATTCTTTACGTAGTTGAACTATGAACCTACGTTACGTCTCCGCACCACAATAGAACGTAGGGAGAACAGTTTAATCGACAAAGTGAACGCGCTATTGTCCTTTCCAGGGAGTAACGCGTTCGCCACCACACCATGCCGATTTGGGCTCCCTAGAATCAGACCCGTTGACGGGTAATTGCTGATGGCGCCGATCAATAGAAATGGCTGAAAGACAGGCGAAAGGAAGGACTCGCATGATGTGGTGGTGAACGTGTAACTTCCCGGAAAGGCTAATTGCGCGTTCGTTCCCAACCGGAGACACCTGCCGTCCGGAGTCTTGGAAATATCTCAGCATCATCTTAATTGTATTTCACATAATACCCTACCGTTAAAAATTGTAGCAGGCAGTGAATTTAAAGATTAAGACTCCATCTTCGTATTTCAGGGCTGACAGCAGAACACTATAGTCACACGAGTCCTAACGAATTTTTTCGAACCGCTTCTTTTCTCTGGTACTTCTTGTGGTTTCTTATGTCTGCATCGACGTAGTCTTGCTAAAAAGCTCTTCTACAACTGGCACTTATTTCTAGCCGTGTTAAAAGTATTCCAGCAAGATCAATCTTACGTATTGTTCTGTTTTCTAGCAACTCCTTAGTAGCAATGTAGACGTGATCCGATCTTCTTGCTTGGGTAACTGAGGAGAATTCGACGCAACTTTTCAGTTCTTCGACAGGCAGCTCGTAGATCTTCTTTAATCTGCTGGTTACGATTGGATAGGATTTCGTTCAGAATATTCTCGTCGTATACAGGTAGACTTTTCCTCGTGCTCAATGACTTGAATTTTTTTCCCAGTTTACAGCTGAATCGAATCTTCGCGCGAAGAAGGCAGTGATTGGAGGCAGTAAAGAACGACGGGACTCACGATGTGTCAAGTAGACATCTTCTGTCTGTTAGAATATGGTCAATGCCAGCATGAGTCGTACCGTTAGGATTATCCCATGTCAGGCTTTCTTTCTTCTGAAAAAAAAACGAGTTTCCATGGAAGAGAGTTGCTGCAGAAAGGAGTTCTGCGAAACGGCTTTCATCCTCATTTCTTTGTCCTAATCTAAAATCTCCGGTCCTGTATTCGCTATCGTTGGCCTCCCTATTCTAACGTTGAAATCCCCGATAACAAATTCATATTTTTTCATCATTGCGGAAAACTTCCCCCAACTGGTAGTTGAATGCATCTAATTCATACTCACCAGCTTCATTGGCCGGTGAGTAGCAATTGATTATTATGATCTTTTTATGGAAAATCAGATGAAGACGGAGAACGGCTATGCGGGGTCGACAAAATGGACAGTGGACTATAAAGCCTCTCTAGCATTTCGTGACGAGGCCTTTTCTCCGCAGAAGACAAGGGTTCCGTTATTTAGTTTGCTCATGTGGGTTTTGCTGATCCTTGTTTCTTACAGTGCGATCATATGAAATTTGATGCGAACCGCAGCTTAAAGAACGACATGAAAATCGGCGCCAGTGGAGTGTGTTCTGGCACTATACGTGCAGAACACGAAACAATCTTCATGGCGCGTAGGGCGTGCGTTCGTCAGAGCCGGTTCCAGTGACATGCGTAAACCGAGATTTGGTAACTTCTTACTGGTCGTCTCTCCGGCTAACGTGATAGACGGCAGAACCCAGTGTATGAGGTGCCGTGGCTAGCCTATTTCTGTTTATGCAGTTTGATCCTCTCTGGATTCCTGAGTCAACCTTCAGAGGCGTATCCAAATCAGCACCACGATATAGACTCGTGGAAAGTATCTTTTCGGCAACGGGTCTTACGCTCAGTGTTCCTATTAGTTGATTCGGAAACGTTGTTGAAATCGAAATCAGTAATGAGAGTAAGAAATAGAAAATAACCGAAAACCCAAGGGCGATGTAGAATCCATGTGAAATATAGATAAATATTTTATTCAAAACGATGAATGCTACCTTGCGATCTACTTACACATCGATTTCAATCACTCAGTGGTAAAACGTAGTTGGCAATCGTGCTGGCCTGAGCGCCAACTCACAACATAGGCCTTTCATGAACGACAAGTTTCGATCTGAAGATCTAATTGGAACTGAGTCAACTGTTCTGCAGGAGAGTAATGTGGAATTTTTAAACTTTTGTGGTAATCAAGCAGACAACAACAGCTGTCAGCACCGAAGTATTTCGTTGTGACTCTCGTGAGTGATATGTGTACCGGAAATTTTCTAATTTATTGATGTGGAGTTACTGAATTAATGAGTGCCGTTTGATGACAGCAACAACCACTCAGCTCATAAATCTGCCATTGGTAAACCGGTGCTCGTCGTCTCATCCGTTCGATCACTCGTTAGGATTTCTTAGGACTGTTCAGCTATCACGAGGCTGTTACAGAACTTTTATTCGGCTAACGTTTCGGCGTCTTCGTCTTCCTCAACTCACTAGGAGTGTTGCTGCTCGATTTTCAAAAATTTCTTCCACAAAGGTGTCCTCGTTGTTCTCCTTTCTCTTCAAAAAATACAAAAACCGAGCAAAAAATGTGACCTAAATCCTTTTTGAACACCAATGTTATAGAATTTAACGGCAGTTCAGCACTGAGCATAACTTCATTGTGAATCTGCTCATATTTCTTAAATGAGGTGTCAAAACATTCTTGATGAATAGATACTAGATGTAACTTCATTCTTCACTGAAGAAAAAGCTAACATTTCGGCGGATTCCTCAGAGACTGGGAAGGCCATATTGACTGTAGTCCAGCGAGCCAAAGGCCACCACACCTCGGTCGATCGATGTCAACTCTACCTTTCCAGGCTCTGAAGAAGGAGAAATCCATCGAAACGTCAGCTTTCGCTTTAATGGAGAACAAAGCAACACATTGCATCAAAAACATAGTGAACTGTTCGATCAATACCGAGGTTGATGAAAAGTCAATCTTGAAATCTTACGCTCTCATTATTTTTGATTATCAGTACAAAATGTTCGTTTGTGATATTATGACAGCTCTTTTTATAATGACGCTATGGAATCAGACGTTCTTCAAAGACATCAGTGATTTTGAACGCAAACAGGTTTTCCCTATCAACTGTAATGTTTTTAACACAAAATGTTACGACGGAAACCTGAATAGAATTTTTGGAAATACCTAATGCTTAACGACGTTCGAAGAATCATATTTCTTAAATGAGGTGTCAAAACATTCTTGATGAATAGATACTAGATGTAACTTCATTCTTCACTGAAGAAAAAGCTAACATTTCGGCGGATTCCTCAGAGACTGGGAAGGCCATATTGACTGTAGTCCAGCGAGCCAAAGGCCACCACACCTCGGTCGATCGATGTCAACTCTACCTTTCCAGGCTCTGAAGAAGGAGAAATCCATCGAAACGTCAGCTTTCGCTTTAATGGAGAACAAAGCAACACATTGCATCAAAAACATAGTGAACTGTTCGATCAATACCGAGGTTGATGAAAAGTCAATCTTGAAATCTTACGCTCTCATTATTTTTGATTATCAGTACAAAATGTTCGTTTGTGATATTATGACAGCTCTTTTTATAATGACGCTATGGAATCAGACGTTCTTCAAAGACATCAGTGATTTTGAACGCAAACAGGTTTTCCCTATCAACTGTAATGTTTTTAACACAAAATGTTACGACGGAAACCTGAATAGAATTTTATACCTAATGGAAATACCTAATGCTTGACGACGTTCGAAGACTTGACGCCTCTAGGACGTGGCTACGTCACGCCTAGCATATAAGTAAAAACCAAAAAATCTGTGGCTAAACAAAAAATCTGATGGAATTTGGCCAATAATTCAAAGGATAAAGGAGAGACCTCTCGGCGTTGATCAATCTCTGAGGGACGCGTTATGCATTAAACTTAATTAATCACCGTTAAAGGTGATTGAATGTATATCTAGAATTTACAAAATGACCCATGGTGGCCTACCGATATATCGAGCCAGTACTGCTATGTTTCCAGGTAAGTGTGTTAGCAGTTTGCGGGCTTCGAGGGATAGAAGGCTTGGTGGGCCTGAGGCGCTGGGCCGATCCCATATGTACCGCAAGGTCCCTCTAGCCACTACGCCACATGCACTCTTTTTATAATATAAACAATAGCAATTTTTACTTTATAATTGATAGTCCATTAGATTTTAGCTTAAATTCGGCGATTTTCTCGTTTTCATATTTTGTTAATTTCCGACTAGCCAACATGAAATTGTATTCCGCTCGTAAAACATCGGCTTACTGCACCGTCAAACAAAACGATTGCACGACTGTTATTTCTGTGAAATGTTTAGGAATAATGTAGAATTTTTTGTTGCTTATGCTTGTTGCTGCTGACACCGCAGGCGCAGAAAGCTGGCTGAGAGAAAGGCAAACGAGGGTCTAAGTGGGAGACGAGTGGTAACATGTGAGCACTCGGAGAGGATGATCGCAGGTTCGAATAACCCTAGGATCCCAGTTTTGCAAATGTCTTGGCATCATGTTAACTTTTTGATTTCTACCTATTACAGTTTTTCATTGCAGGGTACTATGTGTGATACAACCACAATGGTGCTGAGATATTTGCAAAACTCCTGACCACAGGACTTGGACCACACCATGCGTTTTCTTCGTTTCGCCTTTCTCTCAGCTAGTTTTCCATCAATCAATGTCTTCAGCAATCATCCTTCAGCGAGATGGCATTGGAAGAATGAAAACTAATCGAGAGAAAGACGAAACGAAGGGCACGCATGGCTTGGTGGCGAACGCTTTATCCACCGGAAAATGTAGTAAGGTGTTCGTCCTCTACAGAAGACATATGCGGTCTGGAGTTTTGTGCATATCTTAGCACCAATGTGATTATCTCAGCATCACCGCGTTTAGGAATAATTTCGCTCCCTTCTTAATGGCACATGTGTACGCGTAATTCTCAAGAGTACAATTGTCGTCCGTAAATAGAGGAATTGGTGTCCTGGTCGCAGCTGCATCGAAAAGATGACGCTGGCGATTGCGCTATTCTGGCCGACAGTGATGGCAACAAACATAGTGTTTCTTTGGTTTTACTTTGTTCTAGGTTTAATGGATTTAGGGTAATGTAGTCTCGTTTTATTTAACAGTTTCCATTCTAATAACAGCGATGAAATTCTTTGCAGCAGAAAGCGCAAATTCTTAGGAAATCTACTGCTTCGGTCGCTCCCGTGACAAAACAGCAGCTGCTGGTCTGTCTTCATAATTGTTATTACTATGGGTGACTCGAATACTTATGTTTTCTTAACTATGCACGTGTGGTTTAAGAAACAAGCCTTTTTCCTGGATTCTTATAAACTGACTATTCTTTAAGATTTAAAGATTTCGACTTTGTGTACTACTTGATTTTACTATGGATTCTTGCTCCGATGAACACTGTTCTGTCTTTCGCGGTTCCTTCTTTATCTGAACACCTTATGATAGCTTTAGTCCTAAAAACAAGGCATCACGAATTGAATTCATCCATATATTTATTTAAATAAAAGTTTTTCATATTCAATCATTGGTTTTTTGCTTTTATCTTTTTTCGTTTTTTATTTCATTGTTTTTTAGTTCTATTTTGTTGAAAAGGTTAAAAGCACCGTAATTTAGACATTTTTGGTGAGATTATTCCATGCCAGCTGCTCTAATTTTTGGTTTGTTGTATTCGCTGCAGGACCAACTTTTATCCCACCATCTCTCTTACGAAATGCTTCCTGTAGTGCTAAAGTAGCGAAAATTCGCAACTAGCTGCTTACACACGTCGATCACTTTCAAACGGAGGTAAAAGATCACACGGAGATCGAACTTTACCGTAGCTCATCGAGTTGAGGGGTTTTCGATGGAAACCATAGTAGCCTATTTAAGACTACAAGTAGAGAGAGCGTCGTCCTTTCTATAGGTCGCATGTGCTCAAGTTTAGTCTTTGCTCGATCTCACTGCACAGAATGTTTTTATGCAACCTGATCTCCAATGCCTGTCGAGGAAAATTTGATTCGGATTCGGAGCATCGTACATTCGCTAGCAGTAGCAACCTAAAACGTAGTGAGTTGAAAGTGGCTGATTGCCCACACAGCATACACTCCTTGAATTTTTCAACCATCGATCTAAACTCAGTGCTACTTCTCTGATGCCTCTGTACCTTTTGTATCATTTCTGTTGACTTGCCAAGAACATACTCTAACTCGATTGAAACTGGTACGACAGTGAAAGAAAGAACCATGAGGAAAAGTGGGAGCAGATTATTCTGGGTAATATTTTAGGTATGACTTTCTTTTGCATTCTGAACGCGGTCCATTTCATCTCGTGCCTTTAAACAAAAAGACGAACGCTTTAAGGCGACGAACAGCTTAATAGAATCTACACTGGGTTCTTTAACATAGAAAGAGTGCATCTGTTCGTAAACATTGATGTTTTTAAGCGTGTCGTTATGTGAGCTTGTGAGCGGCCATCAGCGTAAACAATCACTTCGGATGATGAATGTGATGTGCTCTTATCTGTCAGCTCTAATGGCAACCGGTTTCGAGATATCCTTGTATCTCACCCCTTCAACTTTCGTTCATAATAAAATCAGTAACGTAACTCTACTAACAACTTCCAATGATTTACTTTTAGTCCATTCCATTGATAATGTCAGCATTTTCTGCCCACATAATTGCTTAATAGTAAAATTCCTTGTTTCTATATTGCAGTCCTGTTACCATCGCTTACAGTCCTGTTCGTTTCGTCTACCTCTAGCCATCACCCACATAGGTGGTCTATTTTGAGTGCAACCGCCCACATGGGTGTTCTAAATTAGGTGTTCTGGCTTGCGGATTTGTGGTCTGCTCTCGTTAATTTTTTCAATGCTGATATTTCTCTATTTTTCTAAACCTGTTAAAGTACTCTTATGCTGCTCACTAAGGGAAGGATAACTCATAAGAGGTTATATACAGATGATGGAGAGCCGTGAGTTAAGAGAGTGTGGTGGTGTATAGGTGTGGTGGAGAGTACACTAGCGCCATAGTAAGAGGTTAACACATTAGAGTGTACATGTGAGCTTGTGATACTGCAAATGGCGATAACAATGTGGTGAGTATATGAGATAATACAGTTTCTGTAAGAATACTACTACGATTATGAAAGAGTTAAGATTTACATGCTCACAGTGCAAGAATGCGAATAGCGGTTGCGAGAATGATTTAAGCTACAGATTTTGGTTAAGATTATTTATGCCTAGGTGGATTGAAAGGAGCTGCGAATGAAACGATTATGCAAGAGCAAATTAATGATAAGGAAAAGGAACAACGGTGAGCTCCAAGGCGTGGACAGAAGCAAAATGGCTGTGCTAAAGGGCGTCGCTAGATCCGAGCGAGTGGCGTGGGTCGCGGGTCACGCCACGGGTCGCAAGGTCTTACACACAAGCAATGTGATGTACATGGTATTATGCCTGGCAGTATATCTGATGGTTATAGTTGCTGTACTTACTGGCGTGCCCGATGGTTAGGATTGGATATGAATATATAAAGGCACCCAGCACCATCAGAACACATAAAGAATAAAGTTGAAATAGAGAACATTATTTTCCATTAGATAATGCTTATTTGGTCGACTTGTCGACAGGGCTCGCCGAGCCACCATTTCCGCGCCAGAATATTGGTACCAGACTTGTCTAGGATCTGTTTAATCTCTCCATTCCATCGGAGAGTATTTCAGGCCGGTTTTTTCAGAGCTCCAGAGAAAGCTGACTCGACCAGTATTGAACAAGAAAAGGCACTGCTCATTGCGTTTGAATCAAAATGGAAACGGCCAACCTGGAAAAACCAGTAGCAGCGGTTTAGTTGTTATAGGAAGCGGTTAAACAAGACCGTTTTGTACTCTCATAAAAGAACATCTCAATTGGAAACATGAACTCTGTTCGATGAATTACTCAAACAACAGTTGTTAACAAAGGCATCGCTTGATTTAAGATGTGGAGTGTTTATTGAGATCATGAAAATCATTGAATGGAATGGACTGTATACTGGTATGATATGCTGTGAATTTACCTCTCTTTTCCTTTTATTGTTACCTTTTTATCCTCCATGTGCGTTTTCCGTCCAGTTTCGACACGCTCCTACTCTACGATGTAAAGTCGATAATGAATACCAACTTTCTCACTTCTTTATTTTTATCAGTTCGACGCTCTTTTATCTCTTCTGTTTATGTTTTCCTCCTTGTAAGTGTTGGTGTTTTTCGTAAACCTCGCTGCTTTGAACGCTGGAAGAGGGCTGGAATCAAGGGGGTCATGACCTGTTTACCTTTCATTCATTGACCTTCAAGAAGTATTTCTACCGACGAAAGTTGTTTGTCGGGTGTTTTTGTAGATTACTTACTTGATACTTGAACGGCCCGTCTTCACTAGTTGTGCGGGCCCCAGCATAATCTCCATTTTTCAGAGATTTGGCGGCTAAGCCATTGTGAATCCCTGGAATACCGAGGGAAGCCTGCCCAAAATCTGCACCAGGTCGTCACAAGTCAGGCAGTCGTAGCCATGGTGGAACAGACGGAGTTTTACCACCATGCGATTACTTTGATATCAAGACGGTGATGAATCCTGGAATTGGTTTATTCTTAGATGGGCTTCTTGATGGAAACTCTGATCTTCATCTTAGCGTGGGAGACCCTGCCAAGAAGATGAATCCGTCCGTTGTACATCGGAGCCCTACAACCAGGAGCACCTCCCAGCCACGATGAGGCAGTAAACCGTTTTGAGGTTTTTCTAGATTTCTTATGATAATCATCTGGCTTCTACAATCAGTCGTCAACCTCCTTGTTGTTCACATATTTCTAAGAAATTCAATGTTTCATTTCAATAAGCAGACACCATGTTATTTTAGAATTTATTGGGATACAATAAGTGACGTTTCGGCGGTTTCGCCTTCTTCAGAGCCGTTTACTTCTTGTAAAGTTAGTTGGTATATAGCAACCGCACAGAGTGCTACATGGCCTAGGGCTGTCCTCTCTACTCACTGGAAAACCAGCAAGACCATGTTGTTGTTCAAGAAAGGTGACCTACACGATATAGGCAACTATCGCCCAATCTGCTTGCTGTCTGTTGTCTACAAACTTTTCACTCAAGTCATCCTAAACAGGATTGACAGAACACTGGACGAAGGACAGTCTTGCGAGCAAGCATGGTTTGGAAAATGTTTTAGTACGATGGACCACATTCACACGATGAGAAGGGTCATTTAGGTATCTGGAGAGTACAAAAGAACGCTCTGTCTCTCTTTCAATGATTTCCAGAAGGCCTTTGATTCAATTGAGATAGAAGCAGTCATGGAAGCCCTTGATAACCAAGGTGTACCTACTCAGTACATAAAGATTCTTCGTGAGCTGCACAAAAATTTAACAACCAAAATTTCACCATTCTACAGCGATATTAACGTTGACGTCAAAACAGGAGTTAGGCAAGGCGATACAACCTGGCCAAAATTATTTACCGCCACCTTCCAGAACGTCATGCGAACACTGGAATGGGATAATATGCAAGTGAAAATTGATGGTCGGCAGTTACATCACCTTCGTTCGCTGATGACATCGTCCTTATAACACCAGACATTAGCCAAGCGGAACGTATGCTTGCGGACTTTAATAATGCGTGTGGAAAGATTGGTCTTTGGTTAAATCTCATGAAAACGATGTTCATGACGAACGGATTGGTTTCGTTTGCCCGATTAACGCTCAACGGAACGAATATCTCCGAATGCTTCAGTTATGTCTTTCTAGGTCAGGAAATCAACATGACGAACGACTGAGCTCCAGGGCTGAGCAGAAGGAAACGAGCAGCTTGGAGAGCTTTTAAAAGAATCGAGGATGTAGTGATGAGAACAAAAAACACACGACTTCGTGCTCACATTTTTGACTCAACCGTTTTTTCTGCCCTAGCAAAGTTGTTTGTCGGGTGTTTTTGTAGATTACTTACTTGATACTTGAACGGCCCGTCTTCACTAGTTGTGCGGGCCCCAGCATAATCTCCATTTTTCAGAGATTTGGCGGCTAAGCCATTGTGAATCCCTGGAATACCGAGGGAAGCCTGCCCAAAATCTGCACCAGGTCGTCACAAGTCAGGCAGTCGTAGCCATGGTGGAACAGACGGAGTTTTACCACCATGCGATTACTTTGATATCAAGACGGTGATGAATCCTGGAATTGGTTTATTCTTAGATGGGCTTCTTGATGGAAACTCTGATCTTCATCTTAGCGTGGGAGACCCTGCCAAGAAGATGAATCCGTCCGTTGTACATCGGAGCCCTACAACCAGGAGCACCTCCCAGCCACGATGAGGCAGTAAACCGTTTTGAGGTTTTTCTAGATTTCTTATGATAATCATCTGGCTTCTACAATCAGTCGTCAACCTCCTTGTTGTTCACATATTTCTAAGAAATTCAATGTTTCATTTCAATAAGCAGACACCATGTTATTTTAGAATTTATTGGGATACAATAAGTGACGTTTCGGCGGTTTCGCCTTCTTCAGAGCCGTTTACTTCTTGTAAAGTTAGTTGGTATATAGCAACCGCACAGAGTGCTACATGGCCTAGGGCTGTCCTCTCTACTCACTGGAAAACCAGCAAGACCATGTTGTTGTTCAAGAAAGGTGACCTACACGATATAGGCAACTATCGCCCAATCTGCTTGCTGTCTGTTGTCTACAAACTTTTCACTCAAGTCATCCTAAACAGGATTGACAGAACACTGGACGAAGGACAGTCGTGCGAGCAAGCAGGGTTTCGAAAAGGATTTAGTACGATGGACCACATTCACACGATGAGAAGGGTCACTGAGGTATCTGGAGAGTACAAAAGAACGCTCTGTCTCACTTTCAATGATTTCCAGAAGGCCTTTGATTCAATTGAGATAGAAGCAGTCATGGAAGCCCTTGATAACCAAGGTGTACCTACTCAGTACATAAAGATTCTTCGTGAGCTGCACAAAAATTTAACAACCAAAATTTCACCATTCTACAGCGATATTAACGTTGACGTCAAAACAGGAGTTAGGCAAGGCGATACAACCTGGCCAAAATTATTTACCGCCACCTTCCAGAACGTCATGCGAACACTGGAATGGGATAATATGCAAGTGAAAATTGATGGTCGGCAGTTACATCACCTTCGTTCGCTGATGACATCGTCCTTATAACACCAGACATTAGCCAAGCGGAACGTATGCTTGCGGACTTTAATAATGCGTGTGGAAAGATTGGTCTTTGGTTAAATCTCATGAAAACGATGTTCATGACGAACGGATTGGTTTCGTTTGCCCGATTAACGCTCAACGGAACGAATATCTCCGAATGCTTCAGTTATGTCTTTCTAGGTCAGGAAATCAACATGACGAACGACTGAGCTCCAGGGCTGAGCAGAAGGAAACGAGCAGCTTGGAGAGCTTTTAAAAGAATCGAGGATGTAGTGATGAGAACAAAAAACACACGACTTCGTGCTCACATTTTTGACTCAACCGTTTTTTCTGCCCTAGCGTATGCGTCAGAAACGTGGTCGTTGCGTAAGCAGGATGAAAGATCACTCAGCGTTATCGAACGCGCAGTCGAAAAGGCGATGCTAGGAGTATCCCGTTTCACACAAGTAAGGGATAGGATCCGAAGCTCCGACCTGCGTTAACGATCAAAAATCAAAGATGCCGTTCTGTACGTCAAATGGTCGAAGCTAAGGTGGGCTAGACACGTAATGCGTATGAATGATAACCGATGGGCAAGGGCTGTTAGTGACTGGATTCCTCGGGACGTCAAACGTACTGCAGAAAGACCACCGACGCGATGGTCAGAGTTCTTCACGAAGAGTCTGGAGGAAGGATATGATGCTTGATGAGTCCCTAGAGCGAGCAGAACCCACTGGGCTACTCTTGTAAGCGACAGGGAAAAATGAGGGATTTACTGGCGCCCGCTCGAGTCACTCGACGGTCAACGAGACTACAGGTGATACAGGTGATACACAATAATAAATTACATGCTTTACCATTCCAGCACTTCTTTTACTCGATTCATTTCTTCGCATCCGTCACCTGAAGGTTTTTGGATTCGTTTCTGGATTTCGCTACTGCCATAGGATTTTTCTTAATGAATGTAGTTAAACGATAGTAGATTGTCCTTGGAACCTCGGAATCTCTCTTCTAGTTTGTTTTAAGATCCTCCCTGGAGGTAGCAGTTAGCATTTGTGGATCAGAGCGAAGTTTTCTTTGGGAAGTCTTGAACAAGTTTGCGAGCCGGGGAGGATTTGAGGATTAGATTACCCGTTTGGTGTCGAACAGGGGGCCTCGTGTCTATTAATGAACGGCCCCTCTAGCAACTGCGCTATGCTCTAATTAGCTTACCGTTGGCAAAAAATAAAAAGAAGTGGACACAATTTACTCAATAATGGGAATGAATCGATGTTCGAGTAATGACAACAACGGGACGAAAAATAGTGAGAACAGATAGCACAATAGGACCACTTCAAAAAAGAGCACAGTTATCGATTATTTCGAGAAATGGTTACTATTGGAGAAGAATATTGTCATAAAAATTAAGAAGGAGATTGGAAGAGGAAAGATTTTTACAGATATTTAGCATGAACAACTTTCCAAAGAAACACGCAAAAAAGAAATGAATTGAGTAGCAGGGAAGAATGCCCCGAGATCACCCGCGATCCGACCCCGCGTCCTCAAATCGACTTGTGATGTGGGGTGGTGCCAGTCATCAACTATGCGACTCTAATCTGCTGTTCTTCCTCAATGGAAAGCACGTTAAAAAAAATGGTGGGGTTTTTTCTTCGAGAAGCGGTTCATCTTGTGATTGCGTTTTAGATCTTCATCTTTTTGTTAATTATGAAACAGGGACGCGTGTGGTGCAGTGGTAGGAGGCACCTTTCAACACACACGTGGAATCGAACCCAGCACCCATGGCCCATTACGCCTTCCATCCCTCCAGGTCGCCACATTGGTATCAGGCTTGTCTGGGAGGATAGCAGCACTGTCTCGATACATCGGTAGGCCATCACGAGTCGTTGTAAAGACCAGATATGCATACGTTGTTTTCTTGTTCAGCAATCGCGAGGTTGTTATACAGCATACATTTACTTCCACCGAAAAACACGCAATACAATACAACACAACAGTAGCTGACGTTTCGGCAGTATCGCCTTATTCAGAGCCTGGAAGGGTATACTGATGTACAATTTATTACGCCAAACACTTCAATAACACTTATAGTAAGACGAAAAACTTCATGGCAATTGTATGATCAACAGTTTCTCGAAAAACTCACCGCTTTTTTTACATGATTTCCAATGAGGAAGGTTAGAACAGCTGATTATAGCCGCATATGGTTGATGACTGCACCACCCCACATCAGAAATTGATATATAGATACGTGGCCAGGTCGCGTGTAACCTCTTGGCATTCCTCCCTGCTATTCATTGCGGGATTTTTGGCATTTATCCAAAAAGCCTCAAGGAGTTTGCGCGTTGGTGTCTTAGTCTCCTGTGCGAGGATATTGACTTTAACTTCAAAATCGTTTCCACTATGCTTTCGTATCCTATGCGTTCCTAGTGAGGTACTTTGTCTTACTTTTCGTTTGTATGCTGTATAACAACCTCGCGATTGCTGAACAAGAAAACAACGTATTCATACTCCAATGCCGAGGTTAATAGAAAGTCGATCCTGGGAGCCAGATATGCATTCACTCACCTCCAAACGATTCTTTATGAATTCGAATGCATGGCGCACTCCTGAGGAAGTGATCAACGCCGAGAGCTTCATCTTTTATCTCTTTTCACAATGGTGGAAAATCTTTTTCAACTGATCACTTACCTCCTTTAATAGCATTTAAAAGTGGACGGACTGCGTTATGTTTTCGAGACACTGGGACTGCTTGCTTCTATCCACTGCTCAGAAGACTGCTCATACGGTCCTCCTTTTTTCATTTTTTTGGGTGATAACCTATATTTCTTCTTCTTCGTATTTGTTGGCAATTAGGAGATTTTTTTAAAAAAGATGCTTCATGCTTTTTGCTGAACACTCTGTAATGGGGGCAAAATGTTCATGCTAGGGTGATACATTTCACTCGTGAAGGTGGCTTGGCTAACGTTTAAATGTAGCTGTGGCTTCAGTATTTTTCGTTATCTCTTCTCATTAGAATTGTGAGCTCTTTTGAAGAATAGTTTTACTTGGAGACATTATAATGTAGTTGTTCTATGACGTTTCCAAGTTTATTTTAAAGGTAATCACCACCTGTTTTTGACCGAAGATAGGTGTGTAACCTTGGAACTATCTACGTCCCTTTCCCGTTGGTAGCAGTTCTTTCGATTAGCCAATCTGCCATCGCCGGTAGCAGTCTAATAGGTCGAATACTGGTTTTCGAAATGTAACTGCTTCATACTGTTTCATACATGTTCCTGAAAATATTGTGCTTGTAATAAATCAAGGTTAGGTTTTGTTAAGCTACCATTTACCATTATACTTAGCACGAAAGGAAAAGCCTTGCAGGATTTAATTTTTAGTCTATATAATAATACAGCGTACGTTGGGTCTGCGTTTGCCCGTCGTTGATCCCATAGACGATTAACGCAATTAATCGTCTTAAAAATCCAATTGACGCCACTATCTCAGTCCATTAGGCGTTTAACAAGTCAGGTCGTAATGACGTGCAGCTAGATTACATAACGATGATCCATCTAAGTATTTATTACTTAAGAACTTATACAGCAGTTACTCGCAATGGGTAACAGTCAATCCGACTATGTTAGGTAGAACTACTTTGCTTGATGTATAATATTAGATGGCCAACATAAAATATTGTGTATGTAAAGGATAAAGGATATAGCTCTCGGCGTTGATCAATCCCTGAAAGTTGCGCCATGCATTCGACTTCATTAGGCATCGTTGAAAGTGATTGAATATATATGTGGACATTACAATGACTCCCAGTGGTCTACCGCTGTATCAAGCCAGTGTTGCTATCCTCCCAGACAAGTCTGCTACCAATTTGCCGATCTCGGAGAGATGGAAGGTTTGATGGGCCATGGGCGCGTGGATCGATTCCACGCGTGTGTCGCAGTGGCGCCTCCAACCACTCCGCCACACGCACCCTATTGTATATGTAACATGTACAATATTTTTATGCATTGGTTGAAAAATCGTTCTTTTCGACATTGTCTTATATCCACAAAGGTAATATCGATATGCTAACATCTGTGCCAATTCTACTGCCATTACTTATCTCGTTCTCCATTAGTACTTCTCCGAGTTGTCCTTTGGGATCGCAACAGGAAGCACTAACAATTTGCTTGCAGACTGCAATCCTGAAGAAGACAGATGTGTGGAAGGCAATGGACCTCCTAACATTACTCCACTATTCTCTAGTAACTGTTTCTTAACCATTTATTTTGTTCACCGGACGAGTCTGAATAGATGTTCAGGACAAAATTCACATGAGCACAAAGATATCGACTCATATATGGATACATAGGACTATGTATAGGTTGAGGACCGAAGTCAATACATGGCACAAATAAGCCGCCGTCTTAGGCAGCTTAGCTTCTGAACCCATTTGCATTTAATCGTTAACCAGATTTACATAGTTTTTTCTGGTCTGTCATGGACTTGCTCGCTTAATGCGTTTCCTGGCACAGAGCAATGTACTCCAACTAAGCAAACCAGTAAGGATGCCATTGGTCACCATTAGACAAGTCCATTTCTGATATGTCATCGACGGGTATCATAAAATAACACTTAGTTAAGAACGAAGTTACTTTTACAGCAAAAATCGCCAATTAAATGTAACTGTTATAGCTTTAAAAGGCAAAATGGATCTATAAAGTGATTCTCGTCAGATATATTCCTTTAACCACAGGAAAAATATTTCTCATTACGTCTCTTGTCAGAAGTTTTTTCCATCCTAGTAAAATCGTTTTATGCTTATTTCACTTCCACAGTAGTCTTAAATATTTTCAAGAATACCACGTTTTCATCGTTAATTAACATTTTCTCTCTCTCTCTCTCTCTTTCTTAAAAACGGGCGCCTGTGGCGCAGTGGTTGGAGGCGCCACTTCGACGCACACGTAGAATCAATCCCAGCGCCCATGGCCCACCAAGCCTCCCATTCCTCCAGGGTCGGCAAATTGGCACCTGATTTGTCTGGGAGGATAGCAGCACTGGCTCGATACAAAAATCGTTCTTTTCGACATTATCTCATATCTACAGAGGTAATATCGAAATGCTAACCTCTGTGCCAATTCTATTCCCATTACCTGTCGCGTTCTCCATTGGTATTTCTCCGCGTTGTCCTCTGGAATCGATACCATGGGTCATTGTAAAGGCCAGATATATATTCAATCACCTCCAGCGATACTTAATGAAGTCGAATGCATGGCGCATCCCTCAGCGAACTCAACGTTGAGAACTTTATCCTTTATCCTTCTTAAAAGCAACAATTCTATGCACAACAGAAGTTACTGTACTTCGCCAAATTTGTCACCTCCTAAAGGTGGCCATGCATGAGATTGGTTGACATGTTTCATTTTTCGAAAGCAAGCAAAACAAGTAGTTCTTTTATGTGTCCCGATGACAGTGTAGTCATGTGATTCACACACGATTCCTTTTGTCAGTGGTTTCGCGTTCGATTTGCCCGTATTGGGGGTCGTCTACTATCATGGGATCTTGCTAATCCATGTACTTCATTTCTGAATTTTTCTTTTCATTTCTGTCATTCTCTGCCAAAATCAAATGCTCGCTGGTAGTAGCGCAGTGGTAGTGTGGCCGTTGATCACGACCACATGCCTCGTTCGACCCCGTCCCGGGAGTACTAAACCTGTCATGTTTCCTGGGCCAAAATTTCTGTAGAACAAAAAAATTAATTCGTCATCCATTATAGTGAAAGGATCATTGTCTTCTTAATGAGCTTTTTGTGGGTGTCTATTAATTGTTTTCTTTTACACCTATGAACGTGCCGTTGAGGTAAAAAAAAACGTGAAAAGTAATATTGGCTAGAATATTTGGTGCTAATAACTCCCTACGACACGTGTAGCGCGAGGGTTAAAAGTTCTCCAAGATAAACAAAGAGCATTTAGCTCAATCTCGCTCCTGCGTCAAATCAAATCCTATCATCATTAGTGGTCGATAAATTAGTACCATGCTTGTTTATTAAGATAAAAAACATTAAATGATACATTGATAGGCAGTCACGGGTCGTGCTGAGGCCCATAATAAATTTAACGACTTCTGCAATGATGCGAATAGAATGGAATGCGTGCTGAATTTTCAAGGTACTCGGCGAACGAGGTTCTATCCATTATAATTTAGCCGATCCAATAGATATAAAGCGGGAAAATGTGCTTGGATTTATTGTGTGCTGCTAATAAGTGATCGCCTTTTTTTCGAAGTCGCACCAGGGAACAAAGAACGAAATGTTTATTCGTCGGGCGTGCGGTGATGAAATGTCCCATGAATTTGATCGGACAATCCTATGAATGCTAAATTACTGCGATTGCTAAATAGCTACTGAAATACCAAATTGGATAAAAGCGTTTCGATATCTCACATCGCTTCGCAACATGAAAACGGGATTTTTAATAGGCTAGCAAGATTGTTTTCGTATCATCTATACAGTTGTTAGAGTTATTGTTTCTAATAGATTTTCTTCCATATGTCATAATTTATCCCGCTAAATCCGTGCTAGAAAAGAGCTCCTAGGGCCATTTGCAGGTACAGTCTAGGCCCCTATAAATTGATCTTGTGCCAATCATCTCAACTTTGATCGCATGTCGATCAACAGTTATCGTTACTGTCTACAGAGTTGATTGGACACTGACACTCTTTCTGGACATATCACACTTTTGTGATATTCATTGACTGACTATTACTGATATCGTGCTGAAATCGTGGATTGTGTCCGCCAAACTATGTCTACAGAATGAATGGAATGCGACGAAATGTTTCCTTACCGTCATGGGTTCGCAAATTGCCCCTTTTCTTATGATTTGATATGAATACGTCGTAAATTCATTGCTTAATGATCACTGTATTTTCACAAAGTGTAGAAAGTGCTTTGTAAAATTAGGCCTATGTACTGAATCCGATCCTCAAAAGCCGAACCAGCGATCCCTTATATAACCAAGGAAACATTCTTTTCCTTGTACGCTTTTCAAGATTTTCTCGAAATCTCCCTCTTTTTCTCTTTTCAGTTCCCTTTTTTATGCAACAAAAAAACCAGTTCTGTTCTCCTAAAGTGGTCTTCGCATTGTCACGTGTTCTTGTCTGTTTATCAGTGGTCCTCTACCGAACAGTGGTCGTATCGAGCTTGTATCAATTTCACCAAACACAAAGAATTCATCGAGCGAACAATTTCTGTTTCACGTTCAGAGTCGTCGACTGCCTTTCCAGGGATTTCTTTTTTTCTATTGAAAGCTAAAATTCTATTGTTTTTATTAGATAAAACAAATGCTTTTCATATCAGTGTGAAAAACGTTCCGTTGGTCTAGGACGCTTTTTTTCAAGTTTTTTTTCCAGTATTGGAATGATTGCACGTAACGGTTCACCGCGTCATCGCGGCTGTGAGGTGTTCCTGAATGTCGGACTGTGACGTACAGCTTGGGGATTCATTCCCTCGGTAGAGTCTCCCAAGCTGAGAACGAGTCTGGCGTTTCCAACAGGAAACTGAACTAATAACAGGAGGCACTAGCATCCTGGTATGAAACTAGTGGCAAACCTCCCTCGGATTCACATGGACGGCGACTGCCTGTTATGGTGACGATCTGTGGTAGATTGGCCTGCTTGGCCTCAGGACTCCAGGAAGCCACAATATCTAAAACAAAAAAGCTCTGAAAAATGGTGGTTATACTAGACATCCACGCAACCAGTGTGGATGGGCCATCCAAGTGCCTAAGTATTTAAATAATTTGTCGATTTTTTAATGTGCTTCACCATCAAGTGTGATTTTGGCCGCCTATCTTGGCGAAGAGTTCTATTCGTTGCTTTTTTTGCGGTTTTTCTTCAAATAAGAATTATTTTTTAATGTTATGAAATAGTAACCTTTGTGTTTTCCATGAAACTTCGCGCATTCACTTTTAACATAATTGATCCTTTCAATCAATTTCCTCTATTATTTTTTTGCTTCTTCAGTCATCCTCTGTCTTAGTTATACTTTAGTCGTCTAATACTTCCATACTTAAGTAAAAGAGACAACGCTGAGCTCTATGGTAATTTTTCCTTATGTCTGAATAATTCAGTTGTAGAACAATAAGGTTGGGAATGAGCGTTCAATGCTGATCATTCCCTGAAGGGTTCATTACGCATTCGATTCCATTCAAAGCATTGTAGAGCAGGTTGAGGGAATATATGGCCTATACCAGTGATTTACGGTAGCCTATCTATGTATCACGTCAACACTGTTATCCTGCTGAACATATCTGACAGCAGTTTATCGATACACGAGGGATAGAAAGCTTGGTGAATCCGGGTGCAGGGTCGAACCACCGATCGTTCCAAAGTGTACTGCAGGGCAATGCTAACCACTGCACTACATTGTCCCGAATACTTCTAAAAGTTAAAAGGAAACTGTAACGCAAAAGAAAAGAGATTAAATAACGTACATTTATCAGAATTCCAACATTACTAGTAAACCTGGGATAGAAAAAATAAATGGTCGTCCATATGTGGTTTTTTCACATTGCCTTCCTGCGCTTGATGTAGAAAACATATGTACTGATTGATTTCCAGATGACGATTCATCACAACAACAACTCAGTCCTTAGCATTGGAATCGTTTTGCTCCTAGTCATCGTTGGTTTTATTCTGAATAAAGTGTTAGTTTGTTTGTTTCTTCAAGAATCCATTCTTTAAAATAACTTTCAGAAATAAAAGATTGAGGAAATTCTGGTTATAATGGTTCCTTAACTTAAAGCTATACCATTTGTTAAATACTGTACTCACGAAGATTAGTGATTAACTGGAACGTTTAGGATCTAAAAGTTTATTTTCTATTTTTATTTTT
The DNA here is from genome assembly GCA_009735665.1 of Angiostrongylus cantonensis. Taxonomy (NCBI): domain Eukaryota; kingdom Metazoa; phylum Nematoda; class Chromadorea; order Rhabditida; family Metastrongylidae; genus Angiostrongylus; species Angiostrongylus cantonensis. The sequence continues at coordinate 126,620 of MQTX01000119.1, read as the reverse complement.
ATACGACCGTCTTTCACATCCACTGTGCGGATTCCAGTACCCCTCGCATTCTATTGGTTTCCTTGGCTTTATTATTCACGAAGTTCTTCCAAACTTTTTTGTGTAGGTTCGGCTGCTACTTAAGCATTTTCCTTTCATCATGGATGTCGTTTGGCTCTAGTCAAGTCGATTCTCCCTGGAGTCCTGCGATAGCCGCGCTAGAGCGCTTTCAGTTGGATTGCAAGAGTGGAATTTTTTTTTCCAGACGAATCTGGTACCAAATTTCTGTCCCTGGATGGATAATAGGCTTGGTGAGCCCGAGACCGGTTGAACTATACCGTTTTCCAATAATCAGCGTCACTACCGCTGTGCTACCCGACCCTAATTAACTTAAGTGAAAATACTCCAAGGGTAGCAGAGGTTAATCTTACTTTTTTTTGCTTAGATTTGATTTGAAAAATCGCTCATTTATTTCAGGAACAAAAATTCTTGAAGGTCAAGATGGGTTAACGTTGTTGTGTTCGATGCTCTTCTATCTATTTTAACTTCTTGACGCCTTTTAAGATGTTCTTCACGACTGTTATCTTTCAACATAGATAAAACTTTTCTAAGAGTTCATTTTTCACCGAAAACGAACTTAATTATGTCTTTTCCAGGAATAAATGTAGAAGGAATAAGTTGTTCTATACGCATTCTCACGTCGGCTATCCGAATCCTCCACCTTTACGAAGTAAGCACGACGCTGTTCTTCACCATTTCTTTGTTTTGTTTTTTTCAGGTTTCTTTTTGAGCTAATAAGTGTTCCAAAGGGGCGCGTGTAGCACGGTGGTCGGAGGCACGCTGCAACACACGTGGGATCAATCCCCGCGCCTTAGAATCACCAAGGCTTCCATATCGCCGGGTTGGGCAAATTGGTGCTAGACTTGTCTGGGAGGATAGCAGCACTGGCTCGATACATCGGTAAGCCACCGCGAGCCATTCCAATGGTCGGATTTGCATTCTATCGCTATAATGAAGTCGAGTGCGTAGAGCATCCCTCAGTCATGGATCAACGCCGAGAGTTTTATCCCTTTTTTTAGTAGGTGTTCGACAACAATATAAGTCGAACACTTAAAATAAAAGACTTGAAGACTTAGTTTAATCATTAACTTATTTAAATTATTGTTGCTAAAGGTTGTTGAGCAGAGCGGAGATTGCTATCATAATAAAGATAAGAGTAATATAATAGCACGTTCGCTCCCTACCGCAGACACTTGTGGGCCAAAGTTTTGTAAATATCTCAGTACCATTGTGGGTGTATCACACATAATAGTCTACCAAAAAAAACTGTAATAGGTAGTAAATAAAAAGTGAACATCGTGATTTCGACTACAGCTTTAGCTTAACTGGGTTCACTGTCGATTTAAATTCCACAGATCAATTCTGGTGACCGGAGACGGCTGGTGGCATTGGCAGATCGAAAACTAGCTGAGGGAAGAGGGAAACGTAGGGCACTCGCGGTGTGGTGGTGGACGCGTTAGTCCCTGGAAAGAGTCACGTCGTGTTCTCCACTGCTGGGAGCTGTGGTCCGGAGTATTGCAACTATCTCAGCACCATTGCAGTTGTATCACACACAACAGTTTGCCAGCAAGGCCTCTAATAAGGAGTAAATAAAAAGTTGATTTTGTTATCATAATATTTGCATTGTTTATTTACGTCATGATGGCTGATCGATGCATTAAAAATGACGCATTTAGGTCCTATACCGAATCAACCGTATCCAGTTGTGCATCTTCCATCTTACGCTAGTTGTACAAACATTCCAGATACAGTGCTCACGATTGAAGGTTAGTTTGTAATTTGTTAACAGTATTTGAAGAAACGAAGATATGAAGAAGTGGTGGAGTCCTTACAGCAAATGTGAATACGGGTGGCGTAAAGCAAAATAAATAATGCTCTCATACAGTTTTAGAAAATAGATATTTAATGTTCAAATCTGGGTCAATCGCTTCTGCTTATGCTACTATTTGCTTATGACAACTAGTAAATAAGAGTTTTTACAGAAACCTCCTCGTTTATTAGACTCATGCAGCCCAGTAGTAAGAGAGACCCTGTGATACACATAGAGTGTTTGGTTCGATGTTATGGCGCAACCCTTTATTCTTCCGGAGTCAGCAGACTATGTCACGTTTGTCTGGGAGGCTATAAATACCGATTTGATGCATCGACAGGCCTCTAAAAGTCTCAATGCCTCTACAATGGAACGAATCAAGCCGAAACCATGGCGTATCCTTCAAGAATTCACTAGCTCAAAGCGGTTTATCCTTCATTCTTTTAAGCTTAGTCAACAATGGAATCACGTCCATTCAATCATGGTGGCGAACTGATGAAGATTTCTATGAATATACCGTAATAAATCTGATATACTTGCCATATTTTGCGAAAATTTTCTAAATTTGCAGATAATTTGCTTGGACTCGTTTTGGTTAAATTCTTTTATCAATGGATTATGCTTTCCTTAGAGGAATGGTAGTATTACTTGCTATTGAAGTAGTTCTTTACCACGTTGACGGTGTCAACCTCAAGTTGAGGAGAATTCTAAGCTTTTCATTCGTTGCCCAGCAAAAAAAACACCTATGACCCAAGATCGCTGCTAACATGGAAGGATCCCAAATTTTGCAAGGCAGCAAGTCTCATTCGTATTCATGCAATCAGACGGAGAACCTCCCGCTGTGAGATCGTACTATAAGGTATGGCTAAAATGTCAGCTAAAAAAGGATAAAGGGTGAAACTGTCGGTGTTGATCATTCCCAGAGGGATGCGTCGTGCATTCGACTTCATTAAATATCATTTGGAGGTGACTGAATGCATAATATTAATAATATAATAATAATACATAGTATATTCACAAGTCTACCGATGTATCGAACCAGTGCGGTCATCCTCCCAGGCAAGTCTGATACCGATTTTCCGATCCTAGAGAGATGGAAGGCTTGGTGAGCCATGGGCGCTAGAATCGCTTCCACGTGCGTATTGCAGAACGCCTCTGGCCACTGCGCCACACGCGCCGACTGTCAATTATTTGTGATGGAGTGCAAAGATTTTAATGGATAGAGTTGGAAAACTTACTCAAGATGAAGTTTTTTCCAAATGGAAATTTATGTTGTCTTTCTTCGGGAAACTCGGTCACAACTGAGTCCGTTTTAAGCGGTCGACGTGTGTTTATCTTCGGCTCAGTTATTGTTTTTTTTAAAATACTTTTCGGCGGAAAATGTTTTTATCTTCTTTTGCACAAAGGTCTCTTGCTTCGTTTATAAAGTAATACTGTTTGTATACCTGACTCGTTTGGCTCAGAAATTCCCATGGGACATGTTTAGACTCTACGATGTTCATAATCTTTATTTTTACTACTTACTTTTCTATTTCGATTTAAGTATGTTTCCTTTACTTTTCAGGATCCCTTCGATATCACGATTACCATACGAATGTTCCAGTACAGGTTATCGCGCCACCAGCACCACAACAGTGCGAACCACCACCGCCATATCCAGGCTTAACAGACAAAACCTGAACATCTTGCAACTAAAAGAGCTTCCCTGTGTCAACTATTAACGCCTTTCTCTTCTAGTCTTCTTCGATCCGCATCTCTTAGTTACTGCTCATATTGCCTATTGTGCTCATCAACGTAAAAACGTAACCGTAAGATCTCCAAAATAACTACCACTCTCATCTGTTACACGGGTATAACCACGTGTAGATTAAGGAACGTTAAGTGGTATTTGTTGCACTTGTACCTTGATTGTGTTTAGCTCCGATTTTTTATAAAAAATTATTATTATTTGTGGTCTTATCGTTATTAGCTTTGCAGTGTACAGCTTATTATTCAATTTGCCTAACAACGTTTATGGTTTTATCGTGGCTGGGAGGTGTTCATGGTTGTCGGATTGCTATGTAGTGGGGGGATTCGTTCCTCCGGCAGGGTCTCCCATGCTGAGTTCGGCCGTTTCCATTAGGAAGCCTAGCTAAGAATAAACCGATACCAGGATCCGCCACGGACCTCGTATCAAAGTCGCATGGTGGCGATTTTTTCTCTGATCCACATGGACTGCGACTGCCTGTGGTGGTGAACACCTGGGGCAGACTTTGGCCAGGCTGACCTCGGGATTCCAGAGAACCGCAACGGCTTAACCAGCAAATCTCCGAAAAATGGTGAGTATGCTGAGGCCCGCACAACTAGTGAGAACGGGCCGTTCAAGTTCAAGTATCAAGTATTATTTAATATGAGTCACTTACTTTACTTCGACTCAATAAACATGAATTCTCCTTCATTGGATCATCAGAAGACCAGTTTTCTAACTTAATAAGTTGCAGCAAGCGGCTAAGGAAGCAGTGGAAAACGGTACACACAATAAGATTCCAGCAATTTGTTTCGGGGACATGTTGACTTGACGATCCTCTTCTCAAAGTTGGTTCTAGGCTAAACAATTCCGAAATCCTTCGTGTTCTTTTTCCAATTTCAAATGCATCCATTGCGAGGTTTTTTGAGCAGATCTCGGTCGAGGTTGTTTATTGAAATCTTTCGCACGCGTTTATCGTAAACTCATGTGACCTGCCATCCTTGTGATAGAACCGATGTCTATCAGTTTTGCTCACCTCATCTTAGTGGCTGTTCTCGAGGGCCACCACTTGGGAGCAAGATTATCCGCTTCATACATGTCATTCTGCTGAGCTCCCTCGTAGAATGATCTCATTCCAGTTAGTGGTGAGGCATCGTGCGTTTAGTCATCAATTTTTCGATGAGTATTGAGAATAATTTTTCCACCTTCAATGACCTCATCGTCGCCCAAATCCTCATTTTCCTCAGAATGGTTCTGAAAACCGCTGCTTAGTGGTTTGTTTTACAAATTTTCGCAGGTCGAAGTGCAAACGAGTCCGTTTTTCTTTGTCAGTATGTGGTAAAGTATCTAATCTTTGTTGCCACTAACATTATCAAGCTTCTTCAGATATTCATGTGCGCTACATTTTCTAGTGCTTGCGGTATCCATTCCGGCCATAGGAGCAGCTCCGTCCAACAAACCCTGTAGAAAGTCTTCTCATGTTTGCGTAGTTTTCGTGTTCAGCAATCGCGAGGTGTTGTAATACAGCATACATTTACTTCCATAGAAAAGCACACAATACAATACAACACAACAGTAGCTGACGTTTCGACAGTGTCGCCTTCTTCAGAGCCGCTTTTTTACATGACTTCCAATGAGGAAGGTTAGAACAGCTGATTATAGTCGCATATGGTTGAGTCATCATTCATATTCCAATGCCGAGGTTAATAGAAAGTCGAACCTGGGAACTCTTCTCATGTTGTTCTCATTATCTTGCTATAATTTTTTATTTTTATCTTTTTTATGTTTTTCTTCTTATCTTTAATGAAACAATATAACAAATTAACAAAGTAAGTACAAAGTTTTTTAGGATTAATGTCAGCTTTAGATCCTCAATTTCAAATGCACATATACCAGGTCATATGTGGACGATTTTAGCACACAAATGAGCTCATAAAATTATGGATGCGTAGTTGGATAAGTGGAGTGGACGGCTTGGATGAACCTAAATGCACATGTTTACTAACCGTTCGTTTTTGCGCAACGCGTTTATTTCCAACATTTCCTGTCCTCCTTGCACATAATGTGCAACACACATGTTATACCAATGAGAGCGGTCAATTCTGTTCTTCTTTATTTTTGAGCGAACGTTTCCATGTAGACTCCGTGCTGGCAGAAAAAGTAGACACAGCAGCGCGTGTGTGAATCGAAATAAAAATTATAGTAAGCCACATTTATGTTTTCTGAAACTGGTTTACTCATTACATTACGCTAAAGTAGTGAGCTTCTAAAGCCTAAGAGCTTTCTGAAAGTATTGCAGCATCATCAGTCTAGTTGAAGAAGATCTTTTAAGAGAGAAGTGCTTGAAAATGTGATAGTGATCCAGTTAGAAGCCAGATAGTAATTGTGCTAGATGAGGGGATATCTTATTCCCGTACTTCTCTGGAGCAACGACTTCACCAGAATTCAAGACATCAAAGTGGATCGCTTCACATTCTGATCATTAAAAATTTATCATCTTAGAGAGCTTTTACTCTACAGCATTCATAGTCCTTCACAAATTACACGTGACCAGGAACCAGTTCGCGCCTTTTTTTCCACAGAAGAGGCGCGAAACTATTTTTCATCGACGGTCTGCTTTGGAAATTCTATAATCCTTTAAGTCCGTCAAGTTAAGTCAAGAAATCCTTCAAGTTAAGTCTTCAGGTGTTCCTTATCGTAGGAGATGAATGACTCTTTCTACAGCTTCTTCGCTTTTTTCATAGCTGTCTTCGTCACAAAACCTTTAATATCAGCTCTGCAACGTTTTTTAATAGAACATTCTTTTTAGTATTCTTTCTTTGATGAGCTTATACGAGGTTGATAACAATGATGCTCATCAAAGAAAGAATACATATTGATTAAGCACACCGAGGTTCAAGGAAAGTCGGTTTCGAAGTATTCTTTTTAGTATTGGGTGCGTTTGGAAGGACTCACGGTCATCGGTATGTCTTTTTTGTGCACACATAATGGAAGAGTCCGCGCTTTCTTGCATGTTTGTTCTAATAAGAGGGATTCTACATAAGAAACAAAGCCTTTAGGTGTTTAGCACATAAATATTTCGACCTATGTTAGAGCAATCAGCGGTTTATTCTCTATATACAGAATTTTAAGGCTTTCATCTTGAGAATAATGTACACTTACCTTCTTTTGCTATTACTTTTCTCTAAGGGTTGGGTGGCCTAGTGGGAGAAATACCAATAACCGGAATCATGGTACTAGTTCGATCCCACCACAAGGTCACCATATCGCTTAATCCCTCCCAGATTGGGATATTGGCACTAGACTTAACCAGGAGGATGTCCACGCTCTGGAATCCAAATGGAAATAGTTTAGTCTAGCAATTTCAGGACTCCATAGAGATGTTATTATTATTCTTTATTCACAAATAAGCTGACGTTTCGGCGAACTTCGCCTTCTTCAGAGCCTGGAAAGTCAAGTTGACAGCAATCTACACGGTCAAACGCCTCCATAACCAAACAAAGAAAACGCTAAACCAAAATTTCAACCACAATGAACACAACTTTGCGCACCCACCGCTTTCTATGAGGCTTCCACTGAGTATGTCTAGTGGAGACCAACCGCACAGAATTCACATGGAATCGTAATGTGCCATTCCCCTCAAAATAGTAGGCTTATATACTGCCCAATATCACGCGTGATAACGAGGCATTCTTCCCTGCGGTTCATTTTCGGAAAAACAGGCGGATCCCCTTCCAAAACTTTTCCAAAGCTAGTCACATATAGTTGGAGAAATCAGAGAATCACTAGTGAAGGCCGACCAACTAGATCCCAACCGCACAGAATTCACATGGAATCGTAATGTGCCATTCCCCTCAAAATAGTAGGCTTATATACTGCCCAATATCACGCGTGATAACGAGGCATTCTTCCCTGCGGTTCATTTTCGGATTTCTGGAATTAATCCAGAACGCCTCGAGTGTTTTGCGCGCTTGTGTTTTCGTCTCCTGTGCGAGGATCGTGACGGGTACTTCAAAGTCCTCCTGCTCATGTCCAGATGATAACTAAGAATATATATAAATATATAAGATGAAAGATGGAGCTGGAGCTGGATGTTATGAAAAGTCGAAGAAGTGCATAGTGACAGTGAAAACTATAACTAGACGCAAAACTTTACAAAAACAGGCGGATCCCCTTCCAAAACTTTTCCAAAGCTAGTCACATGTAGTTGGAGAAATCAGAGAATCACTAGTGATGGCCGACCAACTAGATAACCAAAAAAGATAGTTCGGTGATCATTTATGGCCTATCAATCAAAACCTTGGGCGATTAACCTTGTCAGGGGTAGCACATGCTGTCTTGGGCATCAATCGATGCGAAACGTTTAGTGACAGAATTTCGTAATACCCTACTCAAGCAGGTTTAGGAGCCCTTTCTCGTTTTCTTCGGTTCTATTCCAATCCACACCTTCACTACCATTGCCTACGAATCTTTTCATTAGTTGAAAATATATAATATAATAATATAATAATATAATAAATATTTAGTCAGTTGAAGATTCATAGACTCTTCTTACTTACTTCCATGACTCTTTAAAAGTTTAAAAGTTTTAAAGAGTTAACCAGTTTGCTCAACAAGAATACGAAGAATTACTTGATCAATGCCGAGGTTAATAGAAAGTCGGTCGTGGAAGTTACTCCATAGAGAATCAACTCGACAAGCATTCAAAGGCATTCAGCCCGAAGGCAAGAACTTCAAGCAACAGCCGAATCCACATAAAAAAGTTGGAAGATCTTTGTAGATGATGGAAGAAAGGAAATGAATCGAATGCAAGGGGTTTTGGGATGTTGGGATCTGCACAACAGATATGAAAGATGGGTTATGTGAAAGATTTTTTTCCTAACAAAGTATTATACACCACCGTTGATCATCACGTCTGCCCAGTCTTTTTTAGGTTTTACATACCTCGGCCACCTCTGTACTTGCTTAATATGAAAATGGTAAAAGGTTAACTCATTAGTCTTAGCACATTTGTCAGTGTGATTACACCTGCAAACATTATTAGCATGACCGAAGGCGAGTCGGCAGTTGTAAATATCTCGTACACTTCATTTCAGTCATCATTCGACTCTGACAGTTAGACAAATCTCATAGGACAAGATGTTGCTCACCTCTGTTGCAGTTGATTAAGGCTGACTGATTGACCTATAAAAGCTGTTTTTGAGGACGTTGTAGACTATAAACGCAGAGGATTTAACACTAGGCAATGTACACAGCATTTTTCTTCGAATAGAGCGCCCGAATCAGTCGTTGGTGTACTTTTTTCAGTGTATTTCATTGTTTCCCACGGTGATTCCATCGGGCAGTCTCTCTGTGAGTAGACAGGAAAGCTATTTTCGTACTATACAAGTCATTCTGACGGATGAGAATTTTGCGGGAAACGTACATTTCTATGGGAAGGCGAGCAGTAGTTAGGAAGCCGTGGAAACAAAAGCCGTTGCTCAAAGTGCCTTCGAAACTGAACTATTCCATACCCATCTAACGCTTTCTGTAATTCCTTGTGTATATTTAAGACGAAAATTTTAAAATATTAAGGTTTATAACGTGTTCTTTCTTTGGGATGCTTTCTTATTTACTCATTCACTTGCCCTATGGAGGTGCTCTTAGAATATATGTTTCACTGAAGATGCTGAAGACCTATTCTACGAAGTGAGTACTAATTCTATAGAGCTTCAAAATTATCCTCTTAAGGGACGATTTCTAAATGAGTTAAAAGACACCGCATATGTTGCTCATTTTACAGGTTAAAATTGTTAATCATTGCATTAAGCGTACGTTTAGTGACAAAATCGTAGTCGGTAGCACGAAAATGCTCAGATGAGATATTGTTTATACTTGATGCTTGAATGGTCCGTCTTCGCTGGTTGTGCCAGCCACAGCAGAGTCTCCATTTTGCGGGGATTTGCTGGTTAAGCCATTGTGGTTTCCTGGAATTCCGAGGTCAGCCTGACCAAAGTCTGCTCCAGGTTTTCACCACCACTGGCAGTCGCAGCCCTTGTGGATCAGAGGGGCATTTACCACCATGCGACTTTGATACTAGGACGGTGGTGGATCCTGGTATTGGTTTACTCTTAGCTAGGCCTTCCGATAGAAATACCGGATCCTTCTCAGCTTAAGAGATCTGGCCAGGAGATGAATCCCTCGCTTTAGATCGCAGTCCGACACCTAGGAGCACCTCTGAGCCACGATGAGACGGTAAACCGTTGGGAGGTATTGTTTATAGCGTTTTCATATCTTACGATCTTATTCCAGCTTAAATTTTAATGGTATAAACTGTTTTGAAGACTTTGACTGATTTTGACTCTTTTCTAATATAGTAGCAATTTTTCCTAATATCCAAGTATTCGTTGAATGAGGCTTGTTTGCAAAAAGTACGTTACCATGGGGAAAACGCGCTGTAGATAAGGGGCTGAGTAAACAGAATACGTTCTTGTTACTATAGCTACTCTATAGTCTCTTGTTCTCCTCTGTGGTCTTCCAAAAAAATTTTTTTGAAATAAAAGTATGAACCTGTTGATGAGTATTGACTTCTTTTTCTGGATAACATCCTCCATTTATTTGTGCAACGACTCCAACTTTGCCTATGATTTCGTGACAAAAGATGTTCACAGCTTTTGAAAGAAAGGACATAGCATATAAGAGCTCGCTCATAGGTCAATCTACTCGGGCTAAAACGAGTGAACGACAAAACTAATGGTCTTTATAAGTTTCGTGATGGACTTCTCCTGTAGCGGAGGTTTTGCCACTGTGGTGTTCAAATCTTCCTGCTATACGCTTTTATAAAATAATCACATAAAGCTTGTCGTCTTTATTTTTATCATATGCAAGCTGTGATTAGATTAGGAGTAGAGGCGTTGTCCGGTGAGGCATACATGAAAAAATGTAGCGTCGAGCGTTGTTTTTATTAGCTTTTTGAGGCAAAATGACAAAGTATGGCTTAAATGCATGCTCAAAAACGAGTCTTCCCTAGCGGGTAAGGTTGCTGATATTCAGAAGCATTTCGAAATTCAGTGATAGTGAAAGATCTAGCTAAGAGCAAAGCAACAGAATTAGTCATCTTCAAGAGGTCCTTACTCATGGTGTGGAAAACTCACACTTCAGAATCAAAAATCAAGAGCCCACATTTGGCCAATCGAGCATCCATCCCTACAGCGTCGAAGCATTGGCATCAGACTTGCATGTGATCAGCTCACTTCCCTCAATAATGGAGATGTAGAAACGTCCCAGCGGTGCTCTCTCAGGATTTCTGGAAGAATCGATTTAAGCAGCATTCAGCATAATCCATAAAAAAGATAAAAAAAATTTTCAAATAGTAGCCTAATCTACTCTCAAAATACGAAGACCATCAAATATGGGTGCGAGGAAACGAATCGAATGTAAGTGCTGCGATCCATGCAATACGTGGTAGGGTCTCGTATAAAAACATACATGGATAAGGTGTGCAATGCTAGTTTTTAGGCAACGGACGACAATTTTGGTAAGTGGAGGCCTTGATGGGTGCGAGAAGAACAAAATTGCTATTCACTTCGTATATCTTATTCTTGGCGCATGCATCTCGTGCGTTACCTTTTAAAGGAGTTCATGTAGTAAGCAAACTGAGTTCTAGTAAAAGCTCAATCAATTTTTATTACATCATCTTTTGTAAGAACACCTTAGCACGGTTATCACGGCACTCCGTGGAGGTGTGACTCGACCAGCATTCAATGACATTTGTCACGAAGGTGAAAAAGTTCTCAAACAGCGTCCAAAATCACACGGAGAAAAGTTCGAAGGCCACCGTGGATGATGGATGCGAGGAAACGAAGAGAAGAAAATTGCACAGAAAAAGTGCTGGGATCCGCACAACATGATAAATGTGGTGTCGGATCATGCAGCGAGTAATAAATAAAGATCTAAATAAATATCATTGTTTATAAATGGTTTTAAAAGCTCTTAGAATGCGTGTGGCGCAGTGGTCGGAGGTGCCTTGCAACACACACGTGGAATCGATTCCCGCGCCCATGGCCCACCAAGCCTTTCATCCTTTCGGAGTCTGCAAATTGGTACCAGACTTCTCTGGAGGATAGCAGCACTGGCCTGTTGCATTGATAGGTTACCGCTAGTCATTGTAAGGACTAGATATGCATTCAACCACCTCCAACAATACTTAACGAAGTCGAATGCATGGCGCATCCCTCAGGGATTAATCGACGCTAAGAGCTTTATCCTTTATTTCAGAGCTCTTAATAAACGGTAAAAATGTATCCAGTATTCAACGAGTTTTGCGGTCAACTTCATTGCTTACTTCTTACGCCAGTATTCCTCCATCGTCATTTATGTTGTGTTGGTGTTGCCTTTATGTATATAAAGATTTAATCCCAAGTTTGAGTGTTGAAAAGTTGCCCTCTGTCAACTGCGAAAATGCCGCGTGGCATCTTCTCACGAAGTTGAGTTTTCTGCTTAAAATTAGTGTCGAAAATTTAGAAAATTAAAAAATTAAAAAAAGAAAAAAATTAGTGTTAGTGTTATTCGGTGTCGAGAACTGACTCAAAAGCCTATGTTCCGCTACTAACTGCGATATCAGGCAAAAAAACTGTTACTGAGCATAGAACTTCCAAATTGACGATGTTTAAGGAAAATGAGGAGGAGATGTAACGGGACTTCCGTTTGATCTCTTTCTGTTATCGGAAAGACCCGCTTACACCATCTTTGCAGTACTTAGCCTTCAATTTTCACTAACATTCTCATTTACAAATATTTTCTATGCCCGTGATGCTGAAGAACTGTTCAGCTCATCGTATGTCAAAGTCTTTCGTTTTTGCGACTGTGATAAATCACGTATTTTCCAGACCTAAAAAGCAGTCAGACTCCTTATTGACGTCGCTGCCACAGTCAGTACAATGTTATTGATAATCATAGTGGGTTTCCTTACTTTAGAGAAGCATACCTACATCTTGGCAATCTTTACAGCCAAAACAGATGACACAGGTATAACAGCTTTTGAAAAACAGGCCTTCATTCAATACAGAGTTGAGCGACCACTAAGTCGCTTCAATGATAAGTTAATCAACGAAAAGACATCGTTAGAAAATTATTACTCATCCGAGGCACTCGATTACCAACAAGACTACGGCTGATAAAGTTGTGATGTGCTAGGTTACCTTGTGCAATCAGCGTAGCTGAACCTTCTGGTGTTTTGTGTTCACGTATTGCCTTGTACAGCCCGTATTTTTGTTAATTTTTCTTTTTTTAGACTTTGATCTGTGCACTCGGTGCCTTGCGTTCTAGTAAAGAAGGTATGTTTTCTTCCTTGTCTATTTGTTTGCCAGCTATTAAACGTTTTGGTAACAAAGAACTCTTGTCTATGTCTACTACAAAATTCCTGAAGTTATTACTACTTTTTAATTCTTGCTATCAGAAAGTTTTATGAAGTTGAAAACATCTAGATGTAATGGGACAACAACAGTGTGCTAAGAACGAAGAGTTCAGCGAATGTGGCTCGGCTTGTGAGCCAAGCTGTCGTCATCCAACACCGGTTAGTTTTTCTTACAGTTTTTATATTCACACAGTTTTCTAAATTTTTTTATGTTTTGATGGTAGTGGTTTCTAGACTGTCTGTACGCTTCAATGTGTAATTGGATGTCAATGTAAACACGGATTCTTTCGCAATGACCACAATGAATGTGTAGCAAATTGTAACAGCAGTATGTTAGGCACTCTCTTTCCATTTTTCCTCCATTTTCTTCTTTTATCTTTCAATTTTATTTTTTTTTGAGCAAATAGAGGTTGAATTTCAGCTTTTTATTATTGCAGCTGAAAATTATGATCCAATTTCTTCTCATGAATGTCCAGAAAACGAAAAATTTAACGAATGTGGCGCGGCCTGTGAGCCAACTTGCGATAATCCTAACCCGGTGAGATTCTGTATGTTTTGTTTCATACAATATAAGGAGTAATCTGTCTGTGGTTCGAATCTAAGTTCTATATACAGAGTTCATTTGGAGAGATTATCTATGCTCCTGAATTTCTAGCTAATCCTTCTATCTCCTCTAATTAAAGAGCAGAATTCTGCGTGTTATGATCATTTCCAAGTCTGTAACTTGATGAGTAAAATCAATAGTTCCTGTATAATGAATTTTTCTCTCTCTCCCTCTCTCAGTTAGAAGGTCCATTTTGTATCCCGAATGTCTGCCAATGCAAACATGGCCTCTTCCGTAATTTCGAGAATAAATGCGTCGCCAACTGTAACTCAGGTCAAGTTTTGTCCTCTCCATGTAAGCATATTTTAATAGCATATAGCATATCAGTGGCGAAGTAGCTTTGCTCAAAGGCTTCCTCACTGTGGGATTAACGAAGAGATGAAGCAGTGTTGTACCGCCTGTGAACGGACATGCGCTAATCCGACACCGGTAGGTTCAGTTCTTGGGGATGTGCAGACTTTAAATCTTCTATCTTCATCATTTTTTGTTTCTTTACCTTCTGTAACCAAGCTGGATGGGTTTTGCTTTAATTTTGGAATTTAAAGGGTTTTTAATTTTGGTATTTTTAGTTGAATTTTAATCCGAGTTTAGTTTGATGTATTTTACTTGGTTCGCTTTTGTCCAAGGAAAGTCTGCTCTTTTAGTTTGGTCTGTTAAAGGGTGCGAGATTGATACCTTTTTGAATTACTAAAAGCTAGTGCGAATTCAGAAGGATTCATTAGGTGAATGTTTCAGTTTTGTCCTCTCCATGTAAGCATATTTTAATAGCATATAGCATATCAGTGGCGAAGTAGCTTTGCTCAAAGGCTTCCTCACTGTGGGATTAACGAAGAGATGAAGCAGTGTTGTACCGCCTGTGAACGGACATGCGCTAATCCGACACCGGTAGGTTCAGTTCTTGGGGATGTGCAGACTTTAAATCTTCTATCTTCATCATTTTTTGTTTCTTTACCTTCTGTAACCAAGCTGGATGGGTTTTGCTTTAATTTTGGAATTTAAAGGGTTTTTAATTTTGGTATTTTTAGTTGAATTTTAATCCGAGTTTAGTTTGATGTATTTTACTTGGTTCGCTTTTGTCCAAGGAAAGTCTGCTCTTTTAGTTTGGTCTGTTAAAGGGTGCGAGATTGATACCTTTTTGAATTACTAAAAGCTAGTGCGAATTCAGAAGGATTCATTAGGTGAATGTTTCAACGCCTTCCTTTTCCTCAGGGGTGCGCAGTTGTTCGCACTCGCATCGTGGGTTTTAGTACTCGTTTGTATGGAACCCTCTTCGGCTGCTTCGACTATTAAGCTGACACGAGCTTGGTGAAAAGGTCTACCCTGCTGCGTCTTAAAGACCAATCATCTATCTTTCCCCTCACTCCTGTATTACATAGGGCAGTTTACAAACAAGTCAAAGCGTTTCCATATTCCTATTAGTTGTTCTCAACGATGGCTATGGATTCAAAAGAGATTTACTGTCTTGCATTTATTGTCTTTCAAAGGCAGTGTCGATTCCTGTGATCAAGGCACCAAAGTGCCCTGGTCGATGGAAGAGGCCGAGCCCAGCTACGTGTTATTAAATCTTTTAGGGTACACATATTTTTAACTAGGCATCCATGTTGACTAGTCATAGCGATTCAGGGTCAAATGTTGCAGGTTTGCACAAAGCAGTGCGTGTTGAATGTGTGCCAATGTCGTGACGGTTTCGTTCGCAACTCATCGAACCACTGCGTACCCGAAAGTGCATGCAGTTTGGGTAAGAAGTCCTGCAAAGCTTTTTTTTTGTCTATTTACTTGCTTTTTTGTCTAAATATCTCTAAACAGAAGAACCAAAGTTGATTTCTATTTGCATAGCATAATCACAAAGCTATGAAAATCCCAGTGGAATACCTAGTCCTTTCTGCCGAAATGTTTTAAAATTGCGCTTTTCTCAAGATCCCGCAGTGTTCTGTGCTAATCATTAAGGAGATGATGCTTATTTGAACAGAAGGAAAAACGAAGAAGGAGATGGCTATACGATTTATGTATCAAATACCTTAAATACTGGATATAAAGTACTTTTCCTTTACATCATTACCTACTTTCTCAAATATCAGAACTGTCATTGAGATTCTTCCGCCTTGGTTCCAAGCAGCTGTAGTGATGTGGACTGTCCTGGTGGCAGCACATGCTCAATGGTGAGCGCCGAATGTCGAGTACCGCCTTGTGCAGCGCCAATGCCAAACTGCATTCCGGATATCACTGAACACTGTGAAGCGAACGAATCATGGCGTGATTGTTCTACATGCGAGCCAAGTTGCACAGATATGAATCCTGTGGGTCAAATACTCGTAAAACTCGATGCATTAAACAATTTGATTTGTCTTCGGGTGGCTAGAAAGTGCATCGTGATTGATTTCCAAAAAAGGAGCCCACTCAACGTTGTTAAAACTACTTGCAAATGTCGGCTATAATGTGCCAGTTTTCTCTACCTTCTGTAAAATTGATCTCTAAAAAGACCGCACTTCTAATTCTAATGAAACCCTTTTATCATTTGTAAAACAAACCCAAATAGGTTTTTATGAGTTTGGAAATAGCAAAATATATCCACTTTCTCTACGTTTATATGAATTACGAGGGGCGTGTGTCGCATGATCG
>MQTX01000119.1:15487-108114 GCA_009735665.1 Angiostrongylus cantonensis | reverse complement strand
CTCATTCGGTGATGCCCTTTTATACTGGATAGTTGTTGATGATAATGATTGCCCGTTGATCATAGCAGATTAACATATTTGAAACCGGCCGTCATTCAACTTTGGCATTAAAAATCAATAGCTGCTTCGACTATTAAGCTGACACGAGCTTGGTGAAAAGGTCTACCCTGCTGCGTCTTAAAGACCAATCATCTATCTTTCCCCTCACTCCTGTATTACATAGGGCAGTTTACACACTTGTCGAGCGTAATTTTGTTCAGAATTCAGAGATACCTAAGTCAAAGCGTTTCCATATTCCTATTAGTTGCTCTCAACGATGGCTATGGATTCAAAAGAGATTTACTGTCTTGCATTTATTGTCTTTCAAAGGCAGTGTCGATTCCTGTGATCAAGGCACCAAAGTGCCCTGGTCGATGGAAGAGGCCGAGCCCAGCTACGTGTTATTAAATCTTTTAGGGTACACATATTTTTAACTAGGCATCCATGTTGACTAGTCATAGCGATTCAGGGTCAAATGTTGCAGGTTTGCACAAAGCAGTGCGTGTTGAATGTGTGCCAATGTCGTGACGGTTTCGTTCGCAACTCATCGAACCACTGCGTACCCGAAAGTGCATGCAGTTTGGGTAAGAAGTCCTGCAAAGCTTTTTTTTTGTCTATTTACTTGCTTTTTTGTCTAAATATCTCTAAACAGAAGAACCAAAGTTGATTTCTATTTGCATAGCATAATCACAAAGCTATGAAAATCCCAGTGGAATACCTAGTCCTTTCTGCCGAAATGTTTTAAAATTGCGCTTTTCTCAAGATCCCGCAGTGTTCTGTGCTAATCATTAAGGAGATGATGCTTATTTGAACAGAAGGAAAAACGAAGAAGGAGATGGCTATACGATTTATGTATCAAATACCTTAAATACTGGATATAAAGTACTTTTCCTTTACATCATTACCTACTTTCTCAAATATCAGAACTGTCATTGAGATTCTTCCGCCTTGGTTCCAAGCAGCTGTAGTGATGTGGACTGTCCTGGTGGCAGCACATGCTCAATGGTGAGCGCCGAATGTCGAGTACCGCCTTGTGCAGCGCCAATGCCAAACTGCATTCCGGATATCACTGAACACTGTGAAGCGAACGAATCATGGCGTGATTGTTCTACATGCGAGCCAAGTTGCACAGATATGAATCCTGTGGGTCAAATACTCGTAAAACTCGATGCATTAAACAATTTGATTTGTCTTCGGGTGGCTAGAAAGTGCATCGTGATTGATTTCCAAAAAAGGAGCCCACTCAACGTTGTTAAAACTACTTGCAAATGTCGGCTATAATGTGCCAGTTTTCTCTACCTTCTGTAAAATTGATCTCTAAAAAGACCGCACTTCTAATTCTAATGAAACCCTTTTATCATTTGTAAAACAAACCCAAATAGGTTTTTATGAGTTTGGAAATAGCAAAATATATCCACTTTCTCTACGTTTATATGAATTACGAGGGGGAGTGTGTCGCATGATCGGAGGCGCCCTGTAACACATACGGTAGGATCGGTCCCCGCTCCCATGGCCCACCAAGCCTTTCATCTGTCCGGGGACAGCAAATTGGTAACAGGCTTGTCTGGGAGGATAGCAGCACTGGCTCGATACATCGATAGGCCACCGCCAGTCATTGTAAAAGCCAGATATGCATTTAATCACCTTCAAGCGATGCTTAATGAAGTCGAATGCATGGAGCATCCCACGGATTGATCAATGCCGAGAGCTTTACCCTTTTTGTATGAATTTGCGACTATCCAAATAGCTTACATATATTACACAGTGTTTTATTTCGAGAAGATATTCGTGTCATACTTTAGACAGTTTATTTAGTTGTTCAGAGCTGTCCACTAATGTGCGGCATTCCACAATGTCAGTGCAATCCAGGATTCTTTCGCTCCGCCCTAGGAAAATGTATCACAATGGATGAATGTCGACGCCCTTTGAAAGTCGTCAACAAATGATGAGCGAAATTTACCTTCTACGATGATATCAAGCTTTTTGTTTCTTCTGTTATGTTGGCGATCTCGTTGAATGTGTAGTGATTGTGAGATTCGTCGCATACGCTACCTCGTGTTGACAGATGAAAATGAAAAGTTTAGAAATAAGTGAGTACGTTGTTACTTAAAATACAATAGCTGTTAAACAAGTAATGAAAGGCAACATTTGTGAAGTGGTCAGCTGAGGTGAAGAAAGACGAACAGAAAAAAAAACCTGCAAGCGTGATTGAACATGGCAAAATTTCTGAATGAACTTGGCAGATTATCGGCTACAAAGTAGAGCAGTAACTTGTTAGATACTATTGAGGGGGCTGAGAATCTCTTTATCATTGAGGACAGAGACATTAACCCTTCTGGTTGAGAAAAAGAAAGAAGGAGAGAATTTGTATAGGGACAGTTAGTTGGGAAAAGGCGCTTCACACAAAAGGTACGATAAGTTAGCATGGGAATGAGGGCGCGTGTGGCGCAGTGCTCGAAGGCGCTCTGCAATGCATGGGATGATTGATCCCCGCGCACATGGCTCACCAAGCTTTCCATACTTCCGGTGTAGGCGAATTGGTATCGGACTTGTCGGGGAGGATAGCCGCACTGGATTTATGCATCTATGGGCCACTGTGAGCTATTGTAAGGGCCAGATATGCATTTAATGAGCTCCGAACGATGCTTAATGAATTCGAAGGCATGGCGCATCTCTCAGAAATTGATCAATTCTGAGCAGAGAGCTTTATCCTTTTACTCTTTTAACAAGAGTAGTGAAAAACCACGGCTGATATTTTTGTTCTTCTATTGGCATCGCACTCATAAAGGATAAAGGTTAAAGTTCTCGGCGTTGATCAATCCCTGAGGAATGCGCCATGCATTCGACTTCATTAAGTATCGTTGGAGAGGTGATTGAATGCATTTCTGGCCTTTACAACGACTCGCAGTGGCTTGCCGATGTATCGAGCCAGTACTGCTATCCTCCCAGACAAGTCTGGTGCCAATTTGCCGACCCCGGAGGGATGGAAGGCTTGGTGGGTCATGGGCGCATTCCACGTGCTCGTCTCAGTGGCGCGTCCAACCACTGCGCCACATGCGCCGTCGCACTCATAACGTTACAAAATAGTCCATGTGCAACAGTTGCTGATTCATTGGGAGAGGTGTTTTGTTTACAGCATCAAAACTCCAAATACTTTACCTTATCTCTAGATGGATCGTGAAGTCAGCGCAGCGAATTGGAGCCTTTATTGTTAAAGATTCTATGAGCTGTGCATGTCACCAGTTCAAGAGATACCAACTAAAAGGTTAGGAGAACAATTCTTACTATTCGACTTCGCTATGAAGAGACAAGGCTTATGATCACTGTAACTCTCGTCCTCGGAAAAGACTTCCAAACATTGTTAGCGAAGTTTCATCACAGCTTGTAAATGGAACTTTTGCCGTAGAAATTACGTTCAGTGACGTAAAAATATACGTATACGACACTCCGCAAAGGCGTCATTTATTCACTGCTATTTTACTTTAAGGACTACTTTGTAATGACCTTTTTACCACATCAATATAAAGGTGGAATTCAGCAAATAGCCGACCAAAATTGGACGGTCATAGAAAGAAATTTCCTACCCATATCAATCAAATTGAACACCACACATTGCCGGTTACGGTTGTTCCTAGATCGACCTGTTTCACGTCACTAAGAGTTTCCTCCCAGCATTTTTAAATATGCATGAGAAAACAACATTGCATCTAGTGAGTTCAATGTATCCTTATAGAAAAATTCCTTCCATGAGTTTTTCTTTCAGCTGCTCCTCCATTCCTTTGAAGGAGCGACTTTTTCGCAGCTCCAGGATAGTAAGTCAATATCCCGCAAATGAAAACACTCAAGTTGATGTTTTCATTTTTTATTTTGTCGCATTGTCTTCAGTATGTTGTGGCCGAAACGAAGTGTTTGATCCCCGTGGGGCGATTGCCAGCCTAGTTGCCAGGATCCGTATCCTGTTTTTCATAAAATAAAAACAAATTCCTTCGGTTGAAATAGCAGCTTAATAGCTGTCCACTCCTCAATGTGTCGCAGGCTGCCGATGGAGACATAATGGGACGACAGATGAGTTTGCATCCGAAGGTGTCGTCGTAAGTTTATTCTTGATTTTGCTACTTAATCCACGGATTTCTCTCATATGAGGGATCTCGAGCCGGTTAGTTGCGAGGCTACGTGGCGTGTCCCCAGGTGGAGAATAGGGGATAATCGCGGACCAAAAACGACCTTTCCTTCCCTGAGATGCAGGTGGATCCAGAGGATGGACTCTCTGTTTTTGTTGCGCCGATTTGGCACATACTTGCTGTATTTACTAGGTGTATTCATGCATGAGTGTGTAGGTGCGTTCTCCCTTTATGCGAATTGTATTCTACGAGTCTACTCAGCCAAAAGATTACATTCAAGTGACAGGGAAGTATATTGAAGATGGTTAGGAGTCGCCTCCAACAAATAAGCTCCATCTCCGCTCTCGGAGAGCCTGGCAAGCTACCCGTTAATATATCCGTTGCCCAGTTGTCGGTAGGACGAGTACGGAGAGGATGCCAAAATGTCAGGGCCAATGGAAGCTGCCTAGATCACGAATAACTGTGGTGAAGATCTGCACCTGCAATGCACGTACACTTGCATCCGAGCCCTCTATAGAAGACTCGCTAGGCAAACAAGGTCATGCGAACGATAAGGTACGACGTCATCGGCCTGGCTGAGACGAGAAGACGCCACCCATTCAACGCCGTCTATGATGCTGGAGAAGAACAGTTTCTCGGAACATGCGACAGTAGAGGAGTAGGCGGTGTCTGCGTTTTCTTCAGCACGAGTTTGTCTATGAACATCGATTCATTGGAACAGCTTACAACCTGATTCGGACATTTACGATTAAAAAGATGTGGATCAACACCGGCTTTGATAATCTTCGTCGTTTACGCGCCAACAACAAACTATGACGAAGAAAAAGTCGAAGCGTTCTATATGCACTTGGAGAAGTTCTACAGAGAAGACCATACATTCTTCAATGTCATCATTGGAGATTTCAATGCCAAGATTGGACCAAGAATAACGTGTGAGGAGCGTCGCATTAGGACCCTTGAATTAGAATGTAGCAAGCAGGGTGAGCGGCTCTCTGAGTTTATCATGGTGACCAAAACCATCCGTGGTAACTCGCAATTCCAGAAGACCCACCCTCAGCGCTGGACGTGGGAATCCACCAATGTAGAGTACCGTAACGAAATAGACAACATCATAGTAAATAGAAGGTTTTGCCCAACCGATGTCGCTGTTGTCCTAAAATTCTACACGGGATCAGATTACCGTCCCCTTCGTGCAAGATTCTATTTCTTGCAGAAAGTTGAAAAAGCCGCTAAATTCAAAAACCAAAGCCCCAGAACCATCAAAAAGTGGGACTAGTTCAACTCAATAGTCAGCTGTTGGGAAGATGCCGTTGTCGATAACATCGACGAGGAATACGATGGCCAAGTTCAACATCTTCACGTTAGCGCCATGAAAGCTGAGAGTTCGAAGGTCACCAAGAGACGTCTGTCTCCAGAAACTCTTCAGCTGATACGCCAGCGTGGAATGACACAAGATGCAGGCAACCGGGAACTAACGTCCGAACGTGCGAAACAATGCAGGCAGGCGATAGAAGAAGCTCGTAAAGAGCAGTAATGGTGGAAATTGCAGAGGCAGAATAATGCATTCACAAGGTCCACCGAGGATTCTCCAATTACAAGACCGAAATGATTCCACTCCGACTCCCACACGAAACAATAACAGCGTCAAGAAAGGCAATGGAGAAAATCATCCACGAATACTACTCATATCTCTTCGATAGACACGTCCACACTCCGTCATATGAAATAAAAGAGGATGGATATGTTGTACCACCGGTTCTCCCTTCCGAATTCCGACATGCCATTTCGTCGGTGAAGAATCGAACAGCCCCAGTTCCGGACAGGATAAAACCAGAACATCTGAAGAACCTACCACCAGTCCTCGTGAAGACACTGGCTCTGCTCTTCACACGTTATCTGTCCGAATGCAAAGTTCCTACTTAGTGGAAGACCAGCAAGAGCGCGTTGTTGTTCAAGAAGGGTGACCTACGCGATATAGTCAACTATCGCGCAATCTGCTTGCTGTCTGTCGCCAACAAACTTTTCACTCGAATCATCCTAAACAGGCGTGACAGAACACTGGATGAAGGACAGCCATGTGAGCAATTCAAAAAGATTTTAGTACAATGGACCGCATCCACACGATAATAAGGCTCATTGAGGTGCCACGAGAGTATAAAAGAACGCTCTGTCTCACTTATATTGATTTACAGAAGGCCTTTGATTCAGTTGAGATAAAAACACTCACGGAACCCTTTGGCAGGCAAGGAGTCCCTACTCAGTATGTAAAGATTCTTCTTGAGCTGTACAAAAATTTCACAACTAAAATTACGCCATTCTGCAACGATTAACGTTGACGTCAGAAAAGGAGTTTGGCAAGGCGATGCAATCTCGCCAAAATTATTTACCGCCACCCTCCAGAACGTCATGCAAACATTGGAATGGGATAATATGAGAGTGAAAATCGATGGTCGGCAGATACATCACCTTCACTTTGCTGATGATATCGTCCTTATAACACCAGACATTAGCCAAGGAAAACGTATGCTTGCGTACTTTGGTAAATCGTGTGGAAAGATTGGTCTTCGACTATATCTCACGAAATCGGTGTTCATAAAAACGGTTTAGTTTAGTATGTCCCATTCACGCTTAACAGAACGAATATCTCCGAATGCTCCAGTTATATCCATCTAGTTGCTGGAAATCAACATCTTGAACGACTTTCTCTAGAGTTGAGCGGAAGAAAACAAACGGCTTGAGGAGCTCTCATCTCACAAAAACGATGTTTATGAGGAATGGATTGGTTTTGTATGTTCCATTCAAGCTTAACGGAACGAATATTTCCGAATGCTTCAGTTATGTCTTTCTAGGTCAGGGAATCAACATGATGAACGACTGAGCTCCAGAGCTAAGCAGAAGGAAACGAGCACCTTGGAGAGCTTTTAAAAGAATCGAGGATGTAGTGAAGAGAACAAAAAAACACCCGACTCGTGCCTACCTTTTAGACTCAGCGGTTCTTCCTGCTGTAACGTATGCGTCAGAAACCTTTCTTGCACGCAACAGGGAATAATGGAGGATTTACAGGCGCCTGCTTGAGTCACTCGACGATCAATGAAACTACAGGTGATACAGGTTTCTTCCCAATGCAACTCAAGCAACGGAGTATTTATCGATTCCTATTTTTCCGACTTGAGTCACAAATGACCTATAGCGCGCAAGTTACTGACTTAGCTGCGTAGCGTTGTATGTTAATGTTTGTCTTATTGAGGGGATCCTTATTTGCGTCATATAACTTTACTAGAGCTTTTAGTCTTATTTTATTATTACCCCCGATTTAATCTGTGGAAAGAATGGAAACTTATGAATAATTTTGGGCACCCTTTTATACTTCTAAATCCATAGACATAACTATCAACATTTCGCATGAAAAGAAGCGACACTCATAATTGGTGATAAAATTCCTTTGTTTATTGTTTTATCGCAGCACTTCCAAACCATTATGGCCGAAACGAAGTATTTGAATCATGCGAGGCCGGGTCGCAGCCTAGTTGCGAGGATCCGAGTCCAGTGAGTTTTTCAAAAAGTCACTGCAAATCCGTGTGATTGAAACAACAGTATTTCAGGTATGCACTTTTCAATGCGTCTCCGGCTGCCGATGCAGGCAGAGTTTCTTCAGGAAGGATAGTGGAGTGTGTGTCCGAAACTGTCCTCGTGAGTTCAATGTTTAATTTCTCATTTTAATCACTTTAGAAGATGTGACGTTGAATACAACTCTCATACCGCAAAATCAAGCAGAAATAGATGCACATTGTAATTATCTTGAAAAACATGACTAGTATTCATTACCAAGTTACTATTGCTCTTGAGAGGTCTTGATAACATCGAGAAACAATAAAAACTGCTAAGCGATGTACATAGGTAATTTCTTAAGTCTTTTATTTAGCACTAGTATCGGTCACAGCGCACGTGTAACACAGCGGCTAGGAGTTAGGATTTCTGCTATACTGACCTTTAGCTCATCAAACCTATAGTGGCGAGAGCAATGCACCAGAATATAACAGTTGCCAGTGAAAGTTAGATGTCCGAGTCGGTCCTCGCTACTGAGTATTCACTAGCTCAAAGGCAATTGGTTGATTTTATTGAACTTTACAAAGCGAGACTTGTCTGACGTTGTCATATAACATGTATCTCAAATTTGGATAGTTAAACAGTTTGTAACGAGACTTGTCTGACGTTGTCATATAACATGTATCTCAAATTTGGGTAGTTAAACAGTTTGTAATAATAATAATAATAATAATAATAATGCAAGAACAACAACGTGTCAACACTGAAACAAAATAAGCGGCAGTTGGTAACAGGGTTAATAACTGAGGATAAAACTGGTTCGCAAGAGTATGCTTCGAAATGAGATAGTAGTTTTGCCATTGGCTGGTGGAGCATTGCGATATGCATGTATCATATAGAATGAATGAGCACTGGAGCAATAAATAAGCACGTCAGAGGGCTCATGTGATGCCGTACTACACCTGAAATATAGTTAAGGTTGCACACCACACGCAAATTTGTGGGAACATGGCGATGAGGTTATCGTATTAAGTAGCACTTGTAAGCTTGTGATAACGCTGAGATGAAGTCACTGTATTGAAGACTGCCTATAGACTTGTGATAACATAATGATGAGGCCAACGCATTAAGGAGCACACATAAGCTTGTGGTGACATCTACTTATAATGATCACACAGTGGTGTTAATGTGTTAAAAGGTGCATGACCGTAAGAACGAAATCAATTTACAACAGTGACCATGTGCAATAAGCGTTAACAACCTGGATCATCTACATTGAGTGAAGCATCAGATAAACGGAATGACCATAACGGAGCTAATAGGACGAATAGTGTAGTATTCACGGAGGCGTTTAAGTTTGGAAGGTAGTGTTTTACCACAGTTTCTGAATTTTCTACCATCGCTTTTTCATCAATCGTGAACACATCAGATGAAGGAAGACGGTTCTTCCAAACAACTTATTTCCATTTGTGCTGCGATACGCCTTAAGGCTTTGAACAAAAATAGCACACAAAGCTCAGCTCACACAAAGAGGTCAGCCAAACAAAGTCTTTTTGTTGCAAGCGAAGTTCTTCTGATTGGTATGGGAACTCTAACATTCTGCAAGATTCCTAAGTGATATGACGAACAATGGATGTAGTTATTAGTACAAGAAATATGATAATGTAAAGGAATGACAACTAATCGGAGAAAACTCGCTATAAAACATTCCATCCACAGAGATTGACAAATTCGCATCAGACTTGTCTAGTAGTACAGCAGCACTAACGCGATAGAGGTAAGCCATCACAAGTCATTGTATAGGTCGAATATGCGCTCATTCACCTCTAATGATGCTTGATGAAGTCAACTACTGTTATTCGCATTTTGTCATCTAATATAAAACTTTAACTGATTTAAGCTAAATCTATTCCAACAAATTGCACAGTTAAATTTTAACCTGCAGTGCACTGTCAAATGTTGGCCTACTCACGATTCTGCCGAACAATTGCGGTGTCGACTTCGAAATGCGCTGCTAATTTTACGTTTTTCCGGCTGCTGAAAACACATATACGGAGTTGTC
Source organism: Angiostrongylus cantonensis (assembly GCA_009735665.1). Lineage (NCBI taxonomy): Eukaryota > Metazoa > Nematoda > Chromadorea > Rhabditida > Metastrongylidae > Angiostrongylus > Angiostrongylus cantonensis. The sequence goes on along the minus strand of MQTX01000119.1, from coordinate 98,346 downwards.
GGAAATACGAAAGAGCTACATATTGGGAAAGCACAGACACTTGATATAGAAGCATAAGTTCCAGCCCACTACGCACAGCTACCGCTTTTCTTACTTAGCTCAATGACATACCAGCAATTTTCCGTCGCCAGCAGGCATTCTGGTTTATTGGCAACAAAACTTTGGACAACTAGAGGAATTTAGGTGTTTGAACGTGACAGACTTGTAGAAGGGCCTTTTCACTTGTTCTATGAATATGAATGATTTGTATGCTACTATTTACCATTTGTTAGCGTGTCCGATATTGCAAATACATTGTTGCCAGCACTTAGTAGCTTTCTGCAGCTTGTTTCGGTAATTTCGGTACGGTGTCGACTTCGAAATGCGCTGCTAATTTTACGTTTTTCCGGCTGCTGAAAACACATATACGGAGTTGTCGGAAATACGAAAGAGCTACATATTGGGAAAGCACAGACACTTGATATAGAAGCATAAGTTCCAGCCCACTACGCACAGCTACCGCTTTTCTTACTTAGCTCAATGACATACCAGCAATTTTCCGTCGCCAGCAGGCATTCTGGTTTATTGGCAACAAAACTTTGGACAACTAGAGGAATTTAGGTGTTTGAACGTGACAGACTTGTAGAAGGGCCTTTTCACTTGTTCTATGAATATGAATGATTTGTATGCTACTATTTACCATTTGTTAGCGTGTATTGCAAATACATTGTTGCCAGCACTTAGTAGCTTTTTGCAGCATATGTTGAGCTTGTTTCGGTAATTTCATGTCCAATAGTCATAGCGACTTGGACAATGTTGCAATGAATTCTTAGAAGAAATACCGGACCATGAAGTTTTTCGAAAAAAGGTTTTTGTGGATCACTACATTTTTGTGGAGAATGGCTTTTCAGGCCTCATTCTCCTGGCCCCATTTTGATCTACTCTTATAGAATGAACATAGATAGTAAGGTCAAAAACTCTTGAACCCACCAAACTGAATGTGGACACTACAGCATCCATTCAGAGCAAAAAAAAACCCTTAAGAAAACTCCTTTTCTATCGTAACATAAGTAATTAACGTCTCAAGAGCTCAAGCAAGCACTCGACTTTTTGTTTGTCTACAGTTAAAAAAAACAGGTTATTGTAAAGATGAAAATTGTTACGAGGTGCTAATAGCCTCTTTTGTCTTCGCGATGTCAATCTAGTCTCGAACAAATCTATCGTATTACCAGTTGGTGTTGTTCATTACGGTATGCTCCATCGAGTTTATGACAGAGGCAAAGAGATTTCTATAGACTGCAACTCCATTTACGGATCCATTTGTTCAATGACTTTTTGATGAATGAAAGTCATAGTAAAGATAATATCATATGTTGAACTGTACTGTGTTAGCAGCACTATTGCATAGATTTCCTTCTTAAAAACAATGTAATTCTACGAGTAACTTCAACTGCGATAATCTCTTGTTCGACAAAGTTTCTTCTCAGCTTCCTTAGTTGAAGGTAATGGACGAATTTATCTGACATGTAGTCATGGTTGAATACTTGCGAAAATTAGTCATTGCATAAATGAAGCTGAGATATTTGCAAAACTCTGGACCGTAGGTGTCTATGGTGGGGAACGAACGCGCTATTGGGTGATTGCTGATGGCAAAAGATCGATAGAACTAGCTGAGAGACAGGCGAAACGAAGGACCCGCATGGTGTGGTGGTGAGCGCATTACTCCCCGGAAAGGACAATAGCGCGTTCGTTCCCCACCATAGACACCAGCGGTCCAGAGTTTTGCAAATATCTCAGCTTCATTAAAGTTATATTTCGCAATATACCCTGCCATCAAAAAGAGTAGGCAGTAGACAAAAACGGTTAAGATTGTGATTAGTCATTGCAATAGTTTTTCTTAGAGTTTGGCAACCGTGAGAAAGGTGCAGGCTATCTACGATTGCAAGTCATCGGACATGTTCCAATAAATTGTATTTGTACCACACAGCGCCCAACACGACACGAATCGCGTATGAGTCGTTTTGTCCCGACCGTTAATTTTGGTGCAAAGTTTTTTTTCTCACTAAACCTTTTGTACTCAATCGATAGTTTGCACAGCTATTGCACTGTGCAACGTCTGAGAAATTAACAGTATGCAGAAACAGGTTTAGTATGTTAGTGGTTAAATAAATATCCAACTCTTTTGATACTTTCAAACGGTAATTCCTATTCCTGGCAGGAATGGCACTGAGTTATTCGGACACAAACAAACAATTTCGCATTCACTGGCGTGTTTGCACATGTTGGGCTTGCACTAAAGTCATAGGCATATACTTGGATACTCGGATAGTTGGATGGCTTGCCTTCACTGGTTATGCGGGGTCCAGCGTAATTCCCATTTTTTCGGAGCCTTGCTGGCTTAGCCATTGCGGTTCCCTGGAGCCGCGAGGCTAGCCTAGCGAAAAGCTGCTTTAGATCGTTACCACCACAGGCACTCACCACGCTTGTCGATCAAATGAACATTTGCCACCATGCTATTAGTTTGAAACAAGAGTGGTGGTGAATCTTGGTGTTGGTTTACTCTTAGCTGGGCTTCTGGATGGAAACGTCGGACTCCTCCTCAGCTTTGGTCATCACAGGGAGCACTGCTAAACTGGTAATCATGTCATGCATCCACCCGTTACATATCATTCCATGTTCAAAATTTGTAAACTTTTCAAGCACATTTCTTGATTATTATGTGTTACTGCAACAATTTAAGGATAGTGAGCAGAACTGGCGTGGAATTTCAATTTTCTCCCTGTAAACATTTTTTAAAAACATTCCCGTTATTGTCGGACAAAGCCATTTTTCCTGTTATGCAGATTGTTGGTCCTGGTACTCCAGAAATTCTTTTGCAACGAATGATAAGCAAATAGCGGTATAAAGGATAAAGGATAAAGCTCTCAGCGCTGATCAATCCTTGAGGAATGCGCCATGCATTTTACTTCATTAAGCATCGTTGGAGGTGATTGAATGTATATCTGGTGGTCTACCGATGTATCAAGCCAGTGCTGTCATCCTCCCAAACAAGTCTGGCACCAATTTTCCGATCCGGAGGAATAGAAGGCTTGGTGGACCATGGTCGCAGGGATCGATTCCAGGTGTGTGCTGCAGGGTGCCTCCGACCATTGCGCCACAAGTGTTCACATGCAATTAGTGCTAAGGATGCAGAAAAAACAAAGGTGGTTTGCAAAGGTCAAATCCTACTTGATCTCTATTATTTTTGACAAACTATGTATTGCTTTAAATGCAACCACAATAATGCTGGAATATGAGCAAAAATCGTAGCCTCAGAGGATTCGTTCGATTGCTCTAGTTTCTCCAGTTTATACTGAAGGCCTAGATTCTAATAACCTTCTATAAATGGTGTATTAGAATGTATTATACGATATTAGCGGTTAGTGCCCTTCCATATTCGCACTGCTTGCGCTAGGCTTGACTCACAAAAGCTACCCGCTTTGTAAGTGATGCGCAAACAACTGAATTTTATCCTAGTCTCGCAGTAGTTATCCTTTTTGGCTTGCCTTTAGATCCAGAGTGAATTTCATAGGAGCACAAATAGATCGCTTAAACCACAATTTTCGTCTCGATTTCAGCCCCTTGTCACATGTAGTTGCCTTTTTGTTATCATCATTTTCAAGATACCCATCACAAAACCATGAAACTGTACTGAATCCTATTAACCAGGGTTCATTGCGGTATTGGACGTGACATACACAATTCGTCTGCCCCATACTCGCATGAACACAACATCGGGAATGTTTTGATAACGCTGGGAAGAACAGCGAATAATTGCAATCTCTGATAGTAACGCTGAGTTTCGCAGTGTTACTGACTTTCAAGAACTGCAAGTCCGTTGCCAGCATAAATCTGAATGTGAAGCAGTAATTCCTTGAATTAATAGAATTATTACGTATCCATCTATTATGGATCTATGTTTCTCCTGGTCCCAAGCACAAGTCGTGTATGGAATATTATTCTCAATGCGAGTATACTTGCGATAATAGAAATACAATAAACCACGTTTCTCTCACTTGTTTATTGATAAGCTTTATAACTTACCACAGCCTGTCAAGAAAACATTGAAATGAACCAGTATCTGATTTCGCAGTTGAAAAATACTGGCTCTTCAGGACCGCCAAAAATCGCATGACTTGCCGACGAAGAGATGTGGTTCCGAATTTTTGCACACAGAGTCAAGAATACTTGCTTAGCCATCAGACTGTTGATAACAAATTTCTGAGATGTTCGAGTCTTGTTAGTCAGAACTGACCTTTACATCAATCATCAACTGCACTGAACCTATGTACTGCCACAGTCTTTAAAAGTGTTTTCTCTAAATAAAGTTTTGCTTGCTTCTAATAAGTTGAAGAATAAATACATGACACGATAGCACTATCAAAAAGCACAATTGCTTACTTACTTACTTGGATACTTGGACGGTCCGTCTTCACGAGTTGTGCGGACCCCAGCGCATATGCCATTCGTTCCTTTCTGTCGCAATCGTAGTCCATGGTGGTGGTTTTGTTCGAGCATGGTATCGCTTGCGAGTCTCATACTGTGATCTGTAAAACAACTACAGCTGCGGGTACAGCTGATTAACTTTGTTTGGGAACACGTCCACCCAACGTGTAGGTGGCCGTCCTAGGGAACGTTTGCACTTTCTTTTTCCACTCTACTGTTCTTTTCGTCCATCTGTCGTCTGTTCTTTTCATTAGGCCGGCCAATCTATGTTTCGCTATCGATGTATATTATCCTGGATCTCGAAGATGTGGCAGATTTTGTAGGTCAGAGCTTCGCATTCCTACTAGATATTGAGAGTGCCGGTTACATTTCAGAACCATCGCTCAGGTGCTCTGTGAGTAGTGTGAAGCATTCTTAACGTTGTTGAAATATCAACCCACGTTTCCACGTTTCCGCAGCATAACAGAGCGCTAGGAGGACCATAGAATCGTAGAGATGAGTGCGGATTTTCGGGTCCATCAGTTGGCCAGTGAGTCCTTTGAGAGGCCCAAATGCGGCCCAAGCTGCTCTACTTCTTATATCTAATTCCTCCTCCATATTGTTTTCCATGTTCATTGATCGTTCAACACATACGTACGAGGTGGCCTCTGCAATGAGAGAGCCATCCAATTCAATTTTTTCGCCTTCAGACTATAGGTTTTTCATGAACTGGGTCTTCTTTCGATTTATGCGCACTCCCATTTTTTTCCCCACATCGTTGAGCTCGTTGATCATTATCACAGCTTCGCTAGTATTTTTTGAGAAGGCGATAATGACGCCGGCAAAGCGAAGGTTTGATAGGAATATTCCATGAATACTTACGCCTTTCTCATCCCAATCGAGTGACTTCATTATCCACTGCAGTGCGGCACTGAACAGCCTTGGCGATATTGTGTCGCCCTGTCGAACCCCTTTCCCTATGGGTATGGTAAGTGGTCGATGGAAAAGCTGTATTTTCGTAGTGCAGCTCCGATAGCAGTCGGACAGAATTCTTAAAGAGCACAATTATTGTCATCAATAACAGAACTTTCGCAACGAGAATGATGTTGACGGTATTACAACAAGAAAGACTCAGACATCAAGCCTGAGGCTGTCGAACACAATCAGAAAAAGTTTTGAAGATCTTCGTGAAAGATGGATGAGAGGGAACGACTCCCATGTAAAAAGTGCTGGGATCCGCACTATGTTTTAAATGTAATATCGGGTGTTCTAACAAGGACTAAATAAATAACCATGTGAATATAATCGCCCATTAATGGTCCGTAAAAGCTATTAATCATGCTGGTATTGAAGAAAACTATATACAAGAAGGAGAGAAATTACTTTGATTCATTATTCAAATTCCTGGTCCAGGAAATTCTCGAAGGCTTCGAACGACTGATTGTGAGAATTTCGTACCTAGTGGGAAAACAAACGCAGAAATTGTAAATGACGGCAAAACTTATAGATTCACGGTGATCAAGGAGAATTAGGAGATGTGACGCAAGCGACTTTATGTTGCAGCAAATACCGAGTTACACCATCTTTGAATGTCGTTTTCATGCTTCCCATAGCAATCGTATCTTCAGCCCATATTTTCTGTCGTTCTAGTGATAATGAAGAATGATGTCGCTTTCACTTTGATTGGACTTCTTCGTTTACCAAAACTGTGAAAATCTCAGGTATTTTTCAGACCTGCGAAATCTGGCTGACTCCTTCATGTGCACATCGTTGCAAGAGCCGATGCAATTCGATTGATCATAACTATATGTTTCTTTACTTTAGAAGGTGTAGCAAAACCTGCTCTGTTAACAGCAGCGAATAAATAATACAAGTGGCTTGTTTTTTTATACATTCTTATGAATTGATCTTGCTGAGCTGATGCCAGGGTGACATAAGTTGTTGTTGTTGTCGTTGGTGGTCTATGGCTGACATTTCGGCGATTTCGCGTTCCTCGGAGCTGTGCTCTGTTACGAGTGCATCTGCTTCTGCTGTCCCCTACACGCCCTCCATTCGTTTCGTCGCTAACCTACCATAGTTCAGGTCTAAATCGTATGTGGGTGGATTTGACTGTGGTTCCACGGCCATTCATCATCTTCCCTATTTGTATGTTACAAACTGGTCGGAAGTAATTTTCGAGAAATCCGTGCCAGGCCGTTCTATATTTTCTGCGCAGTTGCTCGCTGGTGGTTGTAGATTCAAGAGAGGTTTACTGCCTTACACGTAGTGTCTTTCAAGGTCTGCAATGACTCCTGTCATTAGTGCACCAACTAAACCAGGTCGGCGTAAGACGCCGAGCTTGGCTACGTATTTAATGGGTTTCTAGAGGACATGTATTTTTCACTTCACGACTCAGAATATATTCTTTTGTTTATAAGCACAGGAGACTGATAAAAAGTGGTAAACTCCAACACTTGATGCAAATTCCAATTGATTTCTCTTGATAGGTGATTGCTGATGTCACTGTTAGTTGGAAAACTGGACGAGAGAAGGGCAAAATGAGGGCTTCATGGGTGCAGTGAGTAACATATGAGCCCCTGGAAATGGTAACTGTTGGCTCTAATGTGGTACGGAGTCCATGTTTTGCAAATTTTTTGGGATCATGGTAATTGCCCCTCATAAAATACCTTGCTTGAAAAATAATAGTAGACAGTAAATAAAAAAATAGCAAATGATGAAATAAAACGTTAACATTGTAAATTGCAACGGTCTGAAAATAAACGCCAGAAGGGAATGCATTGTTATCATGTGGGATCCTTCACAGTATTTAAGGTTGACATTTTGATGCGGGAGAGGCACGTTGACTTTCCACGTGAACTCTACTTGCTTCATCTGCACGTGACAAACTCAGTGGAAGACTCATTAAAGCGGGAGAGTATGCGAAGAAGTCATTTTGTTTCAAATGTGATTAAAATCTCGGGCTCATGCATTTCTACTTTGGTCATGGAGGTTTTGGCCGAGTAGATTGAAGTGAACTTGAGTTTTCCAGGCTCTGAAAAAATGTTATTCGCCAGAACATTAGCTCTTGTTAATAAATAATATGTAATAACAACCATGTGTGTGCTAATCAAGAGAATAGCGAGCTTGTGAAAAACATTCCTTCGCACTGGTTCCGAGCTTAATTAATCCGAGGCGATCATCCGCAGTTCTTCCTACTTCTGATGTTGGTGTTCGTGCTCGAGTCGAGTCGAATCCAATGAGACACCACTCGAATTAAGCAACCTCACTCGGCAGCACTCTTTTATGTAGGAATCTTGTTGTTGATAGTAGTCATCTTTTGAGTACCGTTTGTTTATCTCTAGACAATCCACCCTGCAGCGGTCGTAATCACCTTCAGCTACCATAAAGTGCAATAATAGTTGAAAAATCGGCTTACCTTTAACCTCGGCATGGCTGATCACCGTGTACCACCCTTTCATTGATAAGTGCAGACCTGGGGACATGTTGAATAGTCATACCGACGTTAAAGGAAAGCCAGTTTTTCCAGTATTCTTATGCATGCTGCTTAGCTTTCGACCAGTTAAGTCGTCTCATCTTTACTTAATTTATATATATCGTGAAAGAGCTTTGCATACATTCCATCTACGAGAGTGGGAATCCTATGCTGTGCGTGTAGCAATTCTAACTTACAGCTTTGTAAAAACAATGTGTAGCGAATGTGTGTCAATGTCGTGACGGTTTCGTTCGCGACTGATCGTACCCAAAAGTGCATGCGCCAAGGTAAGAAATCGAGTGGTTTTAATTTTGCCTATTTGCTCACTTCTTTTGTCGAATTACCACTAAATCAAGGAACGAAAGTCTATTTCTGTTTGAACAGCATAATCACGAAGTTATGGAGAATCCATTGGGATAGCTACCTCCTTCTGTCGAGTGCCGCTTTGAAATTGCGGATTTCTCGCGATCCCGTGGTATTTTCTGCTAATTTATAAATAAAACAATGTATCACTGAATCGAAGAAAAAAGCATGGAAATGGCTTTGTGGACTGTGTTTTAAATGCGGTAAATCCTGAATATCAAAGGCTTTTCTTCAAACGATTACCTTTAAATATTTATCAAGTATCAGGACTGCCATTCAGATTCCTCCGCCTTGATACCGAACAGCCACGATAGTGTTGGCTGTTTTTCCAGCAGCACATGCTCAATGTTGGGTGCCGAATCGCGAGTACCCGTGTACGCTGCACCAATGCCAAACTGCATTCCGAATATCATTTGAGGGCCGTGAACAGAACGAGTAATGGCGTAATAGTTCTAAATGTGATCCGACTTGCACAGATATTAATCCGTCTATGGGTGTACTTGAAGAGAGTGTTAAGTCTTATACACTTCTCTTAGAGTAAATTTCTTATTTCTTATCTTCGGTAGTAAGATTGTGGAACGCATTATTTTCTACATGAAAACACTTATCAAATGACCGAATCACATTTTTAAAGCAAATTATTGCTCGAACCCAGCAGTCGAAAAGTGTGAAAGCCACATTTTTTTCTAAATAATGTCGACTTTAATTATTCGTCTTTAATCATTCATTTAATTATCGTGTAGCGAAGTATTGAAGGCACCCTGCAATACATATGGGATCTATTCCTGCGCCCTAAGCTCACCAAGCCCTCTATCGCTCAGGAGTCCGTAAATTGGTACCAAACTTGTCTGGGAGGATGCTGCACTGATTTTGTACATTGGTAGGCTAACTCGAGTCATTGTACAGGCCAAAGCATTCATCTACCTCCAACAACACTCTATAAAGTCGAAGTCGTGGTGCACCCCGCAGGGTTTGATCCACGACGAGAGCTTTATCCTTTTATTTTAACGTGCTGTTTTTGACTAGGAAACTGACACAGCCAACGCGATTTCCGCTGTTCATTTCCACTGCTTTCTTTAGAGCATTTAGCGGGCGATGTCTTTCCATGCCGGTAAGCCCAGTGCTGGCATATGTAACATTTTCAGCTCATCAAAAATGGAATTCTTGTGGAAGAGTTTCAGAAATGAAGGAGTTATAGCGATGTGGTCCCTTACTTACATTAATTTTGATGAACATTTCTATAATGTGTGTAGATTTCGTGCTCTAATAATTGTAAGAATTTTTCTTAGATAGCCTGCCTCACATCTACTTTACTGTACGGATCTCAGCACTTCTTACATGCGACTCGTTCCCTTACATTCAACTTTCACGAAGGCCATCGAATCCTTACCATGTAGATTCAACTGCTGTTCGTGGATTGCTGTGTTCTTTATTAATGTCGTTGAATGCTGTTCTAGTCAATTTTTCCTGGAGTCCTAAGATAGTTGGCCTGAATGCTTCCACTTTGACTGCCTGCCTCACATCTACTTTACTGTACGGATCTCAGCACTTCTTACATGCGACTCGTTCCCTTACATTCAACTTTCACGAAGGCCATCGAATCCTTACCATGTAGATTCAACTGCTGTTCGTGGATTGCTGTGTTCTTTATTAATGTCGTTGAATGCTGTTCTAGTCAATTTTTCCTGGAGTCCTAAGATAGTTGGCCTGAATGCTTCCACTTTCCTCCTCCTACTTAGTAAACTCTTCCCAGACATATATGGGGCACCACTTCGCCAATCCAGGGAGGATGAAAGATTTGGTAAGCCTGGCTCGGAGTCGACTCACCACTGCAATAAGTGATGAACGGCACCACTACCATCGCGCAACCCGTCCTTGGTATTGGCTTTTATAAATAACTAATCTGGTGTTTATTCACTTCGTATTCATTCCACTGTGGAATTTTATCCGGATTACATTGAAGGACATAGTCCATATTTACATAAAACTACACCAGTGCTCATCTTGGAACATCACAATTCGGGAAATATAAGTTAATCTGGTGAAGGAGAGGAAGGAATCTGTCTTCAGAATCCAGCAGCGACCTAGATCAAGAAAGCATCCCTGAGGTCAATGTTTATTCCTTTGTCCACAATGAAGTGTTCATATTCGATTACTTCTAAATGTATGAGTAATGCGTTCGATTTCATTCGTAGCATCATAGAGGATAGTTCGATTGAAACCTATATAATGGCTTGTGAGTGTACGAGGATGCATCTCATCAGTGGTTTTATTCCACTAGACAACACATGTACATATTTTCCGGCGGCACAGGAACGAAGCGATGGCTTATCTGGAGCGTAGGATCGATCCATCGATATTGGATTCGATGCAGTGCACGTCAACCACTGCTCTGCATGCGCGATCATCACTACAATAGGTCATAATAAAGGATAAAGCTCTCGGCGTTGATCAAACCCTGAGATATGCGTTATGCATCTAACTTCTTCAAACATTGTCCGAGGTGATTGAATGTACATTTGTCCTATACAATATCTCACGGTGTCCCATCAATTTGTAGAGTCAATGCTGCTATCCTTGCAGAGAGGTCTTGTACCAATTTGCCGACCGAAAGGGGATATAAACTTGCGGCACAGGATCGAACCCATGTGTATTGAAGGATACCTCTGACCACTACTTTGCACGCGTCCGACAGTTGCAGATGCTAGTCACCTCCTGTATCGCCTGTAGTCCCGTTGATCGTCGAGTTACTCGAGGGGGTGCCAGTAAATCTTCCATTTTTTCCTATCGCGTGCAAGAGTAGCCCAGTGGGTTTTGCTCGCTCTAGAGACTCGTCGAGCATCATATCTCTCTTCTAGGCTTTTCGTGAAGAACTCTGACCATCGGATCGGTGGTCTCTCTGCAGTACGTTTGACATCCCGAGGAATCCAGTCACTAACAGGCCTTGCCCATCGGTTATCATTCATACGCATTACGTGTCTAGCCCACCTTAGCTTCTACCATTTGACGTACAGAACGGCATCTTTGATTTTTGATCGTTAACGCAGGTCGGAGCTTCGGATTCCATCCCTTACTTGTGTGAAATGAGTGCAGGTGCTAACAGCTTCTTTTATCCTGGCGATGTCAGTCTGGTTGCGGACAAATTTATCTTATTACTAGTTGGTGTTCATCATAGCGTTATGCTTCTTTGAGTTAATAACACAAGTGAAAAGATTTTTGTAGCCTGCAACTGTGAGGATCCATTGGCTTAATGACTTTTTGATAGATGGAGGTGTTGGTAATGAAGAATTCATGTGTAGAGCTGGACTACACTAACGCCATTACATAGAGCATCTTCCTAATCCCATGATAATTCAGTGAATAGCGTAGTTTTCTTGTTCAGCAATCGCGAGGTTGTTAATAGAAAGTCGAACCTGGGAACTGTTACAAGATGTATCAGTGAATAGCTTCAAGAGATGCGATTTGCTCTTGTTCAATGAGATTTCTCGACACCAACTAGGGCAGTCTCTCAGCTGTATGGTCAATTTTCTAGCTGATAACGCTAACTATGCATTTATTCACGAATTCTTTGAGCCATATTGACATTGAATGGATCAATAACAAAAGTGGAATACATGGCCTAATCTTCTTCGCCAGATCCAGAATGGTAAAGCATTTCAATCATGGAATCTCATCGCAGTTAGAGATTGAGAATATCTGATGAAAATAAACGAAAGAAAAGCGATGTTCTCTTGATTCGTGTTGGGCAAACACAAGATGTTACTTTATCGCCTTCCTTTATTACAGTAAAGCTCACATTTCGGGAATTTTGCTTTCTTCAGAGCCGGGAAGGGCTTACTGATGTGCAATTTATTAGGCCTAACGCTTCAATAACACATACAAGATGTTGAAAATCTGAATGGTTACCACATTATCAACACTTGCCTCTAAAAGCCTACCGTCTTTCACGTGCCTTCCACTGAGAAAGAACAGCTGATCAGAGAGAGTAGGATACGATCCATGAGTGCAACACTCCTTATCAAAAAGCAGTTGTAACGAGCCAGATCACATATGATCGATCTCTGGGCGTTTCTTCTTGGTATCCATTCTAGGATCCTTGGAAGTCATCTATAAAGTCTAAGAATTTTTCGCGTAGGTGTTTTGGCATCCCATGAGAGGGTAGTGGTTTTTTAAATTTCTATTTGCTGCCTATTAATACAATTTTCCACGGCAGGGTTAACCACTGGGGAAAGGGTATTAGTGCGTTCGTTCCTCACCGCAGACACATACGGTCCGAAGTTTTGCAAATGTCTCAGCACCACTGTGATTGCGACTTTTATAACAAATTCGTCTCCGCTGTACTTTTGCATCCTATGAGTCTCCAGCGAGGCATTTTGTCGTTTTCAATTTGACATCTAGATGTTCTTCCATACGGATAAATTATGACTTGTCCGTTTCGCCAATACATTCTTCTCCGCAAATACTACAAGAGATCAGATATATCACGCCTGAAACTCAAGCAATCACTATCCGTATCATGACGTGAGATTATGCAGTTCTCTGTTCTACACAGACGATCAAGTAGGCGGATACAAACTTACTGACGACGACGAGTGTTTGGTGAAATTGCTGTCATCACTACCGATTCCTCTACACCTGTCTTTCTTAAGCATCGTTTTGTAGCTACACTAATTTTATCAGTAGCAAAAGGCAGCAAAAACGGGTTTTTTCTTTGGCCAAATATTTCGTTTTGGAGCGTCGTTCTCTTTGTAAACATCTCTTGTAGAGACTGTTTCGTAGCCATTGGAGGTGGCCACTTGCCGACCCAATTCGTGCGATTCCTTCTTTACTTGGCTATTTGTGCATACAGTGGATCGAAATATGTTTCTCACACTCGCCCTCTGTGCGTGAAAAGAGTGAAGAGAGGAGAACGAACCATGATGTTTTTGTTATTTGGCTTTCGGTACCACTTTATCATGTAACCACTACTTGATTAGTTGATTTGAACGTTAAGAAATGGAAGCCAGGTATATTGCGGTTTCCGTCTGGTGAATTCAATGCTTTAAGACAGAATAATTCAAAGAATATGTCCATCACGTTCTGGGTAGAGAAAATGACAAAACAATCGCTTGTATATCCACAGTAAAGTAGCGACCGGAGACCGATAACGAAGCTTCTATTTTAGACATAAACCCAATGGCAGGACTGACATGGTGCCAACCGCTGTTGCAACCCCAACCATCTCATTTGCGAGGTAACTGTTCTGGTTTAAGTTGTTTCTGTTAGCGCCGCTTACATTACATGTAATAGTAGGTTTGAGTTCTCTTATGGAGCAATGCAAGATGCACGAATTTGGAGAGTATATGTAGCGCAGTGGTCGGAGACGACCTGCAATACACGCGGGATCGATCTCCTCGCCCTAAGTTCACCAAGCCTTCCATCTCTCCAGAGTCGGCAGATTGGTACCAGACTTGTCTGCAAGGATGGCAGCACTGACTCGATACATCGGTAGGCCACGGCGAGTCATCGTAAAGGCTAAATATGCATTCAGGGACCTCCAACGATGCTTAGTGAACTCGAATGCATGGCGCATCTCTCAGTTGCTCATCGATGTGGAGAGCTTTGCCCTTTTATCCTTTTATAGGGCAAGGATGTTGTTGACGCAGTCCTAAAACGGACGAAGCTACAGTTCTACGAGGAGTGGGCCGCTAATGATGATCCGCTCGAATTGATGGATAAAGTTGGAAAATATGGATACAAGAAGACAACAAAATGTGACTACGGGGTGGATTCTGGACCACTTGGCCGACAGTTGGTATCAAAGTGATCCGTTCATATGGGGCAGTGAGCAAGATGTACCTCCGGAGTCAAAATATCATTTTCAATCAGGGCGCCAGGTCACGTGTGATAGTGAGGAATTCGTCTTTCCGGATCATCTTTGGATTTTTGAAATTTATCCGAAAGGCCTCAAGAGTTTTGCGCGTCGATGTTTTCGATTCCTGCGCTAGGATCCGCACAGTCACTTCAAAATCATCGCCGCTGCACTTTTGTGCCCTTTGCGTACCTAGAGGAGTGCTTTGACGTATTTTAACTTTTCCATCCAGGTGTTCTTTTATGCGATCACAAAGTAGTCTGCCCGTTCCCCCAATATATTCCTCGCCGCACGCGTTAAATGAGATCAAGTCTATTATACCTGAACTCATGCAATCCCCGTCTCTCCCGTTAGGACAGATTATACAGTTTTCTGAGCTGCACGAACGATCATAGAGACGGTTGCGTACTAACTGACGACGTCGGGTATTGGGTGGGATGTCAATAATCGTTATATAATTTTCAAGACCACTATTTCTTAAGCATTTCTTAATGACGTAACTTACTTCATTTGATATAAAAGGTAGCATAAAGGGAATCCTACTTACGTTCAAAAGATTATTTTGGCAGACCACCATACGTTTTTGTCTAACCCGAGAGGCTTCTATTTCGTAGCCATTGGAAATGGCTATTTTTCGGGTCAGGTTTTGCGATTCCTTCCTTTCCTCTTCTCCTGTGGCCACATTTTTAGCCGTACAGTACATATTTTTGATAACTGCTTTTTTCATGTGTGAAGGGTGAGAGGAAAGGTAGTGAACTAATATATTTTTACTACTTGGCTTACGACATGGCTTTTGCTATATAGCCACTTTCTGAGAGCTTTATTTGGATATTTAAGACTGAAAGCCAGTTCTCGTTCGATTTATCTCGTGTAAATTTTATATACTCTGATTGTCGGTTTAACAGTTTAAAGCACTCATCCATCTGTTCTTGAGTTGAACAGACGATGAAGTAGTCATCTATGTATCGACAGTGGTGTAAGGGCCGGTGATCGAAAACTGGTGCTTCCACCATAGACATGAAAGCGTTGGCAAGGCTTCGCGCTGAACGCTGTCCCACTGCCAACCTCTAATCTGTGCAAAATATTTTCCAGACCATTTAAAAATTGAACAACTAAGACACTGTTTCAAGAGCGTCATTAGTTGCGCAATCAACAAGCAGTACATTTTTATTTTCTTTCCGTGCTCTGCGAGCAACTCGAGAATGGCTTGCATTGCTGAGTCATTCGACACGTTGGTATAAATTGAATTAACATCGAATAACTCCATTACATGCGAGCTGATTGGTTGCGCGCACCGTAGGTGGTCTAGAAATTTTTTTGTGTTAGGTAAATGGGTTGAAATAAATTTTAGTAACTGGGTCAGGATAAGGCTTAGGAACGACGTTATTCTATCTGCTGGCCTGCCTCTACAACTTATGATAGGTCTAACTTTAAATGATGATAGGGTCGTTGATGTAATGTCATCAGTTGAAGTAAGCTTATGTGTTGTAATAAGTAAGTAAAAGACAGGGCAAATTGGATGTTCGTTTTTAAGTGGAGAAATAACTGAAGGCTCTAAACCCGTGGCCTTTGCCGTGTTGACCCATTCTTGACTAAATTTTCGGCATTGATTTCTGCATTCCTTTTCAAACGATGTTCGATTGAGAGAAACATCATTGAGATGCTCCTCTGTTATTCTAATACCCAACCAACCAGGAATAACTACAAATTCTCCACCTTTCCACTAATAGAAAGTCTAGCACATTTTGAATTCAAGAGCTCTCTAAACTGGAGCACACCACATTTTTGTTGGTGTGTGAGGTTGGAGCCTATTTTTCTTTTTTGGTAGTGACTAAGCGGAGAATTTCACACGAAAATAAGCGCAATGTAGGGTCAATATCGCTATTTGGTAGCTCTTGTTTAAAAAAAAGTTCGGGGAAATGGTATTGGTGGTAGTTGCCCCCTTGGTACGGCTTTACCTAACCTTTCTAGCCTAACCCTATAACATAGCTGATTTTGAAGTTCATGCAGACTACACGTGATCCTGCGCAGGATTGGTTTAGAAGTGTGTTGACTAGGCGTGAAACTCGTACCCAATTTTAACCAAGAACGCACATTTTTCGGAAGCGCTATGCCTCCTAGCGCAGTAACTCAGGATGTTCTTAGTGGGAAGTCAATTTCAGGGGTTTTGCTGCAACTTGACCAGCGGTGGTTCCTTTATTTGACCTTACTGAACGGCGTGACAGATCTTCAAACTTTCCCCTTAACTTGCTCTTTGTAACACACCGAACCTTCACGAACATCGATTTAGATCCAGCTGCTATTTTCTTCTAAAGATATTTTAAAGAATAAAACATTTTGCACAAATTATAGTTTGGCCGTGGAACAGTGTTTAGCAGCAAGTCTTGCCATCGCTTTCATGTCTATGGTGGAAGCACCAGTTCTCGATTACCGGCGCTTACACTACTGTCAATACATAGACGACTACTTCATCGTCTGTTCCACTCAAGAACAGATGGATGAGTGCTTTGAACTTTTAAACCGTCAGTCAGATTATATAAAATTTACACGAGTGAAACCGACCTTGAATTGGCTTCTATTCTTAAACATCCAAATAAAACTCTCAGAAAGTGGCTATATAACAAAATGGCATCGTAAGCCAAGTAGTAAAAATATAATAGTTCACTACCTTTCTTCTCACCCTTCACACATGAAAAAGCACTTATCACAAAGGTGTACCGTACGGCTAAAAATGTGTGCACAGGAGAAGGGGAAAGGAAGTAATGGCAAAGCCTGGAAAGGAAAATAGCCATTTCCAATGGCTACGAAGTAGAAGCCACTCGGTTTAGATGAAAACGTTGGGTAGTTCTCCAAAATAATGTTTAGGACGTAAGTAAGATTTCCTTCATGCTACCCTTCACATCAAATGAAGTATGTTACGTCATTAAGAGATGCTTTTGGTAAAGTGGTCGTGGAAATTATGTAACGATTATTGATATCCCACCCGATACGCTACGCTGTCAGTTAGTACGCAACCGTCTCTATGATCGTTCGTGCAGCTCAGAAAACTGTATAATCTGACCTAACGGGAGAGACGGGGTTGAATGAGTTCAGGTATAATAGACTTGATCTCGTGTAACCCGTGCGGTGAGGAATATATTGGGGAAACGGGTAGACCACTCTGTGCCCGCATAAAGGAACACCTAGATGGAAAAGTTAAAATACGTCAAAACACTCCTCTAGGTACGCATAGGGCACAAAAGTACAGCGGCGATGATTTTGAAGTGACTGTGCGGATCCTAGCGCAGGAATCGGAAACATCGACGCGCAAAACTCTTGAGGCCTTTTGGATAAATTTCAAAAATCCAAAGATTAACGGAGGAGACGAATGCCTCACTATCACACGTGACCTGGCGCCCTATTTCAAAATGATATTTTGACCCCGGGGTGTGTCTTGCTAGCGACCCCACGTGAACAACGCGTGGGCCAACCCCACTCGTAGCATCACGGTGAGTAGCCTGTCTACTCAATACAGTGTAGACCTACATTTGACCGTAGCATCCTAACCCACCATCTATTTAAAAATTTTGACCTTCATCAATACTTTGCCTTTTTTCACGGAATAATTAAAGTATTCTAATATAAAACACGTCTAGGCTCTGAGGAAGGCGAAATCGCCGAAACGTCAGCCATCGACCAACAACAGCAACAACGACAACGAAGACATATTTCAACCTCGCATCAGCTAAAGAAGATCAGTTGGCAAGATCATAAAAAAATTCGTTATGCTATTTTTTAAAATTATAACAGTCGATTACTTTGGCACCGAATTTAATATATACCTGGCTATCTGGAAAGCAAGATGTAGATAAAACTGCAACATAGGCCGAATTCAGTGATGGTCTTTTAGGATTTTCTAAGCCTAAATGCGACATCAAGTATGGCCTGCATCACCTGTCGCCCGATTCATTATCGAATGATTCGACCGAGCGCCAGTAAATCTTCCATTTCTCCAAGGGAAACCCTGTGGGATGCGCTATGCATTTGACTTCATTAAGTATCGTTGGAGGTGATTGAATACATATCTGGCCTTTACAATGATTCGCGGTGGCCTACTGGTGTATCTTATTCGTCTCGATGTGGCGGCTTCGCCTTCCTGTCGAGTCAGGTCTTCTTCAGCGATCCGTCTCCTCGAATGAGGAACACTCATCCAGTGACGCCCATTTATACACGATGCTGATGGTGGATATAATGATAATATCCGTTGGTAACTACTTGTTTTTCTTCCAGGCATATATCATCGTGCACATCGTGCAGAAACGTGCAGACAACCCGAATCGGACGTTTACGATTAAAAAGATGTGGATCAACACCGGCTTTGAAAATCTTCGTCGTTTACACGCCAACATCAAACTATGACGAAGAAGAAGTCGAAGCGTTCAACATGGACTTGGAGAGGCTGTACAGAGAAGACCATACATTCTTCAAGTTCATCGTTGGAGATTTCAATGCCAAGATCGGACCAAGGAGATCGTCTGAGGAACGTCACATTGGGACCCACGGATTAGAATGGAACGAACAGGGTGAACGGCTCTCTGAGTTAATCATGTCGACCAAGACCAGCCATGGTAACTCGCAATTCCAGAATCCTCACCGTCAACGATGGACGTGGGAATCTCCCAATGGAGAGTACCATAACGAAATAGACCACATCAAAGTAAATAGAAATTGTTACCTAACCGATGTCGCTGTTGTCCTAAAGTTCTACGTGGAATCAGACCTCCTTCTCCTTCGTGCAAGATTTTATTTTTCGCGGAAAGAAGAAAAAGCCGCTAAATTAAAAACCGAAGTTCCAGAACCACCACAAACTGGGAATTATTCAACTCATTAGTCGGCTGTTGCGAAGATGCCGTTTTCGACTACACCGACAAGAAATACGATCGGCTCATTCAACATCTTCACGTTAGCGCCATGAAAGCTGAGAGTTCGAAGGTCAGCAAGAGACTACTGTCTCCAGAAACTCTCGAGCTAATATGCCAGCGTAAAATCGCACCAGCTGCAGGCAATCGCGAACTTACGTCCGAGCTTGCGAATCTGGGCTACTCTTGCACGCGGCAAGGAAAAATGGAGGATTTACTGGCGCCCGCTCGAGCCACTCGACGATCAACGGGACTACAGGTGATACTGGTGAGTGTTGACACGATTGTTACAACTACTTTTCAAACAGTAGAATAGCGCCCACATTTCAAATGATTTTTCACATTCATATTTCGAATAATGGAATTTGTAGTTCCACTCGACCTTGACGCAGTTTAGAAAAGGCACATGAAACAATCCCTGGACGAAAAGTGTGAAAGACTGTTGAAAAGTTTCGCGAAAACGAAAACGAGAAGTACACAAGGATTATCCAAATCAACCGGCAAGGGTGACGAAGGTATATTGCTGAAGGTTCATTATGAATGTGTGGATTTGATGTTTGATTTTTCGAAGTGTTTGATTATTTAAAGCCTTTCAAAGCTTTCCGAGGACTTCTTTCTTTATTTTTTAAAGTTTCACAGAACGGAGTTAAGCAATGATTACTGCGACGATGATGGTAATCGATCTACAGAAGTGGTTTCCAGCTCCTATCTTTCAGCAGTTGATGAGAATGAGTATATAGACGTGGGATGAAACACAGGATGATAACAATCTCACCGTGAAATCAGTGTAGTTCAACATTCGATTTCACGATATATTATGGAGAGGTCGAATTACTATGTCGCCATTTTGTCGCTTCCGTTTAGTTCTGAATAGAGGGAATTCCTGGATTCAAGGACCCACAAACATCAAACACTTCGTTTTGGCCACACTCGTTTGGAAGTGCTGTGATGAAATAGCGATTAAGTAACTTCATTACCACTTACGACTATAGTTTCGTAGACGTGATAGACGACAATCACGTCTATGGAGAGACATGTGAAACGATGCGCATAGGAAGGTTTACGGGGCTTTATAGGTTTTCATCGTGTGCGCAAATCAACTGATGAGAGCTTCATAAAAAGGGGAAATTGAGCTCCTCTACAAAGAACTGAGACGGTTCTGTAATAAAAGTACTGTTGTAAAATCTTCATCGATAAGACAAACATTAAATTCCGAAGACCGACTTTCTTTTAATCT
Organism: Angiostrongylus cantonensis; assembly: GCA_009735665.1. NCBI lineage: Eukaryota > Metazoa > Nematoda > Chromadorea > Rhabditida > Metastrongylidae > Angiostrongylus > Angiostrongylus cantonensis. Next base: position 78,082 of record MQTX01000119.1, on the reverse strand, counting down.
CGGCATTGGTCGTTAAATAACCCTTTTCTTGATAAGCACCCACGTGGTTGATACTACCCTGTTTATTAATAGTAGCTAACATCTTAGGCGATTTTGCTTTTTTCAAAGCCTTATTGGCCGATCTAGTCACGAAGGCTTCAATCCGGAAATAGCCGTTGAGCCGGTTTACATAAGCTTCTGAACCAGATTTCTTGTTTAAAAATGATATATTGCTTTTGTTTTAACTGTTCTCCTGACATGTGGTCAATCTCTTAAACCACGACGAAGATGCGCTTTTTGAAAGTCTTAACACTCTGAATCTAACGCAGAGGACTTGAATGACTAGAAAGACTACATTCCACAATCTTGCTATTGATGCGTTCAACGTGAATGCGCACGGAAAATTCATGAATAGCTACATAGTTCCATATGATAGTGCTAACGTAGTCCAGTTCTGCATATGAATTCATCACTGTAATCGCATCCATTTGCCAGAAGGTCATTAAGCAAATGGATTACCGCATTTGTAGTGTACAGTTACCTCTCTGTTTCTGTCTATCAGTGGAGTCAACAAAATCAAATGGTAGTGCTACAGATTTGTTCGACACCAGATTGACACCACAAAGATAAAAGAGGGTATCAGCCACTCCAGAGAATACACAAATACAGTGTGTGTACCTTTCCGGGTTCTGAAGAAGGCGATTCTGCTGAAACTTCATTTACGATTGTGTTGTATGTGTGTTATTGCATGGAAGTAAACGTATGCTGTTTAACAACCTCGCGATTATTGAGAGAGAAAACGACGAATTCATAATCCAATGCTGAGGTTTATGGAAAGTCGATCCTGGGTACTACTTTCAGTTGTTTCAAACTGGTGCTTCTACATCAAGTGTTGGGGACGGTTCGCTGTTATGTGAATAGCAAATAGTTGAGAAGACTCGATCGGAATAGTTGCTCGTCTTTGCTTGTGCCACGCGGGACTTTTCTTGATTAACAGTCACAATGCTGGATACCTCAAACTTGGGTAATTAAACCGTTTATATACATATTGTTTACACAACAACGCAATGAGATTATAAATGTATGTATATTATACAATTGTACAAAGTGGAGGCGGGTGTGATGTTAATGACATGTACAAATGACAGCACTAAACAAGTTACCGTACTTTTATGCTGCTCACTAAGGGAAGGATAAGTCATAAGAGGTTGTATACAATAGAATGTACATGTAAACTTTCGATACTGCAATGTGGTGATAACAATGTGATGAGTATTATGAGTGACTAGCAAATACTGATTGTGTAGGAATATTGCTACAATTATGAAAGAGTTAAGGTTCACATGTTCACAGGGCAAGAATGTCAATTGCGATTGCAAGGATGATTTAGCAATAGGAATGAAGAATTGTTGGTTAGAGTTCCTGTGAGCGATCATGGAATTGTAATATGTACTGGAAGTGCAATCTACAGATTTTAGTTGACATTATTAGCACCTAGGTTGATGGGAAGGAGCTGTGAATGAAGCGATTATGCGAGCTGTAGAATAGATTACAATCAAACCAGTTGGATGATGAGCAAACATTATGGCTTGCAGCGGCGTTACTCTCAAGGCGTTAATTTAGCATGGTTCAAGAAGCTGTAATAATATGTAACTCGTCTTCCAGTACGATGAAACATAGGTACGCATCTAAAGGCGGATGAACCCTGACAGGGGCGAGTCCGAATAGCAATTCACGAGGCTATTTATGTGCTTTTTGAGAAGGTGGTATTTGGCACAGATCCAGCTTCTTTACCGAAAACATTCCTCGGCTACCGTTTCGAAATCCTTTCGAGCCCAAAGAGCAGCTGGCGGAAGTCGCAAACATCCTCGTGCCCTTTTTGTTATTGTACGCATAATGCCTTTTTCATTTATTATTGTACGCATAATGCGCTTTGGACAGTAATAGCTAACAAAAGTACAGATCATAAAAATAGATTTGTATAGCAGGACTGTTTATAGAGATCGAAGTTCCTTAGGATGGGTTACGAATGTAGGGCACTCAGCACCATCGAAACATAAAGAATACCGTTGCAATAGAGAGCGCTGTTTTTCCATTAGATGTTTTATTTGGTCGACTTATCGACATGTTTGCAATTTTTCCGGCAATGGCAGTTCTTCCGTACTTCCATTAACCTCGTATGTATCCATCCAGCAATTCCAAAGATTGACTTGATAGCAACATTGGAAGAACCTACGATTAGTTACACACCTCGGACCAGGCGGCGGACATGGTTGTCGAGTGCATGATTCCGCTAGAATTTCACAGTGAGCCCCGATGTAATTACACGATGACTTGCAATGGCCTACCAAAGTATCAAGCTAGCGATGCTCTTTTTCCAGACAAAATCGCTACCGATTTGTTAGCCTACGTGGATAGAAGATTAGGTGAGCACGAGGCTAACGATCGAACGAACAACAACGTGTGTATTTCAAAGCACCCTTATTCACTGCGCTATGCACAACCCATAATTGATACAAAGGCTACAGTAAATAGTTAAGAATTCCAGCTATTTGTATATCGCTTACATTGTCTTCTGTTTTTTGGTATCGTCAAGATCTGGCAAGAGCTACCATTATTACTTAATGAAACGTTGCGATTTTACTTTGCGAGATAAAATGACCACCAATTTCTCCCGATTTTTCGCAGCATCGGACCTGCATTGAACATCACCCCTTCTAAGCAAACTAAAATGAGAAATTGACCAATGAACTCAGGACGGCAGTTTCGAACGCACACTCCACTATCGTTTCTGAGGAAATTCTGCCTGCATCGACGACCGGGGACACACTGAAGAGTGCATGCCTGCACTACTGCTATTTCAACCAAATGGATTTGCTGAGGCTTTTTGAAAAACCCACTGGATGCAGATCTCGATAACTAGGTTGGCACCCTTCCCCACAAGAATCAAAGACATCGTTTCGGCCTCAAGGCTTTGGAAGAGCTGCGATAAAATGGCAAATAAAGAGATTTTGTTAAAATTAAGGAATATCATTTACATTTCTGCGCAGTGATAGATGGAAGTCATGTCTATAGGGATACATGTGTGAAAAAGTACGCATAGCGAGTTACAGGCTTACACTCTGTCCGTAAATTAAATCAGAGGATTCTCAGAGGGTATAGAACGACATCTTTGATTTTTGATCATTGATGCAGGTCGGAGCTTCGTATCCCATCTCTTACTTGTGTAAAAGGGATGCTCCTAGCATCGTCGTTTCAGCTCTGCGTTCGATAACTCTAAGTGATCTTTCATCCTACTTACGCAGCGACCAAAGGTTTCTGACGAATGCGTTAAGGCAAGAAGTACCGTTGAATCGAGAAGGTGGGGACGAAGTCGGTTGTTCTTTTATGGCCTTCAATACATCCTCGATGCTTTTGAAATCTCTGCAAGGTGCTCGTTTCCTTCTGCTCAGCTCTGGAGCAAAGTCCTTCATCATGTTGATTTCCCGACCTAGGTAGACATATCCCTGGCTAAGACAAGCACTGACATATAATCCCCACAACTTGGTTGGTGACTCGCACCCTATGAGTCCATCATGACCCAGGCCGAGCACTTTGTAAGCCAAAAAATATCCTGTCGCTTTTCATAATACCCATTCACTCTCTAACACAACTCCTTTGTGTGCTTTTCCCGCAAATAATTTCTGCTTTTTCTAACATCTTAAATGTCCATTGCTTAATTGCACACATTTTTTTCACACAAGTGCTTTTAGAACAATTTCAACTCTTGTCTAAAGTGAAAAATGTCTCCTCCCTGCCCAAACTCCTAGTAACGCCAAGTGCTGGCGAATCCTGTTCCTATTTTTTAACAATGCTTGTTGATCTAACTTAATGCGGTTGATTAGAGAGTTACGACGAGAGCCTTAAATTTGCAGAATGAGTGTCTCAATCTCTACATCCAATCTGCTATGAACACTAAGTTGAGATATCAAGCAAAAAACTCACGACGACAGCTTTTGACGCATTCTCCACTACTGTCCCTGATGAAACCATTTCTACATCGACAACCGGCGACACATTGAGCTGTGCACACCTACTAAGCTGCTATTTGAAGCAAGGGAATTTGTTGTTATTTCTTGAAAAACTCACAGGATCCGGATCCTGGCAACTAGGCTGGCAATGCGCCCCACAAGAATCAAACACTTCGTTTCGGCCACAACGTTCTGAAGACAATGCGGCAAAATAAAAAATGCAAACATCAACTTGAGTATTTTCATTTGTGGGATATTGACTTACTATCCTGGAACTGCGAAAGGACCGCTGCAAAGAACGAATAGAGGAATAGCTGCAAGAAGATCCCTTAGAAACAATTTTTGGCTAGCGAAATGTAGAACTCATTAGATGCATAGGACACAGGAAATAACAGAGAAGAATTTGAAGAAGAGGTTCGATCCTGGCACAGGAACCGAAAAACAGTATATGGGATGTGTTCCAGTTTTCGTTGCTTCTGTCTTTATGAATACAACAAACTGTGCCTACCCGTATAGTCAAGGTAGTTCTCTCCGATTCGTCCGTTTATGGATTCCGGCATATTAGGATACCTGGCTTTTCAGAATCAGGTATGAGGGTCCTTTTGGGTAAACCTTTAGTGTTTCTGTTTTGCATTTCGTTTTAAGTGCTCCATCTAGACAACACCCATTTGATTGGCTGAATCAATCGTAATACAGCTTTTATCGTAGGAAAAACTCATGACTCGTCAAAAAAAGTACGCACAACGGCCGAAAACAAACAACTTCAGCCTGCCACTGCATCGTTGTTTCTTCCACGTACGACAGCGTCCACTGGTACTTCCATCGAGAGGACACCAAGCTTCGAACAGCAGGAGATGTCGTTAGAGTTGCCTAGCCTCATATGGCGATCTAGGTGTTCTACTTGAGGCCGTACGTTGTATTAAGTTTCACGTGATTGTGCTACAAAATACCAGGTCCTGTTGGAGCGACATACGTCAACTTGACGACGGGACTCTTGTCATCCTTGGAGGCAGAGTGCCAACGCAAAATGTTGGCGGCATTGGCTTCATTCTGCACCCATCCGTTGCCTCATATTATTTCTCACGTTATCTTGTCACCTCGCGTAGCTATTCTCCGCTTTAGAACGTTAAATGGAATGAAACTGAGTGTCATCAATTGTTTCTCACCTGCCTCTATGGCTTACAAGGACAAATTAGACGTCTTTTATGGTCAGTTAGAGCATCTGATCAATGAAGAAAACTGCTATAATTTTGTTGTTGGGAGCTTTGAAGCTATAGTAGGAAGGGGCACTGAACGAGAATACAGAATTGGGAAATTTGGCACAGGGAATCGGAATGGGAATGGAAAGCGTCTCGTCGCTCTCATATCTAGAACAAAGCTTATCCATGGGAATTCGTTTTTTCAAAAAAAGAAAAACACGCGGTGGACGTGGGGATCGCTTGACGGTAGTATCTGAGCAGAGATCGATCACATCCTCGTAAACAGACTGTCCTGCCTCTTTAACGTCTCAGTGGTACCATCTGTATTTACAGGGTCCAGCCATCGACTCCTACGTGCAAAAATGCTACTCAGTGAGGTTCTGGAAAACAATCGTCGTCCCATAAAGAGGAAAGAAGTGAATGATGATAGTACTTCAGAATTTCGACTCCAGGACATTCATACTGAAAAGGACATGCCCAAGGACAATGAACCAGATGCTGAAGAAGTCCAGAACTGTTCGGAAAATCCCTCTTTTTCAGTCGATAAATCCGAATTGCAGTCTTCCACGAGTATCGTTATCGTTCATGAGAGCGAAGTACTTCAATGCACGACTGCAGCGAGGAAACAAAATGTATGAATACACTGCTGTTGTTCTCAAAATCCTAATGAAGTGTCGCTAGAGTATATACGAATGGTCCTTAGTTTCCCAAGTTTCGTGGTGAATTTGATCCTCATAAATCCCTATTACAGTTTCTCGTTACGTTTATTAAACATAATGAACCATTTATGAATTCTACTGCACCAACTATTAAGTTCAAATTTCTCGGTTCTTGGAGTTCAATGCCTTTGCAGACGTGTTGATGATTTGTGTTATGAATTGATCTATATGTCAGTATTGCAGATATTCTGTTTATTAACATATACTATTCATTAAAACTCATGGTAAGGGCCGTTGTTAACCCGAGTCTGCGCTATGTACAAATTGAAATAAATCAGTTTTAATGTAATCTTGCACAGTCACAAAAGTTAATCAGCTGTACGAAAAGATCCATCTTGGAATAATGCAGGAATTTACACAACTGTAGGAGATATAGCAAGGATGTAACCATCTTGTAAGAGGGTAGAGAGTCAGGATACGAGTAGTTAGCCAAAGGGATTAGCCACGTAGTATATTGTCATGCAGGATTCGTGTATTTGCGGTCCATAGTATGCAAGGACGAGTACACCTACCACCAACGTGTCCTGGTCATTAGCGGGTCGGCCTTGAACGTACCTCAGAGCGAAGTAGTTGCGAGTTATCTCCATCACCGTGTCTTTCAGCAGAATTTGTTTGAAGTCAGTTTTCGTTGTAAGGTTATAAGGTCCGTAGAAGTCCTCACGTATGTCTGGGGTTGATCGTTTGTTCGATGTGAAGAACTTGTTCTTTCTCGGACAGTACCAACAATGCATTCTCGAGGCACAGGTTCGTCTTTTTCTTTCTCTTTACGTTTCTTGCTCTTTACCTTCTTATAGTTAACTTATTGTCTAGAGTTTTGCCTCCATTTGTTCTTGCCTCATTGCTAAATATCGCTGTTTTTCCAAGTAGCTTTCCTGAAATGTTACTTGGGATTTAAACAATAGCCAATTATCTTATGTGCGAACCAAACATTTCTTCCAGTAATTTAAACAAGTGTATGAACAGATAGCTATTTGTAAAAGGCGGTGTTAGTGCCTCTACTAACGGTTTATCGCCTCATCGTGGCTGGAAGGTGTTCCTGGGTGTCGGACTGCGATGTGCAGCGGGGATTCATCTTTCCAACAGAGTCTCCCGAGCTGAGAAGGAGTTCGGCATTCCCATCAGGAAGTTCAGCTAAGAGCATGCCAGGGACCACCACCGTCCTGTTATAAAACTAATTGCGTGGTAGCAAATTTCGATATCCCTGTGATCCACAAGGGCGGCGACTGCTTGCGGTTGTGACGACCTGGAGCAGACTTTGGCTGACCTCGGAATTCCAGGAAGCCACATCGGTTAAGCAAACAAAACTCCGAAAAAATGGGACTTATGATGGGGCCCGCCCCGGACAACCAATTAAGATGGCCATCCAGGTTTCCAAGTAAGGAAGTGTTAGTGTTTATGCCAAGTATACCATAACGCTTTGTGTAATGTTTCCGCCAAGTCAGTTATTTCGGTCGAGCTGCAGATTCTCCTTCGTGATTACTTGAATCTTACCCTTTTAAATATTAATCTGGTGCAATCATCTTGGACAATGGCGAGAAATGTCAAATGTATCAAGGATGGGAATCACGACCCTTTTCGCTTCCATGGCGGTCCACTAGTTCAAAATTCCTCTACATCTTGTTTATTGGCTTTCCATAAAATTGGGCACGATGGTTTTTAAATAGGTTGTGAGATTTTTTTACTTCAGAAACTAAACACTAAGGTTGAGGAGGAGAAGATTGCCAAAGAGGTGTTTATGTATCGTTCATACATTGCTCAAGGTAAGGCTTCCCTGGTGCTGAATGAGATTTCGGAGCGTACTGACAATCCGTCGTTGAAGGCAGTACGCCGCCTTGCCGAGTATCAGAATGCAACCGATAAGTTCGTTTTAGAGCTTTTCACAATTCAGTTGTAACTCGTTCTTTCACACAAGAATACTGAATAATCTAAGTCTATTAGAGTTGTTTAGGCAGCGTATCGCGAAAGAAATCCAAGAGGAAGTTTCTGAAAGGACAAGCCCTACTGATGACACTTCATGCGTTGTGGCTGCCTTGATTTTGAACGAAGAGAGCGTATGTGTTTTTACAGAAATATTAGCTCACTTTGGCTACGTGTATTTTAGTTTATTGTTGAGGGAAAGCAGTGGATTACTAGGCAAATTTTGGAGATAGGCGTTTCCAGGTAATTGCAGCATAATCGTCGCTGCATAGATGTACCGAATTGAGTTATGAAGTTATACGAATGGAAAAGCGTTGTGATTCCCATGAAACATATAACTGGTGTTCGACTGTTCCACGGGGAATGTTCTTTTTTATCTCACAGCGGCTCGTCCTCAGAGCAGCACCGTCATATTAATTCCTCTGTCGCAATCTTTTAATTGAGGTAGAACCCCAGGAAATATCTGGTCATAACGAAAATCTCCATTAATTTCATCGTGTGACGTATCGCAGATAAGTCTCCTTATGCCCACAACAAAGCTTCAGGCACTGTGACGTATCAGAAAGCAGCCTAAATGCTTAAAGTTGATTATATTCCACAAGTGCAGGAAACCGCGAGCTCGAGAATAAAGGCTTCAACAACCTGAAACGTTGAAGTGAATACTTACACTTTTTAAGATAACTATTATCGCTATTGCGTTGACCTGGTCGTTCTGGAAATCTATCCCTCCAACGGAGAAACTCATGTGCCTTGAAGCGCACGATCGGAGAAGAGTGAAGATGAGAAACGTACACTATTTGAGATGGTTTAACATCATGTGGAGACACAAAGAATACGTGGAGAAACTAACATCAAAGCTTTCTCACTCAGAGCATGTTGTGAAGTGCTCAACACTTTCGATAGAATGAAGAAAATCAGTCACATCGATAGATAAAGCTGCATGTAGATATAGTAGAAGCTTTCTAGTATTCACTTGGTACAATTGAATGGGCATGATAGTCTACAATGCCGTCATTTTTAGAATATTTAGAATACTATGAATGAATGGTGCGACCTAAAAACGCAATTTTTGGTAAAGATCGGTTTCTAGCTTCACCGGCGTGATCGTCATGGAATATAAGATACACCTGTGTGAACTGCGATGACAAATATACCTATAAAGGGTAAAAGGACAAAGTCCTCGATGTTGATCAGCACCTGAGGCATGCGCTCTGCATTCGACTTCATTAAACATCTTTATGGGTTAGCGAATGCATAACTGACCTTTACAATGACTCGTAGTGATCCACCTATATATCGAGTTAATGTTGCTGTCCTCCCAGACAAGTCCGGTATCGATTTGCCGACCCCGGAGGGATGGAAGACTTGCTGAGTGTGGGGCACGGAGGACGATCATATGGGTATTGCAGGGCACCTACGACCGCTGCGCTACACATTTCCCTAAATGGCCATATCTATAGCTATAAATAGCTAAATATAGCTATATCCTTTGTTTTTTGTTTCGTTTGAATTATTGTTTGAAATTTGAAGGGTGAATGAATATGGAAGGGTGTAATAACTCTATGTTATTTCAAAGGACGTAGTTGTGGAAGGAAGAGCTCACTATGAGCGGCAGTAGGACCTGTTTGAAAAGTTACGGAGACATCACATAGTGAACAGTACTTAGATTGTACTTCTCGAATGCACTAGATACTTTGCCTTCTGTTTGTAATATTTATATTTTGCAGAATCCAGAAGATGCAATGCGTATTTTATCAAAGAGTGACTCATTAGAAGCTCATTCTGCCACGGTGTTCACTTTACTTCAAATGGACCGCGTTGATTTGGCTGCGTGGGTTTTTCTTGGATTTACTAATGAAATCGAATGAGTACGTTTAAAAAAACAGAGTTCCAGGAAGGAATTGAAAAAGATGAATGACATTGACGAAGATGCCACCTTGACACAACTAGCCCTTGCATGGGTTAATATGACTGTGGTAGGTTAGATCTATTTCCCAACTTCTTTGCACTTTATTTACTAATTCTCTCTCTTTTAAATACTTTTTCCCAAGCTCCCAAATAATTTCTGTTGGTAATATTCGTTTCACATTTCGTTTCAGGGCAAGGATAAATTAAACGATGCCTACTATATTTATCAAGAAATGATGGACAAGTATGGCCAAAGTCCGAAACTTCTTATCTGTCAGTCGGCCGTTCTCATTCTCCAGGGGAAATATAAAGATGCTGAGGCTTTGTTACACGTATGTTCTATAAATGTTATTTATTCTATTAAGAACCTAAGGATTCGTCGAGGCTTAAATCCCGCAGTTCAGGAGGCTCAATTGCGAGATGCCAACAATTGTGAGGCTCTTGTTAACCTAGTCGCACTTAGCCAATTCCTTGGGAAGGACAATGAGGTACGGTGATGGTTTGGCTTGGAAATTGGCATCTACAAGATGAGGCCTTTAATAATGTTATAAGGAAAATTCAGGTAATGAAGCGATATATTTCTCAATTGCGTGACATTAATCCAAACCATCCGTGGGTGATAGATCTGAAGGCGAAGGAAAATTTATTTGATGAACTTGTTGCCGCTTAATTCACTAAAAGAATTGTGATAGTTTGTTGAAGGCAAGTGATGAACGTATGAGATTTGTAATTCAACGATGATGACTTCGTGTCCTGCTTTTTAACTTATACTGTGCTTCTGTGTATTGTTGGAAGAGGCATTCAGTTGCTGTGGATTGGTGTTCAATGAAGATGTTATTTTCGCCTTCCAGTTTGCCTTTATCTGTTGTCAGAATTTCTCCTGCTTGATTGTTTAGTGTATTCATACAACTGACCTACTTTACTTATTCGTTATGGAAAAGCAGTTTCAATCTCGAGGTAATCCTTGTGCTGGACCACAGTAAGTTTCCGAGCTGTCAGCCTAGCACATGTTTGTTTGTGAAACTCGTACTATGACTGGTGCCACATTTGGATCAGTGTTGACACTTTCTACCCATAACCTAAAGAAATCCTCATTTCGTATAGTAGTGTAGTTATTGAGCAGTTCATGAGACTTCCATTTATTTCTGTCAAGTATCTGAGTTTCCCACGGATCTCATATAAGGGATCTCGAGCCGGTTAGTCGCGAGGCTACGTGGCGCGTCCCCAGGTGGTGGTTAGGGGATTAATCGCGGACCAAAAGCGACCTTTGCTTCCTTGAGATTGCTGCCTATTTGCAAGGCGTATTCATGCATGCGTGTGTGTGTGTGTGCGTTCTCGCTTAAGCGGATCCTATACCACTAGTCAATTCGGCTAGAAGCCTGCAATCAAGTGACAGCGAAATATATGGGAGGCGGCTAAGAGTCGCCTTCAACAAATAAGCTCCATTTGCACTCCGGCAGAGCCTGGCAAGCTACTCGTGAGTATACCAAACCGCCACATTTAGAGCCCAGCAAGCTATAGGTGGCTACCAAATACTAAACACAGTAAAAAAAAAAACGGTCCTCATTTCCCTGACCCCGAAAGAGCCCCCAATTTCGTAGCGTTGGGTAGGTCGAGTACGGAGAGGTTGCTAAAATCTCAAGGTCAATGGAAGCTGCATGGATAAAGAAGAACTACGGTGACGATCTGTACCTACAATGCACGTACACTTGCATCCGAATCCTTGATGGAACACTTGGTCATGCAAGCAAGAATGATGAGGTACGACGTCATCGGCCTGGCCGAGACGAGACGACGCCACCCATTCAACGCCGTCTATGACACTGTAGAAGAACTGTTCCTCGGAACATGCGACAGTACAGGAGTAGGCGGTGTCAGCGTTCTCGTCAACACGGGTTTGTCCATGAACATCGATTCATTCGAACAGCTTACAACCCGAATCGGACGTTTACGAATAAAAAGATGTGGATCAACACCGGTTTTGACAATCTTCGTCGTTTACGTGCCAACATCAAACTATGACGAAGGAGAAGTCGAAGCGTTCTTCATGGACTTGGAGACGTTCTACAGAGAAGACCATACATGCTTCAAGGTCATCATTGGAGATTTCAATGCCAAGATCGGACCAAGAAGATCGTCTGAGGAACGTCACATTGGGACCCGCGGATCAGAATGGAACGAACAGTGTGAGCTGCTCTCTGAGTTTATCATGGCGATCAAGACCATCTATGGTAACTCGCAATTCCAGAAGCTTCACCGTGAACGTTGGACGTGAGAATCTCCCAATGGAGAGTACCATAACGAAGTAGACCACATCATAGTAAATATAAAGTTATGCCTAACCGATGTCGCTGTTGTCCCAAATTTCTGCACGGGACCAGACCACCAATACAATCTCGCCAATGTTATTGACCGCCGCCCTCCAGAACGTCATGCGAACATTGGAATGGGATAATATGAGAGTGAAAATCAATTGTCAGCAGTTACATCACCTTCGCTTTGCTGATGACATCGTCCTTATAACACCGCATATTAGCCAAGAGGAACGTGCGCTTGCGGACTTTGATAAAGCATGTGGAAAGATTGGTCTTCGACTAAATCTCAAGAAAACGATGTTCATGAAGAACGGATTGGTTTCGTTTGTCTCATTGATGCTCAACGGAACGAATATCTCCGAATGGTCCAGTTCTGTCTATCTAGGTCGGGAAATCAATATCATGAACGACTTAGCTCCAGACCTGAGCAGAAGGAAAGGAGCTGCTTGGGGAGCCTTCAAGAGCATTGAGGATGTAGTGAAGAGAACAAAGAACACTCGACTCCGTGTTCACCTTTTCGACGCAACGGTTCTTCCTGCCCTAACGTATGCGTCAGAAACCTGGTCGCTACGTAAGCAGGATGAAAAATCACTCAGTGTAATCAAACGTGCAGTCGAAAGGACGATGCTAGGAGTGTCCCGTTTCACACAAGTAAGGAATGGGATCCGAAGCTCCGACCTACGTCAACGATCACAAATCAAAGATGCCGTTCTATACGCCCAACAGTGGAAGATAAGGTGGGCCGGACACGTAATGCGTATGAATGATAACCGTAGATAAGAGCCGTCAGTGACTGGATTCCTCGGGATGTTAAACGTACTCCAGAAAGACCACCGACCCGATGGTCAGAGTTCTTCACGAAAAGCCTAGAACAAAGATGTGATGCTCGACGAGTCCCTAAAGCGAGGAGAACCCACTGGGCTATTCTTGCACGCGACAGGGGAAAATGAAGGATTTACTGGCGCCCGCTCGAATCACTCGACGATCAACGGAACGACAGGTGATACCGGGGATCTGAGTTTCTCGGCTGGAGGGTTTTCGTGAGAAAACCCTCGAGTCTGTGGAAATGGTTCTGCTCGTTGAAATTTTTGTCAACTATCTGGATTTTTCAACAGGAGGATTTTCGTGAAAAAGTTGGACCTGGAGTCTGTGGACATTCTTCTGATGGCTGACATTCCGTTGAACCGTATCACTGGAGTCCACAGGCTGTTGCTCGTTCATGCTTATAGTGTTTCCAGCCATGTGGTTTCGAACATTTTGGTATACGTGCAAGAGTACCAGATTTTCGGTCATGTAATTTGAAGATTTGGAAGCTGTCTTATGTCAGCACTAACTACGTTCAGCGTGAAGCTCACAGCTCTTCGTTCCACGGCATTTTCCATGATTTTATTTTACTCGTGTAGCATTCATGATTGCGAGGTGTTTTTCGTTACCTCCTGGATGCTGCTGTATTAGATTGAAGCACCACTCCTAATTTAAAACACTTTTTTCACGTTCGAAAGGGTTGCCACATTGTTGTAATATGTTCTGGAGCATTCTAGGTGAAGAGTTAGAAAGGGAACGAGCAAGGCGAAGTAATATCGAATTGTAATGGACAAATTCAAATCAGTCATGCTATACAGGCAGCCAGTCTGCACCATCATGTCGACGGTATTCATGGAGGTTTAGTCAAGGTACTACTAAGAAATAGACAGTTCGGTTATGGTTTGAGCGCACTTCCACAAAGACGGTTACTTCTGGGAGCATTCCATTTCGCCCACATCATCATCGATCATCACCTAAACCTAATAGGTTATTGTAAAGTGGGGTCGAGTGTGACGTCCTACACAAAGACTGATTACGACTACTCTATAGGAGGCAGGACGTACGAATCCATGGTACTTCTTCAAGAAGGAGAAGAGTATTCAAAAGAGATGTGACTACTGATGGGAGTTGAACATGCGACAGAGCAGCGCATGGTGCGACTACGTTAACCTGTTAGCTGAACCGAAATTCAGGCTACAATGTGCGAGGGACTCATCTCTTCTTCAAAATGCAGTATTCTTTAGGTTCATGAGAAAACAGCTATTTCCATATGCCTCATAAAAATCGTTCAGAACTGGTTTCGGTGGCTTATGCTTGATATTTTAAGGACAGTCTCATTGATCTAATGAGGAAGTAGGAGCCATTGGTTATCAGCTTTCACTCCCATATTATGGAAGACGGGCTTTTGTATGTCCATTCCTGGCGATGCACCAAGTAGTTTCGACGAGTCGATATACCAATGGAGAATCTAACGACGTTCCTTCGGGCCGTCTATAATTTGATCATTGTCTTCGATCTTTTCCTTTTGCATAACGATATGGCGGTATCTCTTACTATTTCTCTTGTGAACAGCTCCATAGCCCACAAGGTAATTGCACCAATTACGGACCGGTCCGTCATCACATAATGTGCATTTTCTGGTCGTTGGCAGGTTCATTCCCTTGTGCTGCAATCGTTCTCCATCGTGATGTTTAGATTCGTGTATGACCTTATTTCGAACAAAGGATCCGTCGACTTGGATGCTCGTTGAGATGCTGAATATCGGTCGAGCTAAGCTTTTCCTCGAATCCCATAGAAGTCATGATAGAGCGTTTCCATGCCCAATCCTCACCACATGGAGGCAATAACCGTTATGAATGTTTGGCAATTTTTCCACCTGACCACTTCAAGAATGGCACCGACTCCACGCGTTCTTACTTGGAATCTCAAGACAGTAGTATCAAGGCCACCCCTGCGTATCCTGTCTTTTCTTCAGGAAAAGAAAACGTTGCGTTGAAAGTCAACATTTACTTTACTAGTTAATATTGCTAACCATACATCATATGGCTGGAAATTTTAAGGATTATTTTGAGATCGAGGGACTTTATTTTGACTCTTTGTCATGTAGAATGCTGGTGTGTAATGTTCTCTTTGATGATCTCTTTCGGAAATTTGCTGGTTAAGCCATTGTAGTTCCATAGATTCCTAGGTCAGCCTGGCCAAAATCTGCTCCAGGTCTTCGTCACCATAGGCTGTCACAGACTTTGTGGATCAGTGAGAGATTTGCCGCGCACTAAAATTACTTAGGAAGAATTTGGTATTTTTTCCTAATACATCTATTTTATAAAGTCTACTCATATCGATTTTATTGAACATATTTTATACACAGAGTGTGTCGGAACGTACCAAAAACCACTCCTTATGTGTTTTTCTCTTTAAAGATGTGTCATCCAAGGGGCACGTGTAGCGCAGTGGTCGTTGGCGCACTGCAGTACATATGATCGATCCCGGCGCCTACGGCACAACAAGCCCTCCTTCCCCACGGGGTCGGAAAATTGGTACCAGATTTCTCTGGGAGGATAGCAGCACTGGCTTGATACATCGATACACCACCGCAACTCATTGATAAGGCCAGACATGCATTCAGTCACCTCTGAATGGTGCTTAGTGAAGTCGAATGCATGACGCATCCCTCATGGGTTGATCTACGCCGAGGGCTTTATAAAAGCTTTTTGGCTTCTATTCCTCCTAATGCACTTTCTTTACGAATGTTTCAGAACTATTTTTTCCTCATGAATCAAAATATTCTCGTAGAGGACTTTTAATGGTTAAGAAGACAGTATCTCACGAAGTTTTCTTAAAACACTCGCCGTATGTCTAGTTTTTAATGTACGTTTTCTCATGTAAATATAATAATAGCACATAATCAGTCATTTCATTTGACAACCCGCCAGAACTACGAAATGCGATGGTTGCCATGGTGGTTCGTAGGATTTAATTAGTTCACACACACACACACACGCACCCACCTTCACAATACCTCAGGCTTCAACAACAAGAACAATAGCGACTTATGTGTTTAAATTGTTAAGATTGTACGATGTCGTTATATAAGTTTTATTCGGTTAACGTTTTGACGCCTTCATCCTCAACAGAGTCGATGATCCGAGTCGATGGTCCACAGTTATTCTTCTCACTGTGGCGTCTTCATCTTCATCGGAGCAGAGCCGATGTTTCGAGTCGATGGTCCACAGTCGTTCGTCTTGTCAATATCGCTTTTTCGTCTCTATGTTCGCCTTTGTCAAATAACGACACACTCAGTCGCAATCCCAAGACCACCATAAAAGTATGTTTAAAGAAACCTCTCAACCTCTCGTCGATCCTTGATGGTGTTCTGCTGATGTCCATGTGAGGAAACCTTCCGACACAGCTCCAGCGCACCTATTCCCTTCGAAGAATTTCTGCCTCCCAGAAGTTGTTCAGTGCTCGACATCTCGCGTATCGTTTGCTATTCATGGAATGTTCTTCATTACAGCTGAAGATTTTGGGTAAAAATGAGCAACTTTGATCGAAAAATTCGATTTTAGCGCTGTCTCGAAGAAAACCTGGAATGTATTTTGGCTGCCCATAAAATTAATGTGGCAGATGAATCAGACTGAATCAGTCATACGGTCAACGACTTGTCTCGCAATTCTCTACAGTACCTTCTTTCATTTTTTTTCTTTCTCTTCCTTTTCATCAGCTCTTCATTTGCATGCCACAGTGAATTTCCACATTCGTTTGATCTCTGTCTACTCAACCTTTACCTTTATCCAACTAAACACATTCAGTGTTCATTGATTATATACTTAACCTTTAACGATACCTTAGAAGTATTTTTTACTTCATCAGTCCACCATATTAGAACACTTTCAGTATGAGCAACTTTGATCGAAAAATTCGATTTTAGCGCTGTCTCGAAGAAAACCTGGAATGTATTTTGGCTGCCCATAAAATTAATGTGGCAGATGAATCAGACTGAATCAGTCATACGGTCAACGACTTGTCTCGCAATTCTCTACAGTACCTTCTTTCATTTTTTTTCTTTCTCTTCCTTTTCATCAGCTCTTCATTTGCATGCCACAGTGAATTTCCACATTCGTTTGATCTCTGTCTACTCAACCTTTACCTTTATCCAACTAAACACATTCAGTGTTCATTGATTATATACTTAACCTTTAACGATACCTTAGAAGTATTTTTTTACTTCATCAGTCCACCATATTAGACCACTTTCAGCATTACTACGACCTTTTACTTTTGCTCTCTTCTTTAGCTCTATCCCACATTTTAACTCCAGTGATCATAATAGATTAATTCCTAAACGAAAACCTTGCAGGATTTCTTTCTATGGGTTCAGTTATATGTTAATTCCACTTCTTACAGCTCCATCGTTGATTCTGTTTTCGTCTTTATGAATAGCTATCCTATACATTTAAAAATTAGTAGTTTATTGATTTGTTGATTGGCGATTGGGAGAACAGTGCTAGTATTGCCGATTATCACATGCACGATGCTAGTTGGGCATTCTGCCGTATTCACCCAGCCTCTTGACCCTCCGGGGTTGGACGGGCGGAGTTGAACCAGAACTCTCCGAGAAAAGTTTATTCTCTGCAATCCAACCAGTAACATGTTAGCCCGGCTATCTCAGGACTCAGGGAAGAATCAACTAGACCAGAATTCAGCTACATTCATGAAGAGTGCGAAAAACCTCAAGGAGCAACCGAATTCTCAGCGAAAAATGCGAAGAAGTTCGTGGGAAATGTATGCAAGGAAACGGATCGAATTCAACAATTGCTTGGATCCGCAGAGTAGATGTGAAAAACGGTTCATGTAAAAAGTACTTATTGATTTACTAGGGATCCGTCATTTGCTTAAGGAATAGTGGGAAAAATGGTGGAGGTCGGTAAATAACATTTTTGAAGGCTTCGTATCGTATACTTAAGCAAAAATCCACAATATACGGTCTATAATTGGTTTTAAATAGTTGATTTATTACTTATAAGAAAAGAACAGCTCTTATTGATTCCAGCCATCAATATGACGCCCATCAATACCGATAGTTTGCTTGCTGCGCTTTAGATTATACGATAGCATCAAATTTGAACACCTGGTAGTATGACTTTTGGAAGAATTTTCAACTATTTCACCTAAGATTCTCTTTTCTACGCTTTTGGGGTCCTGTTTCTACCTTCTTTCTATTGTTATTTTACACTTTTCTTCTTCATCACCTTTTTAAAGCCAATACTATCTCTACATGCTGCTACCGTACCCTTGTGGTGCCAATATTGACATTATTTCTAAAATAAAAAAGACATTCATCTAATTGACTTTATCTAGCCATTTATTTCGTTTCCACTCATTCAGGAAATATTCTGAACTCTACTACTCTAAATAAGTACTACAGCTAGATTATCCGATTTCCGTCAGACTTTCACTCTTCCTCAAACTACGGATGTATCTACGAAGCATCTGTGACAACATGACAACAACCGTTTACTAAATAACTATAATGTTTGAGTAAACACTATTAATTTTCGTTTTCTTATTCGTTTATGGCTTCTTTATGGTGTATGAATTGTTCCTGGTTGTTGAACTACGATTTAAAACAAAGCTCCATTCCTCAGCCTAATGAGGTCGTCCCAGATGAGAAGGAATCTAACATTCCAATCGGGAAGCCAATCTAAACGTAAATATATTGCATAACAAAGCCTGACAGAATGCATAGGGCTTCTGTTACCGAAATAGTGAGAATAAATAGACTTCTACGATAAAGCGTTCGAGAAGTTACCGTATTACGATATAACTACTTAGTTATCCTCCCAATGGTTTACAGCCTCATCGTGGCTGGGAGGTGTTCCTAGGTGAGGGACTGCGGTGTACAGCGGAGGGATTCATCCCCTGACAAGATCTCCCCTTCCAAGCTGAGAAGGAGCCCGAAGTTTCAATCAGAAAGCCTAGCTAAGAGTAAACCAATACCAGGATCCACTGGCGGCATGGTATCAAACTTTTATGGTGGCAAATCTCCTTCTGATCCACAAGGGCTGCGGCTGTCTGTGGTAATGAAGACTTGGGGCAGACTCTGCCTAGGCTGACCTCGGGATTGCAGCGAACGACAACAGCTTAACCAGCAAATTTTCGAAAAAGTGGAGAATCTACTGAGCCCCGCGAAACCAGTGATGGGCCATTCAAGTATCAAATAAGTAGTTATAAAAAAGTTAGTTATTGATCTTTATTGCCGACTATTTATGGATATCCATTGACCTTTAATTAACTGTAAATTTGTCTTAATACCATAAGCACTCAAAACGTGGAATTTTTGGGACTGCTTTAACGAACTATGGAAGCTAAACTTTTCTTTTTAGCTCTTAACTATAAGATGGCTTTGAAAGTACGTTAATGTACTGCACATCTGGATGAATGGAATGGACTGAAGACACTTAGAATCGTTATTCCTGTTTGCATTTACAGAGAAACGTCATGTGACTTAAATTATTAGATTATTTCTTACGACACGCAATACTTCGTCTCATTAATTCAACACTCATTCGAACCCGCAACTGTAAAAAAAAGCTAGGCATTGCCTTCCAGAATACTAAGATGAATAAATTTCGAACAATATGATCCTGAAAATTCTCCAAGGGATACTACAATCTGTTTGTGTCTTTTTTCCGAAACTTACGTCGAACTCGCCACAGTTCCTCAAACAAGGAGTTCAGACCTCAATGTGAAGTTCTTCTACCCGGTCTGTCTAGCGAAGATGGAACTACCACCACATCCCGTCATGATGTGGAACTGATAACGATAAAGCTCTCTTCCAATCCCTTTCGTTTTAAAATCTCCGTTCCGTATACGGAAATTCATGATATAGAGAAGCCGCTCAGTATTCTATCCTCTGGTATTCGAGTTACGATAAAAAGTACGAGGACGGCCACACATCCAGGACCGGATAATATAACCGCCGACTTTCTTCGAGCTTGAAGTCATAAATTATATGTACTTCTCACAAACCACATGATGTCTTACCTTCAGATGGGGATAAGGTCAGATCACTGGGGAACATCGCACACGGTCGTCAGTCACAGGAACGGTTCAACTCATCCTGGTGAAATTCGTCTTCGAGGTTGGTAGTTAGTGTCTGTATCGATGAAAAGGGCAAATCAGATGGTCACTATTATTTCCGAGATGATGCACAAGTGGGGTATTGTTCCTTAGCAATTGGTAGATCGAATTCGTAGCGGAGGAGAATCGAATGACGAAGACAATTTCGCCTAAAGCTGTTTCATAACCATTAAAACAGGCAGTAAATGCATGCGATAAATACCTACGAGGTTCATAGTACCATCATGTTCAAACAATTTTAAAAAAATACATTTGGAGTAGAAGAGCTCAAATGAATGAACTCTTTCAGAATACGGAGTTGCTATCGATTATTTGCAGAATCAGCCACAACGATGCTGAGATATTCGCAAAACATTGACTTGGGCCAGATCGGACCACGATTTTCCTTTCCGGGGCTCGCGGATTACACACTGCGCCAGGGAGGCCTTTCACAGAATGCTAGTAATTGAAATGGGATTTTCCCCTATGCTTGAAAGGATCAACGAGTGGAGTAAAGGAAGACCAATCGCAGTTACTAGTGCTGTGATTTCCTTGTAGTTGTCTCTGAGATTCGTCACGATCGAGAATATTTTTCTCTTTGTTTTGCAGTGAATGAGATGTATGAATCTTCAAGCGAATCAAAGAAAGGTGTTGTTATGCTTTCTGCTTCAAGAACTGACAGTTTCTATGCAAAACAGAATCAATGTTAATATTTGTGCGAATTTAACTTCGTAGCAAGGCCTCTCCCACCATTATTATTGCCTTGATTATTACTATCATTATCACTGTTACTACGGGCGCGTGTGGCGCAGTGGTTGGAGGCGCCACTGTGACACGCACGTGGAATCGGTTCCTGCGCCTATGGCCCACCAAGCCTTCCATCCCTCCGGGTTCGGTAAATTGGTACCAGACTCGTCTGGGAGAATAGCAGCACGGGCTCGATACATCGGCACGCCACCACGAGTCATTGTAAAGGCCAGATATGCATTCAATCACCTCCAACGATATTTAATGAAGTCGAATGCATGGCGCATCTCTCAGGGATTGATCAACGCCGAGAGATCTATCCTTTAGCTTTATTACTGTTACTAGAACTTTCGCCTCGCAGTAGTTATTTATGAACTAACTCTTGGCAGTATAAAAGCCTACCACCCACTCGTATGAGCCATAGCTCCTCATCTAGTTGTAGCTGGTCAAGAAATACGAAAAGCAGCACAGTTTCGGTGTAATGTCCTTTATTAGCTGTGTTTTTGACATGTTAGCTTTGGTGAACGAGCCGATGGTGGCCCGTAGCTTAGGTTTGCTCTTAGATAAATTCGTAGATAGAAATGCCAACCTTGTGAACTTTGGTGGACCCTGCTGGAAAGCTAATTAAAACGGTGGATGTTGCAATTGACAAGAGGACACTTGTACCCACGATGAAGCGGGAATCCACTGGAGCGTTAGTATCGTTATTGCTTAGATAACTACAGCTATTACTATTGTTGACCTTGACTCGACGATCAACGGGACTACAGGTGATACAGGTGACAGGTGATTACTATTGTTATTATTATCGTTATTCATATTATTCCATCTATTAATATCGACGATATATTAATATTGATTGATATTATTATGGTTATTAAATTATAGCATCTGCTTTCTATAAGTAAATTTTCTTAAGGAAAGTATAGTGTTTTGTGATTGGCTACGGATCTTTTGAACGAGCGGAAATTTTGTATCCACGTCAAACAACACTAAGACCGAATTCTTAAGATTTCTTCAACTTTATCAAAACCCTGAACTAAGTATGTGTAGGGTAGGATGACATGGCGACGATGATTTTAGGGTTAAATCTACAGCGCTGGTTCAAAAATTGAAAACGTTCACTTGGAGAATAGTTTAAACATTATTTGGATTAATTCCAGAAGCCAAAAATGATCCGCAAAGTGGAATGCACCGTTCTCAACTACACTTATTTCAAACCTTTATCTTAGGTTCGCAGTGTTTTGATTTGAGATGGCCTCATTCTTTAACTCGTGTTGATTCTGTGGGCTGGTTCTCCCACTTCTTAAAAAATGAATATTCGAAAAACGTTGAATGGTCCGCACACTATTCACAGTGGATTAAAGAATTTAAGTGTTGGGTTTCTTCGAGACTATAACTAGTGCTACTACGAATTAAAACGTAAAAACTCGGGATCTGATTAATAGCTTAAGAATGCACCGTGCCCTTGGGTTTGTTTAGCATTCTAGAGGTGATTGATTGTCCCATAAACTGATTAGTGGTGGCGTACCGATGCATTGTATCAAAACAGTAGTTTGATACTCTCGGATACCGATTCAGAAGGGGTGGAAGGTTGGTGAGCGTGAGCGCGGGATCAAACCAAGAACTACGAGTATATTGCAGGTAATCTCTATACGCGTTTCATACACCTTTGTTAGTGCGAATTGTAGAATATAAATATTTCCGAAGAAGCACCATCACGAAAAAGAACAAAGTTGTTCTCTACGCACAGTACGAAGCGTTGGGCTGGCTGAAGTAGTCTGCGATAAGAACTTTTGTTCTCAGCTTTTGGAGTATCACCTTTCTAGAAGAATAGTGGGCAATGAGGGACGCAAATTTCACTATAACTATTAAGAAGGCAAAAATTACGATTATCTTGACGCATTTCGATTATTATATTACATTTTTTCTATTTTTTCAGTTAATAGAAAATTATTGTAATGTGACGACAATGAGAGCTGTGGCAACGAGCTCGACACAATCGTGTTACAAGCTCTTTTAAATATGTCATGCAACTAAAGCAGCGTTCTCATCGCTTCATGATTTGTATAGAGACTCTTCTTAACTGAAAGCTTAGTAGGTCAGATAAGTTACGTTTCGGGCAAATTTCCATCTCAAATATAGGTATTTTATATTTGTATCCAAACTCTTCAGCACTATGTCTTAACTTATTCAGTGGTCTCCTCATGGATGCGTCGTATCATCCGCAAAAGTAAAGGGCGATTATTATTCATAGACACCATTCTTTTCTCCCATTTATACAAACCTTGTTCAGATTATTGGCTTTGGAAAATTACAATTTAAATACTTCATTAGCCGTATTAAGGCTTTGATTTTTATGCTGTCCGTATTTTTAGACGTTTCTTTCGATGAGATCGTCATTATTTCGGTATGAACATTTGCTACTCACTCAAGTACCTATTTGTAGCCCGAGTGGGCTGGTTTCGCTATGCTTTCACAGATTCTCATTAAGCTTCACTCACCCGAGAGATACAACCAGCTAGCTACACACTTTCAGTGCGAAACTTTTTTTCAAATTGTTTATGCTGAGATGCCAGGAAGACAACCACGACAGGGTTGCTTGTCCCTTTCGTTGTATTGGTCTCCTCTATGCTTGGCTTCTGAATAGCAGTATTGAACTCGTTCTTGGCAACGACACCCACTTAGTGAACGATTCGAAAGTTTACTGTTGCTAATTTACTCAGTTGTCTATTTACCTGGCCTGGCTCCGCATATTATGCGAATCTCAACACTTCTTTCATTCTGCTTGCTTCTTGTACACACAAAAATCTTCGTGTTTTTTCCTTGCGTGGCGCTTAGGGCCGCTGCTTGAAGATTTTGTTGTTTACATGACTGTCTTCGAACACTCGTTAAATCGGTTCTTCGTAGAATCCTGAAATGGGTTTACGCGTTTGAACGTCTTCGCTGTAGGTCTCTAGTCTATGTGAATCGAGAGATTTTTTTTCAGACTAGTGTTTCACGAACCTCTCAACCAGAAATAAATGGCAGGTTTACTCGGCCTGGTATCCAAACAAAAGACATAGTGCACAAAAGCACAAATACTTCACGGTATTTTTAACGATTGCGCTTCCCGAGTTTGTGCGAATTTGCGGGCTTGAAGTAGATGAACAATTTCTTCGATAAGGAATAACGTCTTTTTAAGGATGACTAGTGCAGAAGTACATGGTTAACTGAGAAACTGATCGAACGAACAACCCATAGTGGCGGGAACGTCAAAAGTAATCGAAGAGCCGTATGGGGCGGTTGCTAACTGAAGGGAAGCTCACATAAGATTCTTTGGTAATACAACTTAATAGAGTTAGTAAAAAAGCGCTGAAGTGGCTAGGCAACAATAGACATTAGACGGCTCCTTAGTGGTAGTACGTTATGATAAAAAAATAAAAAGGATAAAGCTCTCGGCTCTGCTGTCTTTCTGTTTGTGCTGTTGAAGTGTTTGACCTAGTAAGCTGCGTGTTAGTGCACCCTTCCAGGCTCTGAAGAAGGCGATTCTGCCGAAACGTCAGCTACGATTGTGTTGTATGTGTATTATTGTATGCAAGTAAACGTATGCTGTTTAACAACCTAGCGATTGCTGAGAGAGAAAACGACGAAACTTCTCGGCTTTGATCAATCCCTGAGGGGTGCGCCATGCATTCGATTTCATTAAGCACCGTTCGGGGGTGATTGAATGCATATCTGGCCTTTACAACGACTCGCCGTGGCCTACCGATGTATCGAGCTAGTGTTGCTATCCTCGTAGACAACTTTGATACCAATCTGCCGACCCCGGAGGGATGAAAGGCTTGGTGGGCGATGGTTGCGGGGATCGATCCCACGTGTGTGTTGCAGGGCGCCCTCGACCACTGCGCCAGACGCGCCCTTGCTATGTCAGGAACACAAGTAGATTTTGCCTTGCATTTCTTCCGGTTTCAATACCAAACTGTTTTTTGCTCGCCAACAGGAGATTATGCACTCAAAATTTATACATCTTTGAAAACCATTTCAATGTTCTCTTTGGACTGAAACACATTTGTCCTACGGACTTTTGGGACGCAACAAATCTTTTGAGATAAGCTCTGTTTTTTGTTGGACAATAAATCATCATGTCTTGCTTATGCTTTATTCGAGATTGCCGTATAATTCAATTCTTTTGCATGAACTGCTCGAGTATTTGTAGTTGCTCAAGCAGCGATTGAGCCTAATTGGATACAGATGGAAAATATGTTAGTGATGATCATTTTTTTTCCACTTGACGCTGCGCTAGTGTAACTTTTTAATTCTCAAGTTTAAGATCATAGTAGAATCCCAAAAGCAGTTTGAAACAAAAAGCTAATGTGAAGTATAAGTGATTTTACTGTCTTCTTCTCTGAATAGAAAAAAATCAGAGCAGATTTAGCTTGGAATGTTGTCGTCCTCGGTTATTTGTAGAAAACGAAGAGGAATATTGGAAACTGAGAAAAAATAACTACCGTACACCGTGGCCTTCGAATGGTTAAGAACAGGCTTAAAATCTGCATAAATACGGAAAACGAAGAAAAGAAAATGGACAAGAATAAGTTATGTTATCCCATGTAAGGAGCAATCTATGTGATTCACTGACTTGGCGGGCTGTATACTTTGGTGGTGAATACTTTCACAAGTTTACAAGCGGTTGTCGGTCACTAGATTGTCATCAATGCTGGAAACTAATCGATTTCTTTTATCGTCTTATTAGTTTTTTTTTTTTTCATTTTCCCAAGTTATCACTTTGGACCTAAGAAATGTTTGCAAAGGAACAGAAGTGGAAAAATACTTACTCACTTATCTGGGTTGTCGCATAACCCTTCTTCACTAGTAGTGTGTGCCCTAGTAGGATTTCCACTCGTTTCTCCCTCACGCTACCGTCGTCCACAGTCGTGGTCTACTTCGAATAGTGAGGTGTCACGAGAGTATAAGAGACCATTCTCTATTCGTTTTACTGATTTATAGAATACTTTGGACTCAGTGTTTCATTTTTACTTACTGCCTGTTCTTTTTTCTGGCTAGGTATCACGTGAAATGCAACCACAATGGTGCTGTAATATGAACAAAATCCGGAATCCAAGTTGAGCTTCGAACACACGATTGCGTTCTTCAGGAACTCACATGTTATCCATTGCACCATCGAGGCCCTTGCTTTACCTTTCTCTGAGCCTGTTTTTACTCTACCAACAGGATCAGCAATCACACATGAACGAGAATGATCTGAGGAGCACAAATTGGCATTTCACCCAGTTAAGCTGAAATTAAAGATTACTTGGGGTTCCGTGTTTTGGTTTCGATTCAGTTGAGACAAAAGCAGCCATGGAAGTCCTTGACACCCTGATCTTATTGCTCAGTATATAAGGATTCTTCTTTGAGCTATATAAAAATTTCACAACCAAAATATCATTATTAACGATATCAACATCGACGCAAACCCAGGTTTGGCAACGCGATACCATCTCGCTAAAATTATTCACCGCCACCCTCCAAAACGTCATCAGAACATTGGAATGAGAAAACGGAGTGAAAATCGATGATCAGCAATCACACCACTTTCGTTTTGCTGACGTCATCGTTCATATAACATTAATCCTTAGATAAGTGGAATTGGTGGTTGCGGATTCTGACAACGTCTGTGAAACGATTGATCTTCAATTGTCTTGCAAAAACGACTTTCATGAGGAACAAATTGGTTTCGTATACTCCATTTGCGCCCATCGGGACGAAGATCTTCGAAAGTTTCAGTTACGTCTTTCTAGGTGGCGAAATCGATATGGTAATCGACTTAGCTCCAGAGCTGAGTAGGAGGAAGCGAGCGGTTTGAGGAGTTTTCAAGAAGATCAAGGATGTAGTGAACGGAACAAAGAACACCGGACTTTGCGTCAGTAATCTAGTCGCTACGTCAGCCGGATGAAAGATCATTCACCTTTATAGAAAACTTCATCTAGAACTCGAATGTACGAAATTGCAAATATAACGTACCATTCAACTAAGCGAGGATTCCACCTACATCAACGGTGGAAAATTGAAGATGCTGTTCTATACGCCAAACTGTTGAAGATAAGATGGGCTAGGCACATAATACGTATGAATGACAACCAATAGATGTGAGCCGTTACTAACAGGATTCCTCGGGATGTCAAGCGCACAGTAGCATACCACCGATTCTATGCTCAGAGTTCCTCACGGAAACCTCAGAAGGAAGATAAAGGAAGATATGATTCTGGACGAGTCCCTCGAGCGAGCAGATCGCATTGGGCTACTCTTTCACGCGACTGGAAGAAATGGTAGGCGTATTGCCGCGTGCTCGCCTCTCGATGAATAACGAGATGACAAGTTATGCACAACTGGTGCAGGATGAACTATCATTACGGAAAGAGAAAACTTTGCATGGTAATCGAATAAGCTCCGCTCTCATTTGATCCACAGCACTAACAATCAAGTCTGTTGTCACGCCATGGTGAAGAAGTTGGTACGAAGCTTGCCTGGAAAGCTTTATCAAATTCGCAAATGCCGGTTAGTGTATGTGCTAAAAACCTGCGGACAACCTAACACGGCTGTCTCGGACTCAGAACTCCAGGAAGAGTCTGCTATACTCAAACGACTTTCATTTGGAAAACCAAAATGATCAAGCAGCATCCGAACCCAAATGCGAGATGTTCGACGAGTTTCTCGTAAATGTATGTAATATGTCAATAAATAAACAGATGATTTACCCAAGAACCTCCTGTATTGTGGGAAACTGTGGGACGAGGTTGCGAGGTCGTTCACTTCCAGCGGGGAGAACTGTACCGAGTGAAAGGTCTGTGTTGGATGGGGCCATTTGTGTTGCGTTCGATTCGACTGAAAACGACTGCATTGATTTACATCGCAAGAAATAACTACCGTTGACACTCGATACGAATTATTGATGCTCTAAAGAAGGCGGTAGCGTCGAAACGCCACCCACAAAAAAGATTTATAACATTTTGGTGTAGGTTTATCCATCTTCAGAAATGTTACTTCCTCAGAAATGCTTATATGGTGTCGGTTTTCTTCTAGCCCCATTAATCCACCTCTACGACCAGAAAAAATTTTCTCTGTTTAACCACTCTATCAATTTTATCCACTGGAATAGCACACTCTGCTGTTTCCTTAAAATCATTTGTCTTGTTTAAGAATAATTCTTCATTTAAATATTCTGGAGAAGGCTGACATTTCGCCTTCCTCAAAGCCTGGACGTATTTTATATCAGAATACTTTAATTATTCGGTGAAAATGGCTAAAGTATTAATGAAGATCAAAATTTTTAAATAGACGGTGGGTTAGGTTGCTACGGTCAAATGTAGGTCTGCATCATATTGAACAGAAAGGCTACTTACTCACCGCGGTGTTACGAGTGGGACTGGTCCACGTGCTGTTCATATGGGGTCGCGAGCAAGACACACCCCCGGGGTCAAAATATCATTTTGAAATAAGGCGCCAGATCACGTGTGATAGTGAGGCATTCGTCTTTCCGGTTCATCTTTGGATTTTTGAAATTTATCCAAAAGGCCTCAAGAGTTTTGCGCGTTGATGTTTTTGATTCCTGCGCTAGGATCCGCACAGTCACTTCAAAATCATCGTCGCTATGCTTTTGTGCCCTATGCGTACCTAGAGGAGTGTTTTGACGTATTTTAACTTTTCCATCTAGACTTTCCTTTATGCGGAGACAGAGTGGTCTTCCCGTTTCCCCAATATATTCCTCGCCGCACGCGTTACATGAGATCAAGTATATTATACCTGAACTCATGCAATTCCCGTCTCTCCTGTTAGGACAGATTGTACAGCTTTCTGAGCCGGACAAACGATCATAGAGACGGTTGCGAATTAACTGACGGCGTAGGGTATTGGGCGGGATGTCAATAATCGTTACATAATTTTCGAGACCACTTTTTCTTAAGCATCTCTTAATGGCGTAAGTTACTTCATTCGATATGAAGGGTAGCTTAAAGGGAATCTTACTTGCGTTCGAAACATTATTTTGGGAAACTACTCTACGCTTTTGTCTAACCCGAGTGGTTTCTAATTCGTAGCCATTGGAAATGACTATTTTATCCAAAGATGAACGGAAAAGACGAATGCCTCACTATCACACGTTACCTGGCGCCCTATTTCAAAATGATATTTTGACCCCGGGGTGTGTGTTGCTCGCAACCCCACGTGAGCATCATGGTGAGCAGCCTTTCTACTCAATATGTTGTAGACCTACATTTGACCGTAGCATCGTAACCCACCATCCATTTAAAAATTTTGATCTTCATCAATACTTTAGCCTTTTTTCCACTGAATAATTAAAGTATTCTAATATAAAATATGTCCAGGCTCTGAGGAAGGCGAAATCGCTGAAACGTCAACCACTGACCAACAACATCAACAAGAACGACAACGACAACGAAGACCTATACCAACCTCGCGTCAGCTAAAGAAGATCAGTTTATAAGACCATATGAATGTCTACTGTCAACTGTCTCTGCCGTGGTTTATAGGAAGTCGGTCTTTTGAGTTATTCTGGAGAAGTCGATCGATAGCAGTGGATAAGTGGAGTGTCCACTATATCGATCCAATTGCTTTCGGGTTGCACGTTATCATCACCTTTCATCAGATTTCAGCTGCTGCTGTTCGAGGTGAGTGCAGTGCTCTACACTGGTCCTATGTGAATATGAGTTAGTTTAATATTGTCGGTGAGTGACTCGAGTACAAAGGCCTCGTCACACTTCTCAGCATGAGGTTGTCATGGGTGATTCTTGTCTGAAGAGAGAAGCATCGACTACACTTTACCTTCGTCATTTCTGTTTTTCTGTACCAAATGTAAGACTCGGTTGTGTTGGTTTTTTTTCACCACAAGGATTAGTTGATGATGATCTCATATGAAAGCTCACAAGATTTCTATTCTCATAAGAACTTCACTGAATATCAGACTCTCAGAGGTGTGGATAAATCTCCATGAGATATTTCTGGTTTGACGGATGCTTTTACAGCAGAAAACCGTCTTGATGCTGAGATGACGGTGATTATTGGCATTATGCTCTTAGCTTCCGTATAGGAATCGCAAACCCTTAGTTGAGCTTCAGGTAATCGGCTGGAGATGAACCCCGGAACACACCATAGCAAAACTTCATAGCAATAATCAGGCACTGAAGCTTTTTGATGTGCTTAGTGTTGTATTTAATAAATGCGTTTAAACCTTACGCCGTTTGTGAATGCAGCCATGAAACAAAAATAAATCCTTAGATGTTATTCATGGATTTGGTTCACACATTGTAGTAATTCTCTTCAGCTGGTGTAAGTACAACTATTTCCATTGGGTGCGTGAGGAGCAGTAGTCGGAGGCGCCCTGCAACACACACATGCAGCCGATCCCCGCGCCTATGGCCCACCAAGCCTTCCATCCCTCCAGTGTCGGCAAATTAGTACCAGACTCGTCCGGGAGGATAGCAGCACTGGCTCGATACATCGGTAGGCCACCGCGAGTCCTTGTAAAGGCCAGATATGCATCCAATCTAGTCCAAACGATGTTTAATGAAGTAGAACGCACGGCGCATCTCCAGGGATTGATCAATGCAAAAAGCTCTATCTTTTAGATTTAATTGTATTCCTTTCCTTAATATCATAAAGTGCAAACATAGAAAGTTAACATAATTTCTGTTACTTTCTTCTTCTTTCCAAGAAAGAAGAAACTACGATAGGAGGCTTCCTTGAATTAGTGCGTAGTATTAAAAAAAACTTGAAAAACATGAAAGTGCTTCACTGAAAATTTCATTACACCATAGAATTGCTTGCTTCGTTGAACTTTTTTATTTTCTTTTAAGGTGTTTTTCTTCTGTCTTTTTTTGGTTATCCTTCTATGCTCGGAAAGATTGAGGATCTTTTTGTGGTAGTTCCATAGAATTTGAAAAATGGAACGGTCACAATTTTAACTTGTTATTTACTGCCTACTCATTTTAACGGCAGGGTATATTGCGGAGGACCCGCATGGTGTGGTGGTGAACGCGTTACTCCCCGAAAAGGACAATAGCGCATTCGTTCCCACCGCAGACACCGGCGGTCCGAAGTTCTGCAAATATCTCAGCATCATTGAATGGAACAGTCTTTTTTTGGAGAAAATGGATGCAAACGGCGAGTATATTCTTCACTACACTTTATATGTGTATATTTAGCAGCATATGTTTGCCATATAACTGGACTAGCCATGCTTATTGTGGTCAATAGGATTTGCTCAAACTCACATACATAACCCTTAGTGCCATTCCTCTTGCTTTTTGTGAAGCGAGGCTTTTGGCACCGTATTTTCTCTTGCTTATTAGATATGACTTCACGGGATATCAGCTTTTTATTTCATTCAGTTCATCTCCATACATCTGTGTTTCATGAAAGTCTTCGGATTTTTATATGGATTCGTCTGCTACTCAGGAATTTTGTTTTCTTGAGTGTCACTGAGTGCCGCCTGAGCTGTTCTCCCTGGAGTCGTGGGATATCTCTAATAGACCTTACTTTTTGTTTGTTCTTTGGCGATTCAATACTACAGTTATTCTATACAGAAACCCTGAAGATCAGCGGAATTCTTCTGAAGCATAATACAAGGGCAAAATCAATAACCGTTCATACGACAGTTCAACTCATCGAACATTACTCACTATTATACCAAATGTACCACGCTTACGAAAATGTAATCAATTTCTCCATAAGAGTAAGATCGTGCATCTTTTCGACATCAGCTGTCGTGAGACTATCTATCTATGGTCTGTACGCTGTTACTTGAGGCAAGTTGGTCATCCACATATCCCTCATCCATGGTTCCTGATTTCTGATCATCGATGCTGTACGCAGTTACATCATCATTTACTTTCTTGCATCGTCCTCATTGCAAGGTAAAAGGTAAAAGGATCAAGCTCTCGGCGTTGATCAATCCGTTTGGGAAGCGCCGAGCATTCGGCTACATTAAGCATCGTTTGGACGTGATTGAATGCATATCTGCCCTTTACAATGACTGTCAGTGGCCTACCGATATATCGAGCTAGTGCTGCTATCCTCCTAGACAAGTCTGGTAGCACTTTGCCGACCCCGGACGGATGAAAGGCTTGGTGGGTCATGGACACGGGGATCATGCGTCTGTTGCAGGGCGCCTTTGACCACTGCTCCACATGTGCCTTTTTTCCATCGTCTTTATGAAGAAAGAATCCTGAACAACTCCTAAGTAGTCCTGGTTTTGCTGGCTTCTTTGGAATTGCACAGAATATGGTTGTTGGCGACTTATATGGCTTAGAAATCTGATGAAAACGGTGTTTTCGATTTCTGGTGTCTTACAATATGAGACTCTGTTCCTGATTTCTGATCATCGATGCTGTACGCAGTTACATCATCATTTACTTTCTTACATCGTCCTAATTGCAACTAACACTAAATTGAGGTACTGACGCTAGAACAAACTGTCTTTGGAAGATTTTTAAAACTATTAACTGTGCTCGATTCAAATAATATTGCGCTTCAGTTCGCTTTTGATGTTAACTATTTAAGAGGTAATGGCCTAACTGTTTACAGTTTTAGAAATTAACCATAAGCACTTTGATAGTTGCAGAAAAAAAATTAGAGAAAAATGGAAGCTTTTTCTCAATTTAGATAAAGGCGTTAGTCGAAGCTTATGAAATCGGCGGTGCTCCAGCAATGAGCTTCTCCCTTGCTTCAGCAGTTATGCGCCATTATTGTAGAGTAAGACTTTCACTAACATGAGGAGAGTCTATCAATCTAGTGAGAAAACAATCCTCTATGAAGCTCGACATAGTGCGGCATCTCGTTGCTGACCTATATAGATCCACACAACACACAAAGACGGATACACTCAGTGAATTTCTCAGGTGCGTTCTCAGATGTAATATCAGGAGCTAAAACGTGCTAACATATGCGTGACATCTAGCTGAAATTAATTCATATAGTAAACTTTCTGTATCGGCTATAAGGGTTCATTTATACGTTTGTGATAGTAAATGGATTGCATTCTGCATGTAGGTTTGCGTGAAAGCCAGCACGAATCAAACGGCTGAGAAGTCGGTGGAATGCTGTTCGAGATAGCCTCCAACAAATAACTCCATCTCTGCTGCGGAATAATTTTGAAAACTAGTGATTACGGGCCAGATCGCTTCCAATAGCAGATCACATAACACCTTAGGGTACCATTTTCGGAAACTTGTAAAGAATAAAAGACTTGCGGAAAACTGGATGCCTTCCGTGTTTATCGGACAGAACAACTCTGAGAAGTGAGCGAGCGACTACTGCTTCTCGTTCGAGTTGCTCTATTATGAAATTGATTGTGGGTGACGCGAAGGCTATACCATGCGTTTGGAAAAATTCAGTCCAATTATAAGGAGATTGACCTAGTTTGACGACATTTAGATGGTGATACTTAGCAGTAATCACGCTATTCGTGTGAATAACATGAGACGGATTTCCGACCTTAACCAAATATGTGCAGCGTAGCAATAAATACGAAGGATATAAAATGTGATACGAATTCATAACATCCACTGGATTGTCAGTTGTAACCCTATGGATTTGTCAAAGTGATAAATTTTAGAAAAAAATGGTGCTGAACTCTCGCATTTCTCCAGAACAACCAGATCGAAGAACTTTGTGGCAAGGATGAAACTTTCGGTGCTGATCAGTTGGCTGTATTCGATTTTACCCGTGGAATCACAGAAGCGATTGAATACATATCGGGGCTTTCACTTTCAGTGTCATATTGATGTGTCCAATCAGTGTCTTTATCCTTCCACACAAGTCTGGTGCCAATCTGTCAACGTCGGTAGAATGAAGGTCTTGGTTAGCTGGATGCGTAGGATAAAACCCACAACTGCATTGCAGCAGGCTTATCCAACAACTGCGGTGCAATCGCCCATTACTGAAAATGTTCAATATTTTTGCGATTAGATACTTGGTAGTAATTAATACTTAACTAAATCATTTCGTTCCTGAAAGCACTTTTCCTGTTCCTTGAAACTTGAAAATCCTTTATTCTGATGTGAAAAAATACCACCAAGCTCAATTTAGGCAACGGTGGATAGGTCTGTCTGTTAACAAGATTGTGGTTCTGTCCAATTACTATTCACTGCTAAGTACACTTCTTTTTGTGAAACCCAAAAAGTATGTCTTTCTTAAATAGGTGCTATTGATTAGAACTATAATTATTCTTCAACTTTTTTTAAAGAAAGTATTTTTAAACAGTTATTGAATATTTTTTGGTGCTACCGTGTAAAAATATTTTTCAAAAGAAGCAGCTTTTCGTTTTCTCAGAGACGGATCGTCTAGTGTTCAGTTGAAGAGCTACTAACTAGTTAACGAACTACAAGCTCGATAAATTCTCCATATTCACGCCAATATAAATGCATAGCAACGGTCGCAAATGTGTCAACGACAGAATCATGTCAAAGGGTTCCATAGTTCAACCTCTTTCGTCAAGTACTCAATTCATGTTTAGTTCATACTTTGTTATGTAATATTTTTTTTTCGTTTAACTGCTTATATGAATCTACTCCACATACTGAATAAATTCAAGCAGCTCTTCGTTTGACTAGGCGTCTCACATCCGGCACCCACGAAGGTTTTCATATTTTCTTGTTAGTTCAACTGCTACTTGGAATTTTGTTTCTGTTATGAATATTGTTGAATGATAATCAAGTTGATCATCTTCGAAATTCCGAAATATTTTTATCAGAGCGTTAACAAGTCAGTCGGAGACCTTTCTGTTTCGATCGAGAGTAGTCTTTTCCGGTCCGAACAAATTTAGTGCCACCAGCATACATTTACTTCCATAGAAAAACACAATACAATACAACACAACAGTAGCTGACGTTTCGGCAGTACCTCCTTCTTCAGAGCCTGGAAGGGTATACTGATATACAATTTATTAGGCCAAACACTTCAATGACACTTACAGTAAGACGAAAAACTTCATGGCAATTACATGATCAACAGCTTCTCGAAAAATTCACCGCTTTTTTACATGACTTCCAATGAGGAAGGTTAGAACAGCTCATACTCTCGTAGGGTTGATGACTGCGCCACCCCACATCAGAAATTGATCCAAAGACACGGGGCCAGGTGGCGTGTAACCTCTGGGCATTCCTCCCTGCTATTCATTGCCGGATTTTTGGCATTAATGTATGCTGTATAACAACCTCGCGATTGCTGAACAAGAAAATTACGCATTCATATTCCAATGCCGAGGTTAATAGAATGTCGAACCTGGGAACTGTTAGTGCCACCAATTTGTATACCTCGACGGAACGGTAGGCTCGGTTGACCGGAAACGCCGTCGAACCTGAACCATGCGTGTATTATTCCACGATACCAACTAGCACATTTTCCGCACTCCATAGTGCTGATCTATAGTATCTATTTATTTATTGGTAACGACAAGTAGTGATATTGTTGGTTGTTAAAAGAATCGTGAATGGGGAACCAATTTTTTTCAGTTATTTGAAATTAGAATTACAAAGGCCAAAGCAATGAGTTATGTCTTTTTTAATGTAATGAACAAATAATGGAAATAAAATAGAGCTCTCGGCATTAATCAGTCCATGAGGGATACGCCATGCATTCGACTTCATTAAGTATCGTTGGAGGTGATTGAATGCATATCTGGCCATCACTCACGGTTTGCCTAATGATGTATCGAGCCAGTGCTACTATCCTCACAGACAAATCTGCTACCAATTTGCCGACCTCAGAGGGATGGAGGGCTTGGTGGGCCATGGGCGCAGCGATCAATTCCACGTGTGCCACAGTGGCACCTCTAACCACTGCGCCACACAGGCCGCTCGAAATGAACAAAAATCAGCATATATATAATCATGAGAGCGCGGGTAACAGAGTGGCCATAGGTGCTCTTGAATACACACACAGTCAATTGCCCAATCCGGCTAACCAGTTCTCCTTCACTCCAGGATCGACAAATCGGTACTATTTGTCTTGGAGGATAAAGCATTGATTGGGTACATTGATAGGCCCCGAATTCTGTAGCTGAATTATGTATAGATCTACCTTCTACAAACAGACCTGAATTCACGACGCCTTGTTAGGGATTGATCAACACCGAATGCCTTATCTATTATTCTTTTTGAATACAATCATATGAAATATCGCTTGTATCAGGCGTATAGCCTGAAATCCTGTTGAAAATTTTCACGTTACTCGGGCAAGCCATGGTACATCTTCCAATGGGCTTCGTAGGATATCAAAACATCTTCACGAGTTGCACTCACTTGAGAGACATGCGACGTGAGTTAGCTTTTATTGTTTTCACTATAACAAAGCAGAAGACAGCTCTCTTCAGAGCTTGAGGCTTAGCCTTATCTTTAGGTGAGTTTTCGGTTGGAAATGTCGAACCCATCCTCATCCTTGGTGACCATTATCATGTAGAGAGGAAATGCTGGATTTCCCACTGTGAATTGCGGTTCTACGGCTAGAACATTGGGAGAGAGTGCCTTCTATTGTCCTAGACGAGTCTGGTAGCAATTCGTCGACGACGGAGTAAAAGTGGTGTGGATAGGAAGGAACCGTAATTAACGGAACATCTGCTGGGTACTAAAAGTCACCTCTAACTATTACGCTACACACATTGCTCCTACACAGGTTTCTACTAAGAGGAATAATTTTTGTTCTCTTGATATTTTTCATGCCTTGATTTTCTTGTTCTCCGTATAAACTTGACCGTTTTTCAATGTACCACGACATTTAAGATGTTCCTCATGATGATAACTGAAATGGCCGTTTCTATACAAAAAAAATTTAATTGATCGATTTAATATCGATTTATTTGTGCAGAAAATTCTTTCCTGTGGGCCTTTTGAAAATATTTTTGTTAAATCTTTCAGTTTATGCTATTCTATAGAAATCTAGCGACAGTTAACTCACATATTAGCATTCAGCAATAATTGGTGCTTTACAAAACACAGATTTCTGTTTTCCGTTGACGAAAAGCATCAATTAGAAGATTAGATTACTGTAATTGTTTAAAGCAGTAACAAGGTGTAAATGCGATTGCGCGATTACAGTATCTTAAATTTCTTTAATTTAGTGATGAAGTGGTTGTTGAAGAAAATTTCTGACATAAAAAGGATAAAGAATAAAGCTCTCTGCGTTGATCAATCCCTTAGGGATCCGCCATGGATTCGACTCCATTATGCGTCGTTTGGAGCTCATTATATGCATATCTGGCCTTTAAAATGACTCACGCTACCGATTTATCGAGCCAGTGCTGCTATCCTCCCAGGTAAGTCTAGTACCAATTTACGGACCCCGGAGGGATAGAAGGTTTGGTGGGCCATGGGCGCTCTGGTATTTGCGGACTTCGGAGAGATGGAGGGCTCGGTAGGGTATGGGCGCTCTGGTAACAATTTTCGGACCCCAGAGGGGTAGAAGGCTTGGTGGGCCATGGGGGCTGGATCGATTTCACCGTCTGTGTTGCAGGGCACCTTCGACCACTGGCGCACACGCGCCTCTCATTTCTGACATACTGGGAAAATATGGATTTGCTGAAACGACTGTGTACAATTATTTGAGAATCCCCTTAAATATGAAATTTCAGAAGATTTCACTTCCTCACGTTTGAAAAATTCTTTAGTGATATGGAGATTTTCCAACAGAATGTTGATGTAGCTGAGGAGAAAAGAAATACTTAATGATTTTTTGAGGCATCAATTCGACAAGTTTTTCCTCTATGAATCGAAAAATGGTGTCGACAACACGAAATTCATAACTGCAGCCTCATCTTAACTGGGTTCATTGCCGACTTGGGCTCTCCAGATCAGTCCCGCTGACTGGTAATTGCTGATGGCAAAAGATCGATAGAACTAGCCGAGAGACAGGCGAAACGAAGGACCGGCATGGTGCAGTGGTGAGCGCCTCGCTACCCGGAAAAGACAATATCGCATTCGTTCCCCACCCAGACACATGCGATCCGGAGTTTTGCCAATATCTCAGCATCATTGAAATTATATTTCGCACTATATATCTTGCCGTTAAAAAGCGTTGGCAGTATATAATATGTTGATAATTCTATTTATTTTACTATTCGCTAGGTGCCACGGATCTCCTTCATATGAGGGATCTCGAGCCGGTTAGTCGCGAAGTTACGTGGCGTGTCCCCAGGTGGCAGATAGGGGGTTAATCGCGGACCAAAAGCGACCTTTGCTTCCTTGAGACGCAGGTGTATCCAGGGGATGGACTCCCTGCTTTTGCTGCGCCGATTTGGCACATACTTTCTGTATTTGCTAGGCGTATTCATGCATGCGTGTGTGAGTGCGTTCTCGTTTTATGCGGATTGTATTCTACGAGTCAATTCGGCCAAAAGCCTGCAATCAAGTGACAGGGAAGTATATGGGAGGCGGTTAGGAGTCGCCTCTAACAAATAAGCTCTATGTGCACTCTGGGAGAGCCTGGAAAGCTACCCGTGAGTATCAAAAATGCTAAAACAGTAAAAAAAGACGGGCCTCATTCTCCTGACCCCGAAGGAGCCCTCAATTTCGCAGCGTTGGGTAGGACGAGTACGGAGAGGCTGCTAAAGTCTCAGGGCCACTGGAAGCTGCCTGGATCGAGAACTATGGTGACGACAATGCACGTTCTGTACCTACAATGCACGTACACTTGCATCCGAGTCCTCGATAGAAGACTTGCTCATGCAAACAAGAATTATGAGGTACGACGTCATCGGCCTGGCCGAGACGAGACGACGCCACACATTCAACGCTGTCTATGACAATGGAGAAGAACTGTTCCTCGGAACATGCGACAGAAGAGGCGTAGGAGGTGTCGGCGTTCTCGTCAACACGTGTTTCTCCATAAACATCGATTCGTTCGAACAGCTTACAACCCGAATCGGACGTTTGCGATTAAAAAGATGTGGATCAACACCGGCTTTGGCAATCTTCGTTGTTTACGCGCCAACATCAAACTATGACGAAAAAGAAGTCGAAGCGTTCTACATGGACTTGGAGACGTTTTACAGAGAAGACCATACATTCTTCAAGGTCATCATTGAAGGTTTCAATGCCAAGACTGGACTAAGAAGAACGTCTGAGGAACGTCACATTGGGACCCGCGGATCAGAATGGAACGAACAGTGTGAGCTGCTCTCTGAGTTTATCATGGCGATCAAGACCATCTATGGTAACTCGCAATTCCAGAAGCTTCACCGTGAACGTTGGACGTGAGAATCTCCCAATGGAGAGTATCATAACGAAGTAGACCACATCATAGTAATAGAAAGTTTTGCTTAACCGATGACGCTGTTGTCCTAAAATTCTACGCGGTATCAGACAGCCATCTCCTTCGTGGCGAGATTCTATTTTTCGCGGAAAGGAGAAAAAGCCGCTAAATTCAAAAACCGAAGTTTCTGAACCACCACAAAGTAGGACTTATTCAACTCATTATACGGCTGTTGGGAAGATGCCGTTGTCAATAACATCAATGAGGAACGCGATCGGCTCATTCAATGTCTTCATGTTAGCACTGTCAAAGCTGAAAGTTCGAAATACATTAAGAGAGGCCTGTCTTCAGAAACTCTCGAGATGATACGCCAGCGTGGAATCGCACAAGATGCAGGCAACTGCGAACTAACGTCCGAACTTGCGAAACGATGCAAACAGACGATAAAAGATCTTTAAAAAAGAAGAGGAGCAGCAATGGTTGAAACTGTAGAGGCAGCGAAACGCATTCGCAAAGTCCACCGAGGATTCGTCAATTACAAGACGAACATGATTGCACTCCGACGCCCAGACGAAACAATAACAGCGTCCAGAAAGGCAATGGAGAAAACCATTCACGAATACTACTCAGCCTTCGATAGCCACTTCCACCTCCCGCCATATGAAATAAAAGAGGATGGATATGTTGTACCAATGGTTCTCCTTTCCGAAATCCGACATGACATTTCGTTGGTGAAAAATCGAACAGCACCAGGTCCGGACAGGATAAGATCAGAGCATCTGAACAACCTTCCATCAGCCCTCGCAAGCACACTGGCTCGGCTCTTCACACGTTGCCTGTCTGAAC
This sequence comes from Angiostrongylus cantonensis, assembly GCA_009735665.1. NCBI lineage: Eukaryota > Metazoa > Nematoda > Chromadorea > Rhabditida > Metastrongylidae > Angiostrongylus > Angiostrongylus cantonensis. Next base: position 38,276 of record MQTX01000119.1, on the reverse strand, counting down.
GGACTCTGTGGAAGACCAGCAAAACCGTGTTATTGTATAGAAGGGTAACCTACACCATATAGGCAACTGTCGCCCAATCTGCTTGCTGTCTGTCGTCTACAAACTTTTCACTCGAGTCATCCTAAACAGGATAGAAGGAACAATGGGCGAAGGACAGCCATGCGAGCCAGCAGGGTTTCGTAAAGGATTTAGTACGATGGACCACATTCACACGTTAACAAGGCTTATTGAAGTATCACGAGATAGAAAAGACCGCTCTGTCTTTTTCATCGATTTACAGAAGGCCTTTGATTCAATTGAGATAGAAGCGGTCTTGAAAGCCCTTGGTAGTCAAGGAGGCCCTACTCAGTACACAAAGATTCTTCGTGAGCTGCACAAAAATTTCACAGCCAAGATTTCACCATTCTACAACGATATTAACGTTGACGTCAAAAGAGGAGTTAGGCAAGGCGATACAATCTCGCCAATGTTATTGACCGCCGCCCTCCAAAACGTCATGCGAACATTGGAATGGGATAATATGAGAGTGAAAATCAATTGTCAGCAGTTACATCACCTTCGCTTTGCTGATGACATCGCCCTTATAACACCGGATATTAGCCAAGCCGAACGTATGCTTGCAGACATTGATAAAGCATGTGGAAAGATTGGTGTTCGACCAAATCTCAAGAAAACGATGTTCGTAAAAAACGGATTGTTTACCCCATTCACGCTCTACGGAACGCATATCTCCGAATGCTCCAGTTATGTCTATCTAGGTCAGGAAATCAATGTGGTGGACGACTCAGCTCCAGAGCTGAGCAGGAGAAAAGGAGCAGCTTGGGGAGTTTTTAAGAGAATCAAGGATGTAGTGAAGCAAACAAAGAACACTCGACTCCGTGCCCACCTTTTCGACTGAACGGTTCTTCCTGCCCTAACGTATGTTTCAGAAACCTGGTCGCTACGTAAGCAGGATGAAAGATCACTCAGCGTTATCGAACGCGCAGTCGAATGGACGATGCTAGAAGTATCCCGTTTCACACAAGTAAGGGATGGGATCCGATGTTTCGACCTACTTCAACGATCGAAAATTGAAGACGCCGTTCTATACGCCAAACAGTCGAAGATAAGGTGGGCCGGACACGTAATGCGTATGAATGATAACCGATGGACACGAGCTGTTAGTGACTGGATTGCTCGGGATGTCGAACTTACTGCAGGAAGACCACCGACCCGTTGGTTAGAGTTCTTCACGAAAAGCCTAGAAGAAAGATATGATGCTCGACTAGTCCCTAAAGCGAGGAGAACCCACTGGGCTACTCTTGCACGCGACAGGGAAAAACGGAGGATTTACTGGCGCCCGCTCGAGTCACTCGACAATCAACGGGACTACATGTGATGCAGGTGATTCGCTATGTATATTTTAGAGAACAGATAGACCATATGTGTTTCGAGCCGATGAGTTTTCGTGTTGAAGCACATACTGCGGAACAGCTAGAAGTGCTGTGTAACACAAGCATATTTACTGTGGTTCGATCCTACTACCTAAGATAACCAATTTTGCATTTTCCTGAGATTAGCGACCTGGTGACAGACTTCAGCGGAGAGTATATTCATCGATCTATTACGTCGGTTGGCAACCGCTAGTCCTTGTGTTGATCGAAGGTGAATTCATTCACATTTATATTGCTGCGAATGGATCGATCGCATAAGTGTTCCTCGATGAGGTGAGGTTATACGAATGCATCGGAATACATGGCGTATTCCTAAGGAGAAGATCGAGGTTTAGCCTTTAGTGTTTATTTTTTGAAGTCTCTAAGGTAGTGCTTATTCCCATGCAATGGACAGTGAATTCGGACTCAGATGACAGGGTGACAATCTCTGTTATAGCCTACATCTTTCCTGTGTATATGTTTTCTTTTTGTGAGAGGCTGGAATACTTGTATGCACTGTTTCCTGTATGTTAATTACCAGAAGCGTAAAATTAAATGACCAAGAAGTTCTTAAGGAGTTGGATTCGCGTCCAGCAGATAGTCTCCATGTATGTTGTTAGGTACTTGATGATATTGAAGAAGCACTCAAGATAGTACATTTTTGTTGGAGAGTGAGTGCGGAAATTTCAAAAGAAAAGGAAAGAAAACCTTAAGGTCAACTAATCTTATGGCGATGGTAGCGATCTGTAATTAGACGGCGCGTACGCTAAAATCAGAGGCTTCAATTGGGAATCTGTTTGTAGAACGTAAGGAGATTAAGTGCGACGTCATTGGATTGACCGAGCCGAGAAGGCTTCGCTGGATGTCACTCACTTATTGTTTCGTAGAAGTTCTGGGTCGACACGTTGAAGGTTTTGATCTAGTTGTCATCTTTTTTGGAAATCAAGCGAAATAAGCGAATAAAACAGGTCATTTTTTGTCCGTTATAGATATGACTTTGCAACTTTCGCGCTTCAGGCGTTTTAACTTCGTTATAATTTTAGCATGAACGAATTGGACATCGATTTTGTTTCCAGTGTACCTCATTAAATAGAAGTACTTATTTTTCCGCTATATAATCATCGGACGGATATGGCGATCACTCTTTTTCTTTTGGAATGGAAAGTGAAGTGAATCGGTACTGTTCAGCCTAACTGAGGAGAAAATATAGAGAGAAGTTTCTGGTAAACGTAGAATGCCTATACATCTTACATAACTACAATCCTCTGTTGAGTTGCTCTCTCTTCTGACTGTGTGATGATTATTTTTTTGAGCTGAGTTGTACAGCTCGTCTCCATTAGGTTTACTAAGTTCAGAAGAGAATTAACGTCTCTATTGGGAAGGCAAGGGTGCGTGTGGCCTAGTGGTCGGAGGCGCCCTGCAACACACACGTTGCATCGATCGCCGCACCCATGGCCCAGCAAGCCTTTCATCCCTCTGAAGTCTCGGCAAATTGGTGCCAGCCTTCTCCGGGGGGATAGCAGCACTGGCTCGATACATCGGTAGGCCAGCGCGAGTCATTATAAAGGCCAGATATGCATTCAATCTCTTGTAAACGATGCTTAATGAAGTCGAATGTATAGCTCATCCCTCAGGGATTGATGAACGCCGAATGCTTTATCCTTTTAGTGAGAACGCAAACTGACGGGAGAATGTCGCTGACAGCCTAGAAAACGACTGGTATTTAATTTCTTGTCAAGAGCATCGAAAATAAAGGCTTAATACAAAAAGTGGAAGGTTTTCTGTGATTCCTTAGATAACGGAACCCACAAATCAGCACTTCGTGTGAAACGATTAGAGGACATTACTAGTCACTTTACTGTTACTCCATGACTAATGTGAGCAAAGGTGATGCAGTACTATTAACTATACTGATCAACATGGCTGTGCAGCCTTCACAACAGACGCGCCGCACTGCGGCTTGTTCTCCGCCCCCTATCGGGTTTCAGAGCCTTGTGGGTTTCGATTGTTGTCGAATAGCTCGAAGGTCATCCAACTGCTGAGTGTATCCTCGTGTTTACTCTGTAATATTTGTCGGAATGGTGCTAAATCTCTGCAAGAGTTCGACCTCATTCATGTTTTTTTTTCTATATTCCTTTGAGATTTGGTTTTTTCACCATTGTCATCGTCTTCCTGCTATTCTTGAAAGCAACTCTCTTTGTGTTGTCGCTACGATCGAGGGAATTATTGGTGATTTCATATAGTTATTGCTTATTGAAAATGAGTGACATCATCGTTTCAGTATGTCCTATGCTTGATTTCGGTGGTTCTCCGATATTCATTTTTGTGCCGTTCATTGCATTCACCGTCGTCTTCCTGTCAATTCTTCTATTAAAATCATGTGTTGTCGCGAGGTAATTTTATTGATTTCTTTAATAAACTTTCTGTATCCATAATCTGTCTTCATTCGAAGATTTAAAGGGCAGAATATTTGAATTTCAATAATACAGTTAGCCTTAAGGATTTTAATGCATACAAATTCCAATACTATGGCGTCAAAAGGGCGCGTGTGGCGCTGTGGTCGAAGGCACCCTGCAGGACACACGTGGAATCGATCCCCGCAACCATGGCCCACCAAGCCATCCATCGCTCTGGGCTCGACAAATTGGTACTATACTTCTCTGGGAGGATAGCACCACCGACTCGATACATCGGTAGGCCACGGCGAGTCGTTGTAAAGGCTAAGTATGCATTCAGTCACCTCCAAAGGGTGCTTGATGAAGTCGAACGCATGGCGCATCCCTCAGGGATTGATCAACGCCGAGAACTTTATCCTAATTTATCTTTTTAGTGTGAATACATGCACTTCACTAGCTATTTAAGATTTAAAGGATGATGAAATCCATTTAATATTTGTTTCATAAATGTTGCACGTAGTTACAGAATAAATCCTAAATGAAGGCGTAGGATTATTCAATTTGTCCACCGTCTTATCTTTCGGATTTGCTCTCTTCTAAATGGAAATGCCGAAAATCAAAGATGCCGTTCTATACGTCAAACAGTCGAAGATAAGGTGGGCCGAACACGTAATGCGTATGAATGATAACCGATGGACAAGTGCTGTTAGTGACTGGATTCCTCGGGATGTCAAACGTACTGCAGAAAGGCCACCGACCCGATGGTCAGAGTTGTTCACGAAAAGCCTAGAAAAAAGATATGATGCTCGACGAGTTCCTAAAGCGAGCAGAACCCACTGGGCTACTCTTGCACGCGACAGGGAAAGGATTTACTGCCGCCCGCTCGAGTCACTCGACGATCAACGAAACTAGAGGTGGTACAGGTGAAGTGGAAATGAAATTCAAGAAACGCTAAATCTACTGTTCACCATGTTCATTCATTATGTCTCCAATCATTTTTGAAGTATTATCTATGCAAGCTTCATGAAGCGTGCAGCCTTTCGTGCAGAAAAAGCTTAATCGAATAGCCCATTATTACCAAGAAACAAGCTGGTTCTAGTGCAAAATTGATTAACTAGTATGTTACTGGATTAGTATGTTACTGGATCTTATTAAGATCTTTTCCCGGAAATGCTAAAATAGTGGACACTTAGGCAGTTGTCGAAGCTATAGATCACGGAGGGTTAACGTTACAGGAAGGTGAAATAATATTGTCCCTAATGATATTAGTATTAATAATAATAGTATTAACACTATCTTATCCTTTTTATCTACTGCCAGGTGAAGTGGAAATGAAATTCAAGAAACGCTAAATCTACTGTTCACCATGTTCATTCATTATGTCTCCAATCATTTTTGAAGTATTATCTATGCAAGCTTCATGAAGCGTGCAGCCTTTCGTGCAGAAAAAGCTTAATCGAATAGCCCATTATTACCAAGAAACAAGCTGGTTCTAGTGCAAAATTGATTAACTAGTATGTTACTGGATTAGTATGTTACTGGATCTTATTAAGATCTTTTCCCGGAAATGCTAAAATAGTGGACACTTAGGCAGTTGTCGTAGCTATAGATCGCGGAGGGTTAACGTTACAGGAAGGTGAAATAATATTGTCCCTAATGATATTAGTATTAATAATAATAGTATTAACACTATCTTATCCTTTTTATCTACTGCCTATTCGTTTTAACGGCAGGGAATGTTGTGAAATATAACTACAGCGATGCTGAGATATTTGCAAAAGTCCGGACCGCAGGTATCTGCGGTGGGGAACTAACGCGCTATTGTCCTTTCCAGGGAGTAACGCGTTCACCACCACACCATGCCGGTCCTTCGTTTCGCCTTTCTCTCAGCTAGTTCTATCGATCACTGCCATCATAGAAGTTTTGCAAATATCTCAGCATTATAGAATAACACTGTTAATAATAATAGCGATAATAATAATGGTAGTAATGATAGTAAATGCAGTAAAGCGAATGGACGCCGTGGTTGGACAACTCGTGCACGACGCCTGGGACGTACGTCAACATCGCATTCGACGGCTTCGGTCGAAATTCAAACTAGTCAGGCTCCGGTGCCGTTCACTCCACCTCCAGGTATGTAGGGCTCAGAAAATCTGTAGTCAGCAAAAATCAGCGCTTTCCATGTACATTCGAGGACAGAAGTCGAAGTGTTTAGCCCACTTCCTTAATTGTAGTGTTATTTTAATCTAATATTTTTGTTTGCTTTGATTCATTTAACTGGTGGATGCGTTTCGTATTCTTGGCTAATGAATTTTTATTATCTTTTGTGTTGTCTCATTATTAAGCTTTTTAATATAATTATTACTTATCCAATACAGCATAGTAGTGGATCGACCACGCTTTGGGTTCACCAAGTCTGTTATCCTTCAGAAATAACGAAATTCGTGCCTGACTCGTCTGGGAAAAAAATCACTCTGTTCAGTCCAAGTGGCAACGATCTATTAAAACCTTCCCAGGTCTGTGGGAAAAGTCCACTCTAACGGCTTTCAACGACGATTATAAAGAAGACGACAATCTTTAAGCTGCAACCGAATCCATGTAGGAGAAGTTTACAACCTTCGTGGATAATGGTTGGGAGGAGACGAATCGAATGCGTGCAATGGTGTGACCCACACGGTAGATGTGAAGACAAGTCGTATGAAAAAGTATATCGAACATTGAATTGTTTGTATACCAGTGCATTCAGCCCAATGCATAGTTTGCGAAGTGTTCCTAGAATACGAAATTCTTAGAACCATCTTTTTCGGAAAAACTTTCTGTTCATAATTTTCTACATGACTGAGAACACGCGGGTCCTCAGTACAAAAATTTTTTTATTGGGCCGGCCTTTCGGCGCCTTCGTCTTCGTGAGAGCCTCGTTGATCCAAGACAATGACCCACAGCTGTTGTTATCTCATTGCGTAGAATCCAGCGAAAGGAGCACCGCTTGAATGGGAACTTCACTATGTGGCCCATGATGGGTATTGGTGGACTCCCGCCGTCAAGTGTAATCTGCTTTTTTCCTTTTGTTTTTCTATTGGAATTTTCCATTTTGCTTTGTTTGTACAGTAAACAAAAAATAATTGTTGGGCTTATGGAGGCGGATAAACTCCTTCCAATAATAGTTTGGCTACTCCGAGTGTAACACCTATTGCAGATAACCCATTGCCAAGACTATCAATACGAGAGATGTCCCAAGAAATTTTTTTGTGACAAAAGAAACATTCGTAAGTGTAAAGCATTGAGGTCAATGCGTATGAGCGTAAGCGTAAGGTGTTCGGATATCAAACACGTATTTCATAAAACTTTAGCCCATTGAAGTCGGACTGGTCCGCTTTTTTTAGTTTCATTCATTTTTTTTACTGAATGCTCGTCAATGCAGATTGAGAAAGCCGTTGCTTCGGAACAGCCAAGAATTTGTATGCAGATCAATTCCAACCCCGTAACTCAATCTGTTTTTCACTGCTAGGCAAAAACAAGCACAAAAAAATGCTAAATGAAGGAACCTTTAAAGGTTCAAATTCAGTGAAAGAACCAACCGTGACAGAAATCTGTAAAGGATGGATATAGGTTTCGTACTCAAAGTTACTTTGTGCAAATATTGCACGTTTGTTTGTTGCTTGAGAATATGTGTGCTTACAGGTGATAACCTCGTCAAAACCAGGATACGTCACCGTCCTGGTATCAAACTAGTTTCATGGTGGTAAATCTCCCTCTGATCCACAAAGATGGCTTCTGTCTGTGCTGGTACCGACGTGGGGCAGACATCGCCCATGCTGACCTTGGGACTCCGAGGAACCACAATAGCTAGACCAGGAAAACTCCGAAAAAATGGACTTTATTCTGCGGCCCGCACGACCAATGAAGACGGCCCATGCAAGTATCTCAGTAGGAAAGACCTCATCAGAACAGAATTCGTTACCGAATCCTGACGTGTTGGTCTGTCAAAGTTGTCTTCTTCCATCAATTTCGTTGAGTGTTAATCAATGATTCTCCTTGTTATCCTGGAATAGCTGTACTGGAGTGTTCTCAGGTATTTATCACAGGCAGTTGTCCACCTTCATAGATCGAAAAGAGATTTTCTCAGAGAATTGTACCCCTGCTTTATGGACTACGGAGGCTTGGTTGAGGGTGGAACGACGACCATGTATATGTTGCTAGACATCTAGCCTCTACGCTTCTAGCATTTAATATCAAATACATTGGATATATGAAATTAATCTAGCAGTTGACATGTCAAGATGCAGAATTTCTCAGTCCAGATATACATTGCAGTATTGAACATATTTTTTATTGTGTATTTGTTTAAAATAAACAATTCTTGCCATAGGAATACTCTCACATCGAAAAGTCATAAAGGGTTGGATGAAAAATTTATGGAGAAGATATTTCAGGATATTATTCCGAAGTAATGGTAACGGATACATCAGCTATGTATCCTATGTATGTGCCACCGTACTCGATGAACACCACACCGCAACTTTCCATGCGAGATCCGCGACTTTTTCAGGTAAGCGATTCTGTCCACTGCTTTTTACTTGTTACCTTATGCACTCCTCAGCCATCATTTTTGCTTCCGGCGATTTCATTTCACTTATTTCTGACACAAATTTTATTAATGCTTTGAAAGTTTGCCATTTCAGGGACTTCCGGGTTTGCAAGCACCGCCACCATATCCACCGCCACCTAGCTATAGTCAAATTCAGAACTTTCCTGAGTTGCCGACAGTTAGCTGCGCTCGCCTTGACACTCGAACACCGTCTCGGTGCGGTAAGAAGTCTGGGATCACACCTGTAGAATAATGAACCAGAAACCGATTAGACTTCTGAGTTCGACTCTACTACATCGCTTTCCTATAGAAAAGATACGAAGCAACTAAATGGCACATTGGAGAACACCCTGTCTGTCGTAGTTGTGGTGTGTTCAGTAATATGCCTGACACTAGCGAAAATTTTTCGTAGATATGACTGCCGATTGTTTACGAAGCTTGTTGATCTCTGGCCTATGTTTTACACCGAATCTCAGTACAGCACAAAGCTTTGTAAATGAATAGTAAGCCAGCGACGAAGTTCACTTCGAACTCGTTGCCAGCTGCCTTATTTGTGTTTGATCATAGAAATTCTCACCGCGCATCGAATATTCCGAATGACTCGAAGATTTCAAATCATCAGAGACGAAGAGCTGATCATACCGCAAATGCTTAAGAAGAAAGCGACTGATTGAAAGTGCTCTGAATATTTAATTTTATAAATAAGAATTATGAATCTTGTGACGGGTCCGTGAATTGTACCGACAAGAATATTACTGATTAGAAGCATCTCATGTGTGAGGTTCACTAATTTGAATTGTGTTATCCTCTGAATAGTATAAACAACTCGCTGATAGGACGTAGCGCAGTGTTGTCCTTCACGCCAAATTTGTTGTATATCTTCATATATGCTACGGGTTCATGAATACACTATAAAGCGTTTCGTATTCAGTTGTTCATTTTTATTTGAATATTATATCTTCATAGAAGTTTTTCTGAAAACAGTTGTACATTCGCGGGAGAAACACAGTGGTTTTTCTTCCGACTGGACCTCCCATCCTTTAGAAGTTACCAAACTGCGACAAAGATGAACTGATAAACGTCCTATCTTGGTTTAATGCCGATTTGGGCTCCTTAGATCAATTCCGTTGACGGGTGAGTGCTGATGGCATATATCGATTGAACTGAGAGACAGGCGAGACGAAGGACCCACATAGTGTCGTGGTGAACGCATTAGTCCCCGGAAAGGATAATAGTGAGTTTGTTCCTCGCCACAGACACCTGCGGTCCGGAGTTCCGCAAATATCTCAGCATCATTGTGATTGATAGACGTTCTCTTCGATCTACAATTGTGATGTGATCATTCCTTTTCAAATCAGGTAGTACCAATTCATATTCTAACCGGCTTCCTGCAAATATCGATTCTCCATGGTTTTTCTTAATGCCTTTAGCAGAAGAACTACATTTATTGGTTTCACACTGATTGCTGCGTAAGAAACTAATATTTAAAGAGACGCACAGTTATATCAAGAACATCAAACAGAGGATGTTGTTGATCGAAATTCTCGTTGAGACTGACCATTCCAATAGGAAAAATAATTAGAACCAATACGATAAAAAGTTAGATTTACCTTTCACCATTACTTTGACGTCATATTAATACATCAGGTTTGAGAAAACTTTCTTCCTTGCTCGAAAATTGGTGTCTACTCCGTGATGTGATCATTCCTTTTCAAATCAGGTAGTACCAATTCATATTCTAACCGGCTTCCTGCAAATATCGATTCTCCATGGTTTTTCTTAATGCCTTTAGCAGAAGAACTACATTTATTGGTTTCACACTGATTGCTGCGTAAGAAACTAATATTTAAAGAGACGCACAGTTATATCAAGAACATCAAACAGAGGATGTTGTTGATCGAAATTCTCGTTGAGACTGACCATTCCAATAGGAAAAATAATTAGAACCAATACGATAAAAAGTTAGATTTACCTTTCACCATTACTTTGACGTCATATTAATACATCAGGTTTGAGAAAACTTTCTCCCTTGCTCGAAAATTGATGCCTACTCCGCCCCAACCCCATAGAGTGTGTCATGAAAGGGAGGAGTTTTGTAAAAGAGAATGAGGAGGCAGCAAGAAATAAAAGAAATAAAATGGCAGAGCAATGAATATGATCACGGTCATTTACTGGGTCAGTAAGTAGCCGTCTACTAAAGGTATCGCTGTGATCATAAACGAGTCCACCTTGTCTTGCAACCCTCGTGTTTGCCGCCGTTGAACCATCATTCTACGCTTCCTTGGCTACCGTATGGTGTTCATGTAAGTTTAAAGATGTAATGAATCATTACAATTTTGGGTGTCGCTCTACCACTTGTTGTTGTGCTCTCGTAGAATTCCTCATCGGACTTGATTATTGGAGGCTAAAGCGAGGGTAGGGCGCGTGTGGCGCAGTGGTTGGAGGCACCACTGCGGCGCGCACGTGAAATGCGCCCATGGCCCATCAAGACTTCCATCCCTCCGTGGTCGGCAAATTGGTACCAGACTTGTCTGGGAGGATAGCAGCACTGGCTCGATACATCGGCCGGGCACCGCGAGTCATAGTAAAGGCCAGATATGCATTCAATCACCTCCAACGATTCTTAATGAAGTCGAATGCATGGCGTAACCCTCAGGGATTGATCAACGCCGAGAGCTCTTTTAGCTTTTATAGCGAGGGTAATTACGGTCATCATTTCAATAGACACCAAAGAACATGCTAGTAATCTTCTTCTGCAGTGCTGGCAAACTGTCACGCTGGATTTGATAAAGCTGCGTATGATAAACACGTTGATGGGAATTTTCATTTACATCAGCTTCGCCCACCTAACGGTTTGCCGCCTCATCATGGTCGGGTGGTTTTCCTGGGTGTCGGACTGCGATGTATTGCAGATGATTTATTCCCCTGGAAGGGTCTCCGAATCTGAAAATGGGTTTGGCGCATCCATGAGAAAGCCCAGCTAAGAGAAAACCAATACCAGAATCCGTTGCTATCTTGGTACCAAACTAGTCGCATGGTGGCAAATCTCCTTCTTATCCACAAGAGCGGCAGCTGTTTGTGGTGGTGACGACCTGGGGCGGCAGACTTTGGCCTGGGTGACCTCGGGACTTCAAGGAACAACAGTGACTAAACTAACAAAACTCCAAAACAATAGAAATTATGCTGGGGCCCACACAATCATTTTCAATGGGCTATCCAAGTATCCAAATAAGTGCCAGCTTTGTCTGCAAATACCTGCTGTGGAAGAGCAGCTGCTAAGGCGAGCTTGAGTTCTCTTCCGTGACAAAGCTTCACCAACAACGGTGATTCGTGTCTAGATGAATACATTTGATATGGAAACGCATCCGCATCTACCCAGATCTTCGCGGAGCAGTGCATCTAGTTTGGACATAACTTTGGATATTAGAAGACAAAAGAGTTCAGGACAAATTTCAGTCAGTTCCGTTACAATTAGCTCGGAAATACTGTTCAAGACTATTCTCTCTGTATGCGAAGGAGTTGAACAGTGATGATTCCCGTGTATAGAGCACTTAAAACATTTCGTTGAAATCAGTCAATGCATACTACTTACAATAATGCCAATCTATTTTGACTGGATCATCGAGTATCCATACCATTCGCAATTTTCTTCCAAAATGGGTTAGCCGTCATTCGTATTTTAAAAAGCCAAAAAGAGAAATACACCAAGAAATATTGGTATGCCAACCTTTCCTTTGCGAGAAATAAAGTCATTTATCCGACAGTTTCCAGCGAAGCGGAGACGGTGCTTGAAAGGCTCAACAAGCGGAGAAGAAAACACGCAGAAAAATACGAATAAAGGGGGTGGAACTTCTTCATTAAAAAATCAGTGAGATGAACACAACCAAATTGAACTTGCGGCTTCTTCGATTACAGAGACTTCTCTGATTCCTTGTTTGTAGGAAGGCTTTCTACAGATGCGAAAAACGAAACAGCGATGAAGTAATGAAGAAGGGCAAAGGAAATAGGGGCCATGTTCCAGCCCTTCACAGAAGCCATCATTCACTTAGTGTACTCAAAAATCGGCGTTCAGCTTCTTAGTTTAACGGTTCTGCCAATGCTGCTCTACTTAATAAGAAGTGGCTTGACACTTCAACCATGCTAAAAACTTACGCAATGTCACAAGGCGCGTAAGCGGTGTCTGTTGTATTACAACAGATACACATGACATCTGGCAGATATGTGTATTTAAATTCTGTTGGAAATAAGTGATGTGGGCTACATCAAACAGCTGTGTTGGCGATGAGGAGCAGTTTGTAGACTGTTGTCACAGATTGGTGTCCATAGACGCCAAAATGCCTATGGCTACCGTGGATGACAACTGAGTGGAAACGAAGTGGTTGGAAGATGTTTTTGGCAAAGTCAGTAAGAAGGACCATTTGACTATCCGAATACGCCTATCTTTATCTCCCGCTTTATTTTCTTCTTTTTTTTGATGAAACAAGCATGTTATCATCATTTCGATTAATTAATATAAAGTGAAATAGGTTCATTTGTATGCTGGAGAGGTCGAGAACTGGTTCACCAGTTCAGCTGCAACTCCTTCACCGATCTCGATATGACGACCATTACATGGTAGATACATCTCACATATGCTTTGATTGATCTTAGGGATGGTTGATGACTTCATTAGTAGTTCTTTATTATTTCAGCACTAACGATCTTGTCACTCCGTTTCTTAAAAGAATATTAGGCCACATGCAAGCGGTCAGTGCAAATCTGAAATGTGACAAACAAAATGATGGCCAGTATCTCTATGAGTATTCGCTTCAAGTTTGTCCCGATGCAGAGTTTGAAGATATGGGAGGTATGCCACATTTCATCACATTTCATTAAAATTGTGCTCAATTTAAAAAAAAATTCAAAACCAAGAACAGATGAAAAGAAGAACCGGCAAAACTAAAATTTCGTATATTTAATTCTTCGGCTACGGTGTAAGATAAAAGATAGAGACAGGATAAAGCTCTTGGCGGTGATCAATCCATGAGGAATGCACCATGCACTCGACTTCACTAAGCATCGTTTGGAGGTGATTGAATTCATATATGGCATTTGAAATGACCCGCGGTGGCTGACCGATGTATCGAGCCAACGCTGCTATCCTCCCAAACAAGTCTAGTAGTAATTTGTAGACCCCGGAGGGATGGAAGGCTTGGTGGGCCATGGGCGCGAGAATCGATTCCACGTGTGTGTTGTAGGGCGCTTCTGACCACTGCGGAATACACGCCCTGAAGTGTGAGATAGCGTGCATGAATCGTAGTCCATCGCCACAGTTGCTGTGTCGGAGTCATCGAAAACGAGTGAAAATCAGCATTTTTTTTTGTTAACTAAGTCCATTCCCATCCACACTAACCGCTTTCCTTCAAAAGTCTTCCTCCAGCGCTTCTTATGAAAAACCGGTTGACTACCGGCTATCAAAATTAGATCTGTCGTTCCTCCATCTATTCACTTACTTCACTTGCATTTATTCACCTATAGATAGAATGCCATTCGACTTTATTAAAGCCAAGGATGTGTTCTTTTATTGGAGGATGTGTTTCTTGTAGTTATTCTAAACAAACATAAAAATATTCAGCAAAATGCTCTTTTGTTCAAATTCCTCAAGAGAACCCACATATTTAGTGAAATTCATCGTTCAGCTTTTCTTGGATCCGAATCGCAATCATCGATAGGATATTCGACGACTTCAAACTATACCTCATCGTTAAATCCCTCAACGACCTCATCCAAGATGATGGTAACAGTTACTTAGACACATCTATCTATCCACCATCGATTACTTGTTCTAACAGGATTTAGGTAGTGGGAAGGGTGGTCATAGCGGAGGGGTTAGTGAAGCAAAACATCAGGAAGCGAGGCGCAGCTTCGAATCTATCCCAATGCTCTCCTCCAATCTACGGGTGAACACCCAAGCTCTCTACATCCAAGATTGTAAGAAGAAACGACTCGACCGGCATTCTGAGACGTTTATAAAGATGATGAAATCCTAAAGTAACAGCCGAAGCAACACACGAAATATTCGGAGACCATAGTGGACGTCGAATACGAGGGAAACGAATTGAATGCAAGAAGTGCTGAGATGCGCATAGTAGATGTGGTCATGGGTCTTGTGAAAAGATTCTTCTATGAAGCGCTGACTGTCAACCACTTACTCATTCAAGCGCAAGCATTCATAAGTTTTGTCGTTGACTTGGTTGTGCGGAAATGTCAGCAGCTTTATAAAGCACAGCATAATTCAATCTCAGCTGCATTGTTCATTTGTTTTTAATCATTAGTAAAGACAAGCGCGGTTGATGGATTCATATAAAATAACGTTGTTTATAGTGGGAAATCGAGCGAATAGTGGTCGCTTTAAAAAGTCGATAGCGGTTTGTAAAGATAAGCAGCTGACAATATATAGGCTGTGATATGTTCTTGGATATTTGGATGCTTGGCTAGCTGCACTATCGTGGAGAATACTGTGGACCACAACATATTTTCCAATCGTTTCCTTCCATGGTCACAATCGTTCGTGGTCGTGTTCTTCTTCGAGCATGACACCCTATATTATTCTCAGCTCCGCCATTCGCCTTCGCTCATATGTCCCATACTGTTCTCCATTTTATAACCGGCCTCCATCTATATTTCGCATTCGATGTCTGCTCTACTAGATCTCCAAAATGGAATAACCATTGGTTGTCTAAGCTATGCAGCACATCTGGACGTTTTATGTACCGGTTATATTTTAAAAGTCATTGGTGAAGTGTTCTATGGGTGTTGTGGAAAGTTTCCGACATTCCAAGTTTCAATCCCCTAATCAGCTGCATAGCGCTGAAAGAAGTGTTGAGTGTAGAGTATAAGTGAAGTGTTTCGGGCTCACTAGCTGGATGTAGGCGTTACTAAGAACTTGAACGTAGCCCGTACTACATTCCTTTTTTTGTCCAATTTCTTCTTCATATCGATTTCCATACTCATGGAACGCTATAAGTAGATGTTGGATGTGGCATCTATGGCTAGTGAGTCATTTACTTGATTGATTTGGTTACTAATACATAACAGGCTTTCACGAATTGGTTTTTCTTCTGATTAAAGCACGGTCCAATTCTCTTTTCCACTTGGTTGAATGCTTTGGCTATCGTCTCCGTTCACTACTATTCCTTGAATAAATGACAGCGTCGTCAACAAAACGAAGATTTGATAGGAATTTTCATCTGTGTGCTTGCCATTCTCGCCCTAATCGAGAGAGTTCTCAAACCACTGCTACGCTCTGTGAACAGCTTTTTTGTTTACAGTTGTTGTGAGATGGATGATAAAACAGTGGTGTTTTCGAGGTAAATTTTCGATTAGGCTCCGCCAGATTTGTTATCTGGAACCATTTTTTGGACATCGATCACCGACGCAATTAGTGTTTAAAGCTATTAAACGCATATCCGTAGTATAGAAAAGTTAGAACATAAGGTGCTTGGCATTCCTCTCAGAATTCTGCGACATCCTAGGCAGGGTTTTTTTTTGACGATAGTTTTCCACGTTGGTTGATAGAAGTGCGTCCAAGTCATTCCTTTCACCTTGAAAGCTCCCCTTTCGTTGTAGTTATACTTCGCATTATATCTTGCCACTAAAATTAGTAGGCTGTAAATAAAACGGTTAAGATTGTGATTATAACGGTTGTGTTGTCATGGGGTTAAAGAAATCTCATTACTTTATGATATTTTTTCTTTATGGGGATTTTGAGGCCTGCATTGGGGTTATAAAGTGTAGAGATTTTAGCAGAAATATCAGAACTGTTGGTTGCTTATTTTCACATCATATCGATAGGTGATGACAATTACATCCTCGTTTGAGATGGATGTAGATGAAAGATGACACATTGTGTACTTGTGTGATATATAAATCAATAAGAATCCTTTCTGAAATCGTTAAGAAGGAACGAAAAAGTCGCAAGGGAACTTTTGCGAGTATGAGACATTTAGGATGACTGGTACCATGTGATCCTGAGGCTCCGTAAATCACACATTCCAGAAAGGGTGAAAGGCCTTTTCACACATTTATTAACTTACCTAAATCAGCCTTTCGTGGGTAAAAGATTTATATATGCTCTTGTTCAGACTACTTCACTGATCTCACGAGGTTCTCACTTTGACGCGGGCTGTGCGTACATGGTAGAAGTCCGTTTTGTGCTTTTTTATCAGAATATGAATGGAACGTATGTCTACGACGTCACTAATGGCTTATAAAACAGCAAAAATTCTGAACATCATAGTTTGAGTGACTTTCAGAGCTCAGTTGAGGATTAAAGATGAATTCCCATGCTATATGACTGTACGGGAAGTAATTGACTACTTCCGAGTTGAAACCGACGGTGTTCATCGGTTAGTTGAAAACGATAGAGACGTTTCCAGCTTCTGTAAGTGGCCGAAAGTGTGATGAAAATGGATAGAAGGAAATTTTTTTGAAACATAGAAATGGGTCGAGTGATATGAACAGTGCCTGCTGATGATGGCCAAAAACATCTAGCTCTTGGTTTTTCGTAGGAAAAACGACCATATTTTAACACACTTAGCATGGGAGCAATGGACCTGTGTTGAAGTTATAGAAGTCTCCATAAGCACTGATCTATTAAAAGTTTTGAGCATCATCCTTCTTGAAAAAAAACCGTGTGCACTCAACACAGCTCTAATTGTATCGGACCAACTTAATCTGCAGCCTCGATAGAAAACTGGAAAACTCGCACGAGCGGATAAACTGCGACATTTTTTTGAATTGTTGAGCGTGCACGAAGTTTTTATATAAACTTTTATTGCTGCTATTTCTGCATTTTTGTCTTCTTCAGGACCACGATAATTCGAGTCGAATCCCGTTAAACGCAGCTAGAATGAATTAGCTTCACTCGGAAATGCCCTTTTACACAAGAAAGTTGTTGATTGAGTGCCAGTTTTGTTGTAACCTCCGGAGTTTCCTAGACTCATAGATGATGATGGACACGTATAATTGCTATTCTCTTCGAGTCTGATAGAGTCTTCACATCACTAACTTCAAGTTAAATTTTGTACAAAAGTTCTTTATTTAAGCGCTGAAGTATTGTGGCCTGAAACACCGCAGTAAACCAACTTGGTAAAAAACTAGCCGCGAGAAGCGCAGAGCAAGGGCCCCCCGTGGCGCAGTGCGTAATGCCCGAGCCCCGGAAAGGAAAATCGTAGTTTGATCTGGCACGGAGTCCAGATTTTGCGATTATCTCAGCATCATTATGGCTGTAATTCATATTCTATTCTGTCGTGAAAAATTTTAGTAGGCAGAAAATAAAAAGTTAACATAGTAAACGAGCTATTAGAGGAACGCAACAGCAGAAAGAATAAAATCTAAATATATTCGTTTTAGTGGCGTGTTCGCTCCACGTCTTTCATACAGTGTCGGATGTGGTGGTGGGTGTGCACGCCAGCTTTTGGATTCCGATCTAGGAAAAACACTGGCCCAACTCTGTGGCAACGATGAGAACTTTAACACAATAGCCGTAATAGCCGATTTAACGAATTGAGTTACGTCGACTGCTTTCAATAGCTCTGTTTCGTTTTTATATAGAAATTACGTTAGTTTTTACCACACATAGAATGTTGTAGCAAGGTTTCCTTCACAAACAGCTCATGAACGCTGTTCTCTGAAAGAGAATGATTGTCTCGTTTTTTTTTTGATGAATTATTTCTGAGATAAACGGATCAGTGCGTAATGCCCGAGCCCCGGAAAGGAAAATCGTAGTTTGATCTGGCACGGAGTCCAGATTTTGCGATTATCTCAGCATCATTATGGCTGTAATTCATATTCTATTCTGTCGTGAAAAATTTTAGTAGGCAGAAAATAAAAAGTTAACATAGTAAACGAGCTATTAGAGGAACGCAACAGCAGAAAGAATAAAATCTAAATATATTCGTTTTAGTGGCGTGTTCGCTCCACGTCTTTCATACAGTGTCGGATGTGGTGGTGGGTGTGCACGCCAGCTTTTGGATTCCGATCTAGGAAAAACACTGGCCCAACTCTGTGGCAACGATGAGAACTTTAACACAATAGCCGTAATAGCCGATTTAACGAATTGAGTTACGTCGACTGCTTTCAATAGCTCTGTTTCGTTTTTATATAGAAATTACGTTAGTTTTTACCACACATAGAATGTTGTAGCAAGGTTTCCTTCACAAACAGCTCATGAACGCTGTTCTCTGAAAGAGAATGATTGTCTCGTTTTTTTTTTTTGATGAATTATTTCTGAGATAAACGGACGCATGGATAGTTCGGTCAGTTTCGTCTAAAACCTTGCATATTAAAAGTTTTTAAGACGATAATCTAATTTTCTATGACATAGCTATTTAAAAGGACAAGGTGCAAAGCTCTCGCCGTTGACCAATCTCTGAGGGTTGGGCCATGCATTCTACTGCATTAAGCATCGTCTGGAGATGATTGAATGCATATCTGGCCTTTACAATGACTCGCGGTAGCCCACCGCTGTATCGAGTCAGCGCTGATATCCTCCCAGACAGGACTTGTAACAATTTGCTGACCCCAGAGGGATGGAACGCTTAGTGAGCCATAGGCGCGAGGATCGATTCCACTTGTGTGTTGCAGGACGCCTACAACCACCGCCCCACACGTGCCGTTGGCGATACACATATTAGCATATTTAAGGTCAACGAACGGATAACAAAATACTAATGGACTTCTAATCAAACAAAAAACAAGTTTTTTCAGTTTTTTTTCACGACTCGTTATCACATATTGATTGAACTCTAGCACTGCTTTCATTTGACCCGTTTCTTGACATTCACAAAGGTTACGGGATTTGCGTATGGGTTTGCCTGCTAACTACTTCGTCTTCATGTGGAATATCGTTGGACGATAGTAGAGTAGATACATGCCTGGGTCGAGCCGCCGACAGCGGGGATATTAGGCGTCAACTTTATATAATATGCTCCCTCGTGACCTAGGTATAAAATATGAAACAAAAGTTTGGACTTGTTGTTTGGATCTCAAAAGACTCGTTGAGTGTAAGGCAAAACAAGTGCCTCCGGTTGGTGTAGTGGATAACACCTGAGCCTACGGAAAGGGTCATCGCGGGTTCGAAGTCCAAATGAGGTTCCGACTTTTCTTCACATCTTAACATCCTTGTATAATTGTATTTCAAATAAATGCATTCATTCTACACTGCATTTATTTTCAGAATGTGGATCCTTTAAGGGATCCTCCTATTGGTCACAAGGTTATGTGACTCGTCCCATGGATATTAAGGCGTGCGCCCGCGGTTGCTTTATCGTTGTATATACAGATTGTATTCTACGAGGGAACTCGGCGAAATCTTGCAGTCACATGATTGGGAGCTATATGAGAGATTGTTAGAATTGCCTGCCACTTCCTCATGCAACCTGGGAAACACTGGGGCCCTACCCGACAGTAAACCTAGCGCCTACGTTCGGAACTAGACAAGCTATACGTGAATATAAAAAGCTTAACAAAGCAAAATAAGTGGGCCTAGTTTCTTTGGCTATGAAAAAATTTCCGATAAAACAGCTGTTGGTAGGACGATTTCGAAGTGGTTGTTAAAATCTCAGAGCCATTATAAACTACCGAAATCTCGAAAGAATAAGGTGACTAATGTCTAACTACAATGTACGTTCACTAGCGTCTGTCCTCTGCAGAGGAGTTGAATCACCGGAACAATGATTAAGTACGTCGCCATCGAACTGGCTAAAACTAGAAGACGGGCCGATTAAACGCCGTTTGTGATACTGAAGCAGAACTGTTCCTCGCAACATCAGAAAGTAGAGAACTCGGCGGGCTTGACCTCTTCGTCAATACGACTTTGTCCATGAACACTGACTTCTTCAAAAAATTGCGTACCCAGAGAAATTTATGTCGGCTTTGACAATCTTTGTCGTTCACGAATGTACAACAAGCTGTGAGGAAGACGAGATCGAAATGTTCTAATGGAATTGAAGAAGCTTTAGTGAAGAACATATTTTCGGCTCATCATTAAAGATGTTAACGTAAAAATTGTGCAAAGAAAATTGATCGAAGAACGTCACATTGAGAGTGACGGGTAGGATGGAACGAAAAGAGTGAGGTGTTAGCATATCATGACGACCAAGACTGTTCAAGATAAATTACAATTCCTGAACCTCAGCTTAAATGCTGGACGTGGTAGAGCGCAAAGAAGAGCGTCTTGTTGAAAAGACCATATAATAAACCAAAGGTTTGGCTCGCATACGTCGCTATTGGTTCTAAATTCTACACGGTATCGACCACTGCGTATTTTTTGTACGACACTGTTTTGCTCCAAAGGGACAAAAGCCGCTGAATTAAAGAGGAGGCAACCCAAAATCACTGCAAACTAGGATTCATTTAGATCATCATTTCGCTTTTAGGAAATATCGTTATTGACAATATCTAAGAGAAATTTGCCCTTATTCAACACACTCACGCTAGCGCCAAGGAAGCCGAGAGTTCGAAGGTCACCGAAAAATGTCTATCTCCAGAAGCACTTGAGCTGATACGTCGATATAAAATCGCACGAACCATAGGCAACGACTAATTAACGCCCGAAATTGCAAAACACTGCAGAAAGGTGATAAAAGATCTTAGAGAGAGAAGAGGAAGTCCAAGCTGCAGAAGCAGCCAAAATCATTCGGAAAGCCCACCAAAGCTTCGTTAATTACAAAACTCCGGAACAGCTACAACTTCCAGAAAGGTTATGGTGAAAATCATTAACGATTATTATTCGGATTTCCTTAATAGACACGATCCCCTGCCTTCACATGAGTTGAAAAATGATGGATATGTTATGCCACCAGTTCACCCTTCCGAAAATTCGACTTGCTGTTTGTGCTCGACGAAATCAAATCTTAGCAAGTATCCAGTCCAGGAGTTCCACAAAATTTTGCTTAACGCGAGCGACCATTTCACCTACTCAGATACTTAGACGGCCGACCTCTACATGCTGTGTGAGCTGCAGTACACCTCCAATCGCACTCTTGTGCCAGTTGGCCCATATAGGTAGTTGAGTCTGGGTATGGTTTTCACAAGCATGCGACTTATGGAATCCTTTCCACGGATCTCCCTCATATGAGGGATGTCGAGCCGTTTAGTCGCGAGGCTACGTGGCGCGTCCTCAGGTGGCGGATAGTTGGTTAATCGCAGCCCAAAAGCGACCTTTGTTTCCCTAAGACGCAAGTGGATCCAGGGAATAGACTTCCTGTTTCTGCTAAGCCGACTTGGCACATACTCCCTGTATTTGCTAGGCGTATTCATGCACACGTGTGTAGGTGAGTTTTCACTTTATGCGGAGTGTATTCTACGAGCCAACTCGACAAAACCCTGCAATCAAGTGACAAGGAAGTATATGGGAGGCGGTTAGGGGTCGCCTCCAACAAATAAGCTCAATGTGCAATCTGGGAGAGCCTGGAAAGCTACCCGTGAATATCAAAAATGCTAAACACAGTAAAAAAAAACGGGCCTCATTCTTCTGACCCCGAAAGAGCCCCCAATTTCGCAGCGTTGGGTAGGACGAGTACGGAGAGGCTGCTAAAGTCTCAGGGCCAATGGAAGCTGCCTGGATCGAGAACTATGGTGACGATCTGTACCTACAATGCACGTACACTTGCATCCGAGTCCTCGATAGAGGACTTGCTCATGCAAGCAAGAATGATAAGGTATGACGTCATCGGCCTGGCCGAGACGAGACGACGCCACCCATTCAACGCTGTCTATGACACTGGAGAAGAACTGTTCCTCGGAACATGCGACAGTAGAGGCGTAGGCGGTGTAGGCGTTCTCGTCAACACGAGTATGTCCATGAACATCGAATCGATCATTCGAACAGCTTACAGCCCGAATCGGACGTTTACGATTAAAAAGATGTGGATCAACACCGGCTTTGACAGTCGTCGTCGTTTACGTGCCAACATCAAACTATGACGAAGAAGAAGTCGAAGCGTTCTACATGGACTTGGAGAGGTTCTGCAGAGAAGACCATACATTCTTCAAGGACATCATTGGGGATTTCAGTGATAAGATCGGACCAAGGAGATCGTCAGAACACTGGACGAAGGACAGCCGTGCGAGCAAGCAGGGTATCGAAAAGAATTTTTAGTACGATGGACCACATTCACACGATAATAAGGCTCATTGAAGTATCACGAGGTACAAAAGACCGCTCTGTCTCTCTTTCATCGATTTTCAGAAGGCCTTTGATTCAAGTGAGATAGAAGCAGTCATGGTAGCCCTTTGTAGTCAAGGAGTCCCTACTCAGTACGTAAAGAATCTTCGTGAGCTGTGCAAAAGTTTCGCAACCAAAATTATACCATTCTACAACGATATTAACGTTGACGTCAAAAGAGGAG